>BLSH010018949.1:1093559-1115175 GCA_018402905.1 Glandirana rugosa | reverse complement strand
CTTACTACTGTTATCAATTTCTTCTTTGAGTTCGTTTAATTGGATTCTTTCCTCCTCTATAATTAATTTCATGAGATCTAAACCATGAGAAATACATAATTCCTTCCATTTCTCAATGAATCGATCATTATGGAGATGTTCAGCAGGGATAACTTTATCACGTAGCCCACGGGGGATGATTTTTTGAGATACATAATATTCCAAAGAGGACACATCCCATTTCCTGTTGAGATGTTTGATTAATAATCTTTTATGTACCTTGAATCTCTTTCTTATTTCATCATCTTTAGATTCTGTCGTGGCACCCTCAATACCAAGAGCGGCTTGGATCTCAACGTCGATCTCATCGCCTAAAACATACGCCATTGAGTTGGTATAATGAGGGTGCCCCTCGTCTGGGGGCAGAACAAAGGGAATACAAGCGATGGGACATTGTTGTCACAGGGTTGGAAGCACATAATTGACTAAAATGTTTTCATATGCTGTAGCATAAAGGTACCCTTCACTGGTTCGGTGGATTTGATTTACTAAATACAATAAGACTTCATTTTGCAAGGGAATTCCCCCAGAGCTTAGTGAATGAATTAAAGCTTTACTGACTTCCATCATCAAATAATTTACAAGCAAAAATATTTTTTTTTCCTTTTATTTTCCTTGTATGTGATTGGGTATTCTTTGCAAAGTGACATTTCACCGCATTTACCAAGCTCAGGGGAAAATTCCCTTGCAAAGTGAGCAAGCTATTTGCATTTAGTAAATCAATCTCAATAATTCAACCAGGCCTATTTTGACACTTTTTGTTTACATGTAAAAATCAGTACTTTTGCTAGAAAATTACTTAGAACCCCCAAATATTATATACATTTTTAAGCAAAGGCCCTAGAGAATAAAATTATGGGTTTTGCATTTTTTTGTGTGGCACGGTATTTGCACAGCAGTTTTTCAAATGTAATTTAAAAAAAAATACACTCAAATGAATTTGAATGCACACAAGCACAATATAATACCCAATTGTTTTGTAAAATATAACAGATAATGTTAGCCCAAGTAAATAGATGCCTAACATGTCACGCTTTAAAATTGAGCATGCTTGTGGAATGGCGCCAAACTACAGTATTTAAAAATGTCCATAGGTGACGCTTTAAAAGCCTTTACAGGCTACAAATTTAGGGTTACACAGGGGGTCTGGTGCTAGAATTATTGCTGTCACTCTGACATTCACGGGACTAACTCACATGTGTGGTGTGATCACCATTTACGTATGCGTGCTGGACTGATGCGTACATTCACCGTGCGAGCATTGTAGAACTGGGCTACTTTCAATTGATTGTAAACGATCACCTTGTAAAACAATCCCTTCAGTTTAAAACTGAAATGAAAGGCAAAACATTTGTGTATAGATATAAAAACATTATAAATACCTTCTTTTCCTTTTTTATAAGTGATCACATCCCCTCTGTTGCCTATGTTCTCAGCTGCATAAGAGCTGGGGGAAAAGAAGCAGCAGCATACTGAGCTTCCCAGTAAATGGCTGTGCAGTGGGGGGGGTGGGGGGGGCGTGTCAGCACATGTCTGATCATTGGAGGAGAGCAGGCTGAGTTTCCCAGCAGAGCTAGATAACTGACCACGGAGCGTTCTCCTGCTTAGTGTGGTCAGTTTTAATAGGAAAGCAGAGGGACTGGTAGGACCAGGGATTTCACACAAAGGAAGCAATACAAAGAGAACAAGATATTTTTTAATGCAAGTACATGGTAGAGGAGGCAAATATCAGGAATATGAAGTGTTGGGGGAAGCAAACACTTTGACCACTTGAGCTCCGGAAGGTTTTACCCCCTTTCTGACCAGGCCATGTTTTGCTATACGGCACTGCATTATTTTAACTGAAAATTGCATGGGCATGTGATACTGTACCCAAATAAAATTGCTGTCTTTCTTTCCCACAAATAGAGCTTTCTTTGGTGGTATTTGATCACCTCTGCGGTTTTTATTTTTTGCGCTATAAACAAAAAAAGGCTGACAATTTTGAAAGGAAACAATATTTTTTACCTTCTACTATAAAACATATCCAATAAAAAAATGTAAAAAATCTAATTTCTTCATCATTAGGCCAATGTGTATTCTGCTACATGTTTTTTGTAAAAAAAAATCCCAATAAGCGTATATTGACTGGTTTGCGCAAAAGTTATAGCATCTACAAACTATGGGATATTTTTATTTATTTATTTTACTAGTAATGGCGGTGATTAGCCACCTATAGCAGGACTGCGATATTGTGACGGACAAATCGGACACCTAACTGAAACTTTTTGGGGACCAGTGACACTAATACAGTGATCAGTGCTAAAAAATATGCACTGTCACTGTACTTATGACACTGGCAGTGAAGTGGTTAACATCAGGGGCAAACAAAGGGATAAATGTATGCCAAGGTTGTGCTTACTCACTGCGGGGGAGGTGCTTTGACTAGGGGAAGGCAAAGATCCGTTTTCCTGCTTTGCAGAAACACAGGATCAAAGCCTTTCCCTCTGACAGAACGACAGTCTGCCTTGTTTACATAGGCAAACTGTCCTTCTGATTGTCTCCCGAACAATCGGTGGCTTCCGGTGGACGAGTCCGCCGGACCTGCTGATTGGCTCCCGCTGTGTCCAAGCTGTGTCGCAGTGGCAGTGTGAGCAGGTCGCTGGCAGCACGTGCCCCCCAGACCCAAAAGTGTCTGATCATGTACTAGGTACAGAGCGGCCGCCCTTCCGCAGTAAATGTACATGGGGCGGTCGCTAAATGGTGAAAAAATTTTCTATTTTATTATTTATTTTATTTGCATTTTTTTTATTTTTGCATTGTCTCTTTAGCAATAAGCAGTGACAGGTCCTCTTTACTGCTGCTATGGTAAGCCGGTGGAACCGTTGGCTTCAGTCCTGAGCTCACTGGTGGGAGAGCCCGGAGAGGCATTAGGGGGGCGGCAGGGGGGGACCCCCTTCTGCTGCCTTAAAAAGTGATCCAGCGGCTAATTAGCTGCTATGATTGCTTTTACAAAAAAGAGAATCAGCAGCTGTAGAAAACAATACCTGTAGCTGCAGGCATCATCCCAGTATTACCACTTAAACCACATGACGTATATGTATGTTAGCTGGTCTTAAAGTAGGGTTGCCAGCTCATCCCTTTAAAACCGAACACATATTAATTACTCAGGTTCTGTGGCTGATTAAGGTGGTAATTGAACTCACTTGGTGCCTTATCCGCATTAAATTATCCTCAGAACCTGTGTAATTCATATGTGTTCAGGTTTAAAGGGATGAGATGGCAACTCTATCTTAAAGCGGAGTTCCACCCAGAATTTTTTTTTGGCATCACTCTTTTAATACTAAATAGATGTAACCTTTTGTTTCCTTACTTTCAAACCGCCTAGTAATTACATGTATTTTTTACTCACAATTTAGTTTCTCTCACTGCTGGACTTTTCCATTTTAGGTGAGGGCACCTGAAGCCCATCCTGGGTCTCCTGGCATCTCTGCCTGAAAGAAGTGCATGGTGGGTAACCATCATGCACTCCTCGATCTCGGTCCGCCTTAAATCGCGTAATTTCCTGTCTGGAAATAACGCGATTTTACAGTACAGGGAAGCCCACTGACTCTTGGGAAATGATGAGTCACATCTCCCAGGAGGCCAAGCAAAGCAGGAAGTGAGGAGAAGAGCCTAGGACCTAAAAGGGGCAGATTACAGAGACCACCTAGCAAGAAGCGACTTAGGGTGAGTATAAATTTTGTTTTTCCTTCAAAGGTAAGTCTATATAGGCAAAGGACTTGAATGATGTAAAAAAAAAATTCTGGGTGGAACTCCGCTTTAAAGTGGTTAAAGGGTGTCCACATAATGGGGTTGATTTACTAAAGACAAATAGGCTGTTCACTTCCGAAGGTAAGTTGCTCCTTGCAAAGGAATTTTCCTCAGAGCTTAGTGAATGTAGTGAAATTGTTACTTTACAAGGAATACCCAGTCACATGCAAGTAAAAAAGAAAACATGCTTGCACATGACTGGATGATGAAAGTCAGCAGAGCTTCACCTCATTCCTTATTCTCTGGGGCAATAGTTGACCCTAGGGGGGTTGATTTACTAAGGGCTCTTTACTTTGCAAAGAAAGTTGCACTTTGCAAGTGAAATTTCTCCAGACCTTAGTAAATGAGGTGAAGGCATCCGTCATCCAATCATGTGCACCCAAAAAGTTGTTTTTGCAAATTTTTCTTGAACATGATTGGGTATTCATTGCAAAGTGAAATTTCACCCCATTCGCTAAGCTCCAATGTTTCTTTGCAAAGTGCAACTTCCCTAGCAAACAGCCTATTTTACTCTAGAAAATAAGATATCTCAGCTTTGGTTGGCGTTGACCCTAAAAATAGCAGTAACAGTTTGTTACGTGTGACAGTTGACCGAACATCCGTTTGCGCCATTGGGTTAACAAATGGTTAGACAATGGCAGTAAAAGAAAAGACAAGTCAGAAAGTATTAACACCCTTTATTAAGACAGCTGTGCTTCTATTCATTTTATTTGCAGCTGATGACTGGCAGGAACAGAAGTCGTCACAAGCCTCCGTCTTTTACTGCATATTGTGCTTCTTTTTTCTTTCTGATCCACGCACCCCTTCTGAGATAGCGGGCGGCTGGCACGCTCCCAAGTGCACGCCGGCGGAAAGTGAAGTGATAACGGACAGATTTTTACGCCAGCTTAGTGTTTTTATGCATGGCTGAGGAACATGAATAGAATCCGCTTACAGTGCAAAGAGAGAAACGTAGCCCTTAACTAAGAAACAATGCATGATCAGCCAAGCACAGTGACATGGGAAGGGATGACGGCAGGTACGTCAGGGGATGAAGAACAAGTGTTATACCTGTGTACAGGCATGAGTCTTGTTACTTACAAAGTTGGCCATGTGACCTTGCAGATAAAGAATATTTCCTACAATGGGAAGTAAAGTAAATTTCATTTAAAGGAAATTGCTATAACATATATGGCCCATTTACACCATTACAGTCTAGTTCATTGCATTAATGCACACACGTTAATGAGCATTGTGTTGCACATTAATCAGAGCTTTGTTAGGGCAGTATGTTCATTTAAATTGGCTGGCAACGCACTAATGCACCCTTAACGAGGATCTCCACCCACTAGATGCACTGGCAGGGCTGCTGTTAGAAATCACGGGGCCCCATACAGCCTGATAACAAACAAGCAAAATCTCCTGCACTTAAAAGTGATGCGATGGCAATGGATATCGCCTAGAATCTCGGCTCCCAGTAGATGCACAGACCTTGCATGCCCTCCAAAAGTCAGGGGGCACCCAATGGAATCACTGTAGAAAAAAAACAAAAAAGTGGGCGCACCAACCTTGTGCATTACCCAAGTAGATGATAAAAACATATCAAAGTCCACAATGGACACAAAGGACCAAGCCACCGGAGAACTTTCCAGAGCCATCTGGAACGTTCTCCGGCGTGCTGGACACGGTCCCGGTGATTTGGTTACTTTATGTCCATTGTGGACTTTGATATGTTTTTATCATCTACTTGGGTAATGCACAAGGCTGGTGCGCCCACTTTTTTGTTTTTTTTCTACAGTGATTCCATTGGGTGACCCTGACCGTTGGAGGGCATGCAAGGTCTGTGCATCTACGTGTTTGTGAGTATATTTCCTTCCTTCTATATACCAATAAACACCACTTGTTGGGTAATGCGCAAGGTTGGTGCGCCCTCTTTGTTTTTTTTACAGTGATTCCATTGGGTGTCCCCTGACCCTTGGAGGGCAGCAAGGTCTGTGCATCTACCAGTGATCTGTTCGCTTTGTGTCCATTGTGGACTTTGATATGTTTTTATCATCTACTTGTTTGTGAGTATATTTCCTTCCTTCTATATACCAATAAATAATGTGCAAGGTTGATGCGCCCTCTTTTCATTTTTTTCTACAGTGGCCCCATACAGCCTACCTGACAGGGCCCACCCCCGAACCCCCCCACCCCCACCCCTGCCAGAAGTGACTGAGGTCATAGATTTATTAATCCCTTTCTTTGCAGCCTCAGTTACAATGTTGAATGAATTGGAAGCACTCTGAAGCTTCTTGCTCATTCATAAACTAAGGTGTAGTAAACACAGTTTACTATGCTTCAGTGATGGACGTACATAGGAGTGATTGGTACCGATTACTCACTGTGTTCGTTCAGGAAAGGAAGGGGCCAATAAATTATATTTACCAGCCCCTTCCCCAGCTCTCCATCCTGAAACATCCCTCTATGTGCCCGCAGCAGCTGCCGGAAGGAGAGGAGGGAAGCAGGAAGCGCTGCAGGAAAAATGGGCACACAGGGGGGGCTGGACAGCAGATGGAAGGGGTGCATGTGCTAGAACCACTCTACTGCACTACAGCTGGAGGGAGAAGTTAGCAACCCTTTAGGGGAAGGCAGAAGAGGATCAGTGTCTGCAATAAGACAGCACAGCTGGCCCTCCTGCTCAGCAGGTGCCTGGGTCCACCTTTTGAACTGATGGGGTCCGGGCCCAGTACAGGACAGCTGGCTGTACTGCCTTATCAGTGGCCCTGTGCACTGGGCATCATTGCACCCCTCCCTCCTCCTTTGCGAAGAAGTGTATAAAAGTCATATACTCCCCTATCCCGGGGTCAGATCACAGAAGCGGGTGCAGTTTAAAGTACCACTGAATTTTCCGTTCAAATTATCTCCAGGTGCATCAAAACAAAAGGTGTGCAAAGTCTGGTTTCTTTAGAGTAGAAAAGCCTGCCCCTTGCCAGCATGTTGTAGAGAAGGAACCATGCTCGTGGAGACAGTGGTCTCTCTGCACATGTCCAACATGCCCCCTGGTATATAATCGCTAGAGCTTTCCAATGAGCTTTGCTGATTGTAGAGCTATAAACCTGACTCAGCAGGGGGGGTGTTGTACCTCTGTAGAGAGACCACTGCTTCCAAACAGAGAGCAAGAGTTCCCCTCAAAATCATTCTTAAAGGACACAGGTTTTCTACTTTGTTGTGCCTGCTTTCTAAAGAAAACAAATGGCAAGAATTTGCACCGCTTTTGTTTTGATGGAATGGATTTTGATCATTTTATCTGAAATTTCAGTTTAACTTTAACCGCTAATTGACGGCGACAAAGTGGCTCTGTAACGCAAATCGCCGTTATACGACGGCGGGCGCGATACAGAGCCACTGTGAGCGCGCGCGCGCGCGCTCACTGTGTTCGGGGGGGGCCAGGGAGCGGGTGCGGCGGCTTCGATTGCCGCCGGCCACCCGCGATGCCCCCCCCGGAGTGAAGGAGCGGAGGTCCGTGTATGTAAACACGGACCTCCGCTCTGTGTGAGGGGGAAGGGCTGTGATCACAGCCTTCCTGTACGTGGAGGCTGTGACCACTTCCCTTCCCCAGCTAGGCAAGCCCCCATACAGTTAGAACACGCCAAGGGAACATAGTTAACCCTTAGCGCGCCCCCTGCAGGTTAACCCCTTCACTGCCAATGGCATTTACACAGTAATCAGTGCATTTTTATAGCACTGATCGCTGTATAAATGCCAATGGTCCCAAAAAAGTGTCAAAACGTTCCGACATGTCCGCTGAAATATCGCAGTACCACTAAAAATCGCAGATTGCCGCCATTTTTAGTAAAAAATAAAAAAAATTAAAAACCCCAAAAATGAATTCTCATCATCCGTAAACGCGACCACTTTTGCGCAAACCAATCAATAAACGCAGATTGCGATTTTTTTTATCGCAAATATGAGGAAGAATATAAATCGGACAAAAACGGTGAAAAAAAATGTTTTTTTATATTTTTTTTTTGGATTTGTATTTTAGGAAAAAGTTAGAAATTTGGGTTTTTTTGCAAAATTGTCGCTCTTCTTTTGTTTATAGCGGCGATCAGAAATGACGCAGAGGTGATCAAATACCACCAAAAGAAAGCTCTATTTGTGGGAAAAAAAGGACACAAATTTCGTTTGGGTACAACGCCGCACGACCGCTCAATTGTCAGTTAAAGCGACGCAGCGCCAAATCGCAAAAAGGGCTCCGGTCCTAAAGCTGGAAATCCTTCCGGGGCTGAAGTGGTTAAAGAATCACTGCAGTTTATGTAAAAGTTGGAAAAGGTTTAAAATTGGGAAGTATTACATTTACTAAATATATCCAGTTATCTCATTTATCCTTAGAAAACAAAAGCAGTTAATCTGTTGCTCAAGATTCCATTTATAATTAAGTTTATTATACCCTGGTATTCATTTTAAATCACATTTATGGTTGAGACAGAAATTGTCTATTTGCTCATTTTATGTGTTATTATTTTGTCTCCCCGTGGGGAGTCTTTAATGTATATACATTTGATTTTATGATTTCTGAAGATTAGATTTAAACATCTTCCTTCTACAATGTATTTTTTGTATTCATTTGATATAACTTGCAGCCTGATGAAGGGGGGTGAATGCCCCAGAAACGCTATGCCATTGTTTTTACTTCTTTATAATTATGGTTTACAAATAATACTAATTACTAGTAAGGCTACTTTCAGACTGGAGCGGTACCAGCGGTCGCGGTCGCGGTAAAACCCCGCTAGTTTTAGCGGAGTTTTACCAGCAATAGGGCTCCGCTATGCGGGCGGGAGCGCCGCGCTTTTAACCCCCGCAAGGGGTTGAAAAGGGGTTAAAAGTGCCGGCGCTCAGCGCTACCGAGGCGGTGTGCAGCCGCTTCGGCAGCGCTTGCCATGCATTTCAATGGCAGGGGCGGTAGAGGAGCAGTATATTACCGCTCCCCTCACCGCCCCAAAGATGCTGCTTGCAGGACTTTTTCTAACGTCCTGCTAGCGCACCGCCCCAGTGTGAAAGCACTCAGGGCTTTCACATTGGGGTGGATTGGGGGGGACTTTTGAGGCGCTTTACAGGCGCTATTTTTAGCTAAATAGCGTCTGTAAAACGCTCCAGTGTGAAAGCAGCCTAACAGTTGCAACTTTATATTTTGTAGCACCCATCCACCCCTAAGGCTCCATGCACACTGGACGCTTTTTCAACCTCCCCTGAACAATTTTTTGACAGCTAGAAACCGATGCTTAAAGCGGCCGTTTGGCCGTGTTTTACATGCTGCGTTTAGCGGCGTTTTGCCGTGTTCGCGCCTAGAAGCTTTTTTTTGTTTTCAATGGATCAAAAATGACCAAAAACGCTGGTGAGCCACGTTTTTGAGCGTTTTTGGGCGTTTATGAGCATTTTTACGCTTTGAACGTTTTTTGTGGTCAGGAGAATGACTCTTGAACGCGATTTAAGGTCGTTCAGACAACAGCCTGTAAGTGCCACTGCTCCTAAACAACAATAAATGTCCATGTGTGCTTGGACACAGGATAGCATAGAGGGGCGTTTATGGCCTGTTAAAAAAAAAACGCCCAAAAACGATTGTTTATCAGCTTCAGTGTGCATGGAGCCTTATATGGTATGTCTATGATTTTTTATCTTTGAAAATTAGGCCCCCCCTTACACTATGTGGTGGAAAATGACACCTTAAAGTGGAACTGCTGGATATTGTGGTCCGTCTGTCACCTTGTACAGCCAGGCACACAGTTCTTACCTACCCTCAGGCAGAAAACCAGTCCATTAGCTTTGTTTTTGTATTTTATTGAAGGGGTTTGAACTTGGAAAGGTAAAGGGAACTATGAGATGCCCAGTAGATTGCAGAACATTGCATGGGGCCAACTATATACACTCTGTATATACTCTCCTAGCCTTTTCTCCAGCACAACTCTTGTGCAGATTATTACTCCTCACACCTCCAGCACAAATCTTGCTTGCAGACTATTACTCCTCACACCTCCAGCACAACACTTGTTTGCACCTGCTGGGCCAGCTAGCACGGATTTAATTGGTCTGACACTGGGTCCTCCAGGCCTCAGCAATTGCCCTTTGCAGGCATGCCGCGGTCCCCTATAGTTTAGCAACAATGGAAAAGCCCCCGTGCCAGCTGTCCTTGTGGCTACTGTGTCCAGTACCACATCTTCAGGCCCTGCCAACCCTCCTGGCTGCAGCTGCCTCTTATCACTGCCCATGACACCACAGTCCTTTCAGCTGGTTCTGCACCCATCCCAGACTGCACTCTCCCAGTCCTCTCAGGTGTGCCTCCCCAGTCCTCTGCTGACTGTGTGTCACTCACCAACCCTCTTGGCTGCGATCAGTTGTTCCTCTCACTGGAGACATGCCTGGCAGTACTCTCTCCTGCTGTCCTCTCTTGCTCCTCCTGTCCAGGACACCTCCATGCTTTCCTGGAGGGCCTTGTCTGCACCTGAGCCCAGGCCCAAAGTCACTCCCCCCTCCAGACTGGGCAGCTCCCTCAAAGGCCCCGACAGCCTCAACACTCCAGCTTCCACCCGAAAAACTCCTCCCCAGCTGGGCTGACCCTGGGTATTTAAGGAGGCCTGCCCCCTGCCAATCCAGCTTGGGGATTGATCAGAGCTCCTTAAAACACCCCAGGCAGCTCCACCTCTCCTCTCCCCCTCTCTTTCCAGAACATTCGAGCAAGCTCTGGAAAGAAGTGGAAGGTCTTGGTGATGTTGCCTGTGAGTCACCAGCTCTACCTAAGTCACCCCCAACCCGGATCAAACAAAAACAAACAGGCCTGACTACCAGCCAGGCCTGCCTAAATTTTCATACTGTAACATCCCTCACTCTAGCACTTACACTACTAGAAGACACTACACCCATTCTTTAACTACATGTTAGCAGCTATAAACACTGTAGCTGCTGACTTTTAAAAATCAGGTGCTTTTCAGTCCATGGAGTCTAGCACTGTCTTCCCGCAGCTGGATCTTCTCACTGCTGCGGACTGCCAGTGTCAACATCTTGAATTTGTGATCTAGCTGTGACTTCCCGATGAATCACAGCCAGCTCCCCACAGCACTGTGAAACTTGTCCTGCAGCCTCCTGGGATGCATGACATATCCCAGGAGGCTGAGGGTGCGGAAGGGGCCGGGATGGCCTAGGTGAGAAATAGGGAAATGGGAGCAGGTACCTTTTAGAAAGGTACCCACTCCCTGTAAAAAAAGAAAAAAAAGGCAAATGTGTTCGGATTGGTAGCTAATCAAATTTAATTTGCTGTGCTGGGAGAAGTAAAAGAAAAAATTGTACAGAGACTGTCAAAAGAATAACACTGTCTAAGATAATTTTTACCTTACCCTCCATGCAGCAGATATGTGTGGGCCTTTAATGCCCAGACAGCGTAAAATATATGCGCCACTACGTGGTCAGTGCCCAATGACAGCTCTCCGTCCCCACTGACGGGACCATCTCCCAATCATGTGACCACCGTGACTGTTGTCACATGATTGTCGATCTGTTCCACCCCCGGATGTACAAACCCTATTAAAGGGATGTCATGGCTGAACAGGAAGAGGTTAAACACAGGGTCTCTTTGAAGTGGAGCTAAAGGGAGGACTACTCTCCTATGCTCCAATGGTTCAGCATCCACAAGGACCCTTGTGGGTGCGGGATTTTCTCCCCAGCTTCTTCCTGGTGCTGGTCCTCAGCCACCTTGACTGGCTGGCGAGATGACGTCACATCAGAGATATTCATCCTGCCACACTGGCACTGTACCGGAAATGTGAACTGAGCTGTGCATGCACATTGGACAGAGGGTTGTGAACAGGCAGATAGGTGTTTTCTAAAGAGTCTGGCTTTCACAATTTTTATTTTTAGCTTAGTTGTGCTTTGAAGTATAACTAAAAGCAAAACTATTTTTTGGATTTGGTAGAATGAGTGTCAAGTTGTTATTGCTGTCTGTGTCCCTGTTAAAGAGGTACTTCAGTTTTTTTTTTTGTGTAATTTAAAAGTCAGCGGCTTCAAATACTATAGCTGCTGACCTTTACTAATTAAGTGCTCACCAGTGTCTAATGGGCCGAACACACGATCCGAAAATCGGACGAAAAATCCTGCTTTCGAAGCGATCATACGATAATTGTATCTTTAGTACTAAGTGCAGAGGTCAGAGGTGTGTTATGCACTGAGTGCAGGAGTCTGAAGTATTTAACCGACAGATTTCAGGGGTCAAAGGTGTGATATGTACAGAGGTCAAGTAATTTACTGAATAATGGGACCAGGAGTGTGTAATGGTTAGACTGACCTTGCACTCTGCTGGATTGTACATTACTTTTACTCCTGACACCTGCACTCTGTACTCCTGACACCTGCAGTCTTTTTGCTGACTGTGGGGTTGATTTACTAAAGGCAAATAAACTGTGCACTTTTCAAAATGCAGTTGCTCCAGAACATAGTAAATGAGTAAGAGCTCTACTGACTTCAATCACCCAATCATGTGCAAGCAAAAATACTGTGTTTGTATTTTCCTTGCAGGTGATTGGGTATTCTTTGCAAAGTGAATCTTTACCTAATTTACTAAGCTCTGGAGCAACTGCATTTTGCAAAGTGCACAGTTTATTTGCCGTTAGTAAATCAACCCCTAAATGTTACTTTTACACCTGACTCATGCACTCTCTACATAACTCACTCAGAAGTGGACAGAGAATGGGGGTCAGGAATGTGTTATATACTGAGTCCAGGGGTCAGGAGTGTGTAACATACTGAATGCAGGGTCAAGAGTGTGTAGCGTACTGAGTGCAGGGTCAGGAGCTTGTAACATACCGAGTGAAGGGGTCAGGAGTGTGTAGCGCACTGAGTGCAGGGGTCAGGAGTGTGTAGCGCACTGAGTGCAAGGGTCAGGGGTGTGTAGCATACTGAGTGCAGGGGTCAGCAGTGTGTAGCGTACTGAGTGCAGGGGTCAGGAGTGTGTAGCGTATTAAGTGAAGGGTCAGGAGTTTGTAACATACCGAGTGAAGGGGTCAGGAGTGTGTAGATCACTGAGTGCAGGGTTCAGGAGTGTGTAGCATACTGAGTGCAGGGGTCAGGAGTGTGTAGCATACTGCGTGCAGGGGTCAGGAGTGTGTAGCGTACTGAGTGCAGGGTCAGGAGTTTATAACATATTGAGTGCAGGGGTCAGGAGTGTATTCAGTAGAATGTAACTTACATATTGCAGGGGGTCATAAGTTTGTTATGCACAGAGTGCAGGAGTCATGTTGTATGCAATAAAGACCCTACATGGAGTCTGGCTTTAGGTATAGGTTCACTTTAAACTTCTAGAGAATTACCCCTACTTAGCTGCCTCTCCATGCTGTGCAAACTTGTAAAGGGTTCTACTTATCATCGTACAGCTCCAGTGCCTCACTATGTGCACTTATCTCATAAGATCATGTGAAATGGCAAAACTCATACTAACCATAAAATGAATTTGCTCCAAAAACAGACTCTCTCGGCCCATAGCCTAGCAGATGCTGACAGACCTGAAGACTAGCTGCAAATAAAAAAAAATGCCCTGAAGGGTTAACACTAGCAGTGAATTATTGGAGTGTGGTTAAACAAATCTTGTGCTAGTTAGTAATTATGGGATTACACGCTCTGCTCCCAGAGAAGCCTACAGTAAATTGGTGTTAATGTATGACCTATAATAAGTGGTTCATGGCAGAATCAGGGCTCAGGGTCATTTCAAGGAGAGACAAGGTGACTGAGATGTAAATTGGTGATTGATGTGTGAGGTCAGATACAGAGCACACCAGGGCTGCCTGTCCTTAATAGCAAATGGTAATAGAAAATCATTGTTCCTTTGCTCAAAATGAAGGAAAAAGTATGGCTTCTATCACCTAACACAGAGCTGGTACGTCTTTTCTTTACAGTTAAAAAGTACTGAATTTCGCAAAGGGATTTTACATGTTCATTAAAGTATCTGTAAACCCAATCTCTAAAACTCATAACTTGCTTTAACTTTTTAATGTAATTTAAAAAAGTAATTTTCATTTTTATTTAATCTGCAAATTTTATCAAAATAATACCAGGTGATTCTTCCAATAAAGTTTTGGTTCAGATGCTTCCTGTTACAGGGTGACAACGCTTTGTCCCTGTTTCTCATCTGTTCTGCGTTGTCACCCTGTCACACAGGCTTCTGATGGAGACCTATAAGTGACTGTTTTCAGCACACATTGACCAGACATGGTCCATTGTTGTCACCATCAAGAAACCCGCCATTGCTGGAGTGCATATAGACATGAAAAGACTGCTAAGTGACTGTGGAGGATCAGAAGCACTGAGAAGTAAGAAAGAGTGGGAAAACCTACAGTAAATGCAGTTCAATTGTGGTTTACATATACTTTAAGATACTGTCCCCTATTTTGGATCTGTAGTGGGAGTTGCAACCTTAGACCTCACTGATTATGGCTTTGGGGGGGTGGTGCAACCAGAGCTGGATTGTGCCAAATAACCAAATAAGACCAAAATTCATTGGTCTACTAGGCCCAGGATACCCAAAGGGATGACAGAGGGGTATTTGCCTGATATATTATAAATTAGAGTTTGAGTTCTGCTTCATATGGCCACATCCCTATATAACTATGGTAAAGAGGTTTGCCATTCAATGGGACTTAAAAGGCTTAGAGAGTAAACATATATTAAAAAGTTGTAGTTTTATTGGAGTATTACATGCAAAAAAGTATTACATAAATCAAAATTAGTTCACAGTAAAAAGAAGGGGTGCACAGTTACACAATACACAATCAGTATTTATATCAACATGCAAAGGTTACATGGATTTATCCGACGCATTTCGGAGTCACTTGGCTCCTTCCTCAGGGATATCTCTGCAGATAATGTGGATATGGTCTATAAATGAGTTATATCATATTAAAACATATATAGATATATGCAGGTGTTTTATATAGCAACAAATTATTCATATGCAGTACTTACAAAAGTGTTCCCAAACTATAGTGCCAGATAAAAACAGAGTTTTTAAACTGCCATCACATCCAAAAAGAAACTCCTTCCCACCTAGTTGAAGGCAGGTGGAGTGAGCAGGAGCCACAAACCAAGCGGAGCTCTGTTTGGCATGCTCTGAGACCACCTGGCACCACACAGGGAAGGGAGATCTCAGTAAAGCAATCTTGTGAAGGGTGGTCATGTAGGTCAGTTTTATATGAGGGTGGTAAGTGGTACATTGCAGGTCACATACCCAGTATAGTTGTGCCTGCAGTGTCCAGATAAAAAATTGCTGAAAGCAGGTCGGTAGGTCAGTAGTATATAGGTGCCTACATAGAGACCGCCTAATACCAAACAGGGAAAAGAGAGTAAATAAATAAAACATTCTCACATTGATGATAGTCGTATAGCTCAACTGTATATGGGGACAATGCAAGTGTACTACAGGCCACATACCCAATATGGCTGTGTCTGAGATATCCATTTACCTGATATAGTACACACTATCGGTATACTCCATGCATAGGGTTTGAGCCAAAGACCCCAGTGCTGCAAGGCAAAAATACTATTAAGCAGTGGTGTATTTAGGTTTTGTGCTGCCTTAGGCCTGACTAAACTCATGCACCCTCTAATTTAAATACGGTCCATTCCTGTCAGGGCCACACCCCTTTCTGTTTAAGACCCACCCTGAAATTTTCCAGTGGGGACACTAGTTTTGAGGGCCTTGGGGGGGTCTTAATTATGCAGAGATTTCCTCTCATTTCCTGTTTGGCGATGGGGCAGGAAATGAAAGGAAATCTTCGCAATTGGCCAGGGATGGCAATAAATAAACTGACAGGGGCTTTAACCCTCCTTTATCTACCGATTTGCTTCCCAGCCCAGTCCGCCCCATAAGACAAGCTGGCGGGTCTCTTTTGTGCCGCCCCCCTGCAAAGTGCCGCCCTAGGCCAAGATACAGCATTGCCGCTAAGCCATTGTGCTGCAACCCAACGTTTGTGTTGAAGCGAACAGTAAGCATTCATTTTCGCCCGCGCAGTACATGTAAAATATGAGCTGTATCTCTTGCTTACAGTTTTGTCACTTGGTAATGGATCTCATTTTCACAGGGCCTGTTAAAACACTCAAGGGATGAATAGCACTTAAACCTGACAAGCTAAATTGCAGTGTGTTCTGGATACAATTCAAATCTTCGGGCCGAGATGTGGAGTCTCAATGTGTGCGGAGGGAGCAGGTGGAGGACAATTAGCAGATAGAGGACACATAGAGGAAGGTCTCCAGGGTTGTTGGCCGTGTGAATCGATGGGGATGGCGGCTGTTTTTTGTGCAATTCTATTTGGTGATATTGGATTCTAATAATGAGGATCTTTATTTCAATTCTCATCTCCATTGTGCATCCCGAAAGTCACTCTCACATAGTTGACAGCAGATTTTGTAGCAAATGTGAGTAGAAATAAAGCTGAAAGAAGATATGAGACAGCTGTCAATAGGATGAGCCAGTCTCGGTGTATCTCTGCTGGGGAAGATTAGCTCATCTCTGGACAAACCATGTATAAGGGCAATGTATCTCCACCCATATACATGCCCCTTGTCTAGTTCACGGCTGCAGGACAAGGAATGCCTCAGGCGCTTATTGGCTGTCCGCAGAGAGGGATAGCTCAGGAGGGTTCAGACTAGTATTTAAACACACGTGAGCTCATCCTTACTGGTGACCATTGTCAACTGGGACAAAAAGTGATGGAAAATCCAAAGGAGGTAGGGGAAGATCTTCCAACGGGGACACCAGTTCCAGTACCAACTTTATAAGAGGGGAATCCCCCTCACTGTGGAGAGATTTCTCTGGAATAAGAAGTAAAGGGAAATCTCCTAAAAAATACACAAGCAGAAGGAAGAAAACGAACAGGGTTTCCAACTCATCCATAATGTAACCCACACTAAAACCCAAAACTAACTTTAAAGGGGAACTTCACTCTTGCTTCTGCACCCTCATCTTGAAACTTCTGCTTGGGGAGATCTCTGGCATGTGAACACAGGTATTTGTGATCTGGCAAAGAACGACTGCAATAATCTACTCTTTCAGAAATATGAGCCCTTGCAGAGACCAATAGTATGTCTGCTCATGCACAAGATCCCACGCTTGCACTGACATGCCATGGGTCTCTGCCAGGTCTCACATTTCTGAATTAGTAAATTAATGGAGCAATAGGCTTAGGGAGACAGTGTTTTTGTATTTGAGATTGCGTTATCAAAGCTAAATATCTCAGTGAGGCATCTGGGTGATATGTGGGCTGCTTCCATACACTGAGGAACTACCATAGAAACTGAAGATCATAGCACCACACCACAGTATTAGAGTGTAAAATGTGGTTTTATTCCAAACATATAGTGGGTACAACAACTAGCACTTTTAATGACCACACATCACCATCTTCATCAGGGCTTAAAAAGATATAGACTCAGACTGTAATGTTGAAACCCCTTTTTACAGTTTTGTCAACACTCAGCCTTTTCACACAGCAGCATGCTCCCAAAGCAGAGAGAAAGAGAGGTTCCTGAGAGATATGTGGCCGCTGAAATGCTTAGAATGTTGCATCTACTATTTGTAAGGTTTCATATTCCTGGCAGAGACCTGCAGTATTTCTGCACATGTGCAAAATCCCACATATACAAAGAAATTCTGCAGGTCTCTGCTCTGAAACACTGCCTCCTGGGATGTATAACGTGGACATCCCAGGAGGCAGCGGGTGGCCAGTTCTACATCATCTACACCCAGGCAAATAATTGGAAAAAGGTATTTACTGTTGTACTGTTGCAGTAAAAAAAATATGCAAATGTGTAAGAGGAAGAGGGGAGTAGGTAGAGGAGAGGTAGTTAATTTCATGGTTCAAGGTCCACTTTAAGTATATGTCAATAAAGAGGCCCCACCCACTTGTCATTAGCAACAGTGCAGAGGTCACATACCTATATATTTGCAACATTGCCAACATCTGCTTGTTTGGGTGATTGTATGGCTATCCTTTATTGGACGGGTAGAAATAATTAATTGGCCTTGCCACTGTAAAGATGGCATTTCAATTTTGTTATTTAATTAATATTGTTCCTTTAAATGAAACCCTTAGCATATTTTTTTTTTTAGATAATGTGTTTTTATAGATCATTTTCATATGTACATGTTATAGTAGTAAATGTGTGTATGTGTATGTTGTGTGATAGTTAGCAGTGTGTGAGCTGCCATTGTGTATGGAGTGTGCGTGGCATGCTGTATGAAAGGGGTAGCCCATTGCTGTATTGCTGGCTGTGTATACAGATCTCCCACATCCTGCTTAGTATTCACTGTAGGTCTCAGACGGGAGACACCTCATCACTTATCGAGCAGCGTGAAGAATATTCACTTTCTGATCATGTCCCTAGTCCCGGCCCCCGCACTGCTCACCCAGGGGTGTCTATATAATATACAGCTGTGTGTATTTAATATAGTGTAGCAGACATTATATTAGTCATTCTGCGTCTGGAATGAATAGCTCAGCCAGGACGAAACTAGAAACTAAATGTAGATTGTACAATTGCATTTGCTTATAACTACCCAGAGGATGGCACTGTTCATCACTGTCTCTCAGGGCGCAGTACACATAATTGCCCCTGGGTATATATCGCTCACAACTCTTCCTGGGTGTGCAGAACTGATAGCTATTCTGGTTGTATAGTGCTGCCCATGGGTGTACAATGCTCATATTTGTTTCTGGGTGTATGGTACTTATAGCTGTTCCTGGGTGTACAGTAGTACTAGTAGCTGTTCCTGGGACTACAGTACTAGTAGCTGTTCCTGGGTGTACAGTAGTAGTAGTAGTAGCTGTTCCTGGGTATACAGTACTAGCAGCTGTTACTGGGTATACAGTACTAGTAGCTGTTCCTGGGTGTACAGTACTAGTAGCTGTTCCTGGGTATACAGTACTAGCAGCTGTTCCTGGGTATACAGTACTAGTAGCTGTTCCTGGGTGTACAGTACTAGTAGCTGTTCCTGGGTGTACAGTGCTAGTAGCTGTTCCTGGGTGTACATTACTAGTAGCTGTTCCAGGGTGTTTACAGTACTAGTAGCTATTCCTGGGTATAAAGTACTAATAGCTCTTCCTGGGTGTACAGTACTAGTAGCTGTTCCTGGGTGTACAGTACTAGTAGCTGTTCCTGGGTATAAAGTACTAGTAGCTGTTCCTGGGTATACAGTACTAGTAGCTGTTCCTGGGTCTACAGTAGTAGTAGTAGCTGTTCCTGGGTGTACAGTACTAGTAGCTATTCCTGGGTATAAAGTGCTAGTAGCTTTTCCTGGGTGTACAGTACTAGTAGCTGTTCCTGGGTGTAAAGTACTAGTAGCTGTTCCTGGGTATACAGTACTAGTAGCTGTTCCTGGGTGTACAGTACTAGTAGCTGTTCCTGGGTATACAGTACTAGTAGCTGTTCCTGGGTATACAGTACTAGTAGCTGTTCCTGGGTATACAGTACTAGTAGCTGTTCCTGGGTATAAAGTACTAGTAGCTGTTCCTGGGTGTAAAATACTAGTAGCTTTTCCTGGCTGTACAGTACTAGTAGCTATTCCTGGGTGTACAGTACTAGTAGCTATTCCTGGGTATAAAGTACTAGTAGCTTTTCCTGGCTGTACAGTGCTAGTAGCTGTTCCTGTGTGTACAGTAGTACTAGTAGCTGTTCCTAGGTGTACAGTACTAGTAGCTGTTCCTGGGTATACAGTACTAGTAGCTGTTCCTGGGTGTACAGTACTAGTAGCTGTTCCTGGGTATACAGTACTAGTAGCTGTTCCTGGGTTTACAGTACTAGTAGCTGTTCCTGGGTATACAGTACTAGTAGCTGTTCCTGGGTATACAGTACTAGTAGCTGTTCCTGGGTATACAGTACTAGTAGCTGTTCCTGGGTATAAAGTACTAGTAGCTGTTCCTGGGTATACAGTACTAGTAGCTGTTCCTGGGTATACAGTACTAGTAGCTGTTCCTGGGTATACAGTACTAGTAGCTGTTCCTGGGTGTACAGTACTAGTAGCTGTTCCTGGGTATACAGTACTAGTAGCTGTTCCTGGGTTTACAGTACTAGTAGCTGTTCCTGGGTATACAGTACTAGTAGCTGTTCCTGGGTATACAGTACTAGTAGCTGTTCCTGGATGTACAGTACAAGTAGCTGCTAATGGGTATACAGTACTAGTAGCTGTTCCTGGGTGTACAGTACTAGTAGTTGTCCCTTGTGTATAGTACTAGTAGCCGTCCCTCAGTGTACAGTACTAGTAGCTGTTCCTGGGTGTACAGTACTAGTAGCTGTCCCTCGGTGTGCAGTACTAGTAGCTGTTCCTGGGTGTACAGTACTAGTAATTGTCCCTCGTGTACAGTACTAGTAGCCGTCCCTCTGTGTACAGTAATAGTAGCTGTTCCTGGGTGTACAGTACTAGTAGCTGTTCCTGGGTGTACAGTACTAGTAGCTGTCCCTTGGTGTACAGTACTAGTAGCTGTTCCTGGGTGTACAGTGCTGATAGCTGCTCCTTGATGTACAGTGCCAATAGCTGCTCCTTGATGTTCAGTCCTGATAGCTGCTCCTTAGTGTACAGTCAGTGCCGATAGCTGTTCCTTGGAGTACGGTGCTTATAGCTGCTCCTTGGTGTTCAGTGGTGATAGCTGCTCCTTGTGTACAGTCAGTACTGATAGCTGCTCCTTGGTGTTCAGTGGTGATAGCTGCTGCTTGGTGTACAGTGCTTATAGTTGCTCCTTGGTGTTCAGTGGTGATAGCTGCTCCTTGGTGTTCAGTGGTGATAGCTGCTGCTTGGTGTACAGTGCTTATAATTGCTCCTTGGTGTTCAGTGGTGATAGCTGCTCCTTGGTGTACAGTGCTTATAATTGCTTCTTGGTGTTCAGTGGTGATAGCTGCTCCTGGTTGTACAGTGCTGCTCATTAGTGTACAATGCTTATAACTGCTTTTGAGTGTACAATAATGATAGCTACTCCTTGGTGTACAGTGTTTATGGCTGCTCCTGGGTATACATTATTGAGAACTAGTGTTCAATGTAGAATGCTAATAACTGCTTATGGGTGTAGAGTAATGATAGCTGCTGCTGGGTGGTTTTAGGGTACTAATATCTGTTCATGGGTGTACAGTGAAGATAGCTCCTCTGGGATGTACAGTGCAAATAGCTGCTTCTGGGTATACCCTGGGTATAGTTGCTCCAGGGTGTAAAGTGCTGATAGTTTCACTGGAGTATACAGTGCTAATAATTTTTCTGGGATGTACAGTGCTGGTTCCTCTGAGGTATTCGGTGTACATCGCTGATAGCTCCTGAGGGGTATACAGTGCCAATTGTTGCTCTGGAGTGCACAGTGCTGATAGTTTCTCAGTTTCTCTGGGTTTAGAGCGTTGATAGCTCCTCAAGGGTATACACAGCTGAAAGCTGCTCTGGGGTTTACGGTGCTGATAGTTCCTCTGGGGTGTACAGTGCTGATAGCTCCTCTGGGGTGTACTCTGCTGATAGCTCCTCTGGGGTGTACAGTGCTGATAGCTCCTCTGGGGTGTACTGTGCTGATAGTTCCTATGGGGTTTACAGTGCTGATAGTTCCTCTGGGGGTGTTCTGTACTGATAATTCCTCTAGAGTGTACAGTGCTGATAGCTCCTCTGTGGTGTACTGTGCTCATAGTTCCTATGGGGTTTACAGTGCTGATAGTTCCTCTGGTGTGTATAGTGCTGATAGTTCCTCTGGTCTCCTCGATAGTCGTGACATGTGAGATCTCCTTAATAGTCATGTCTTGTGGGGGTCTCCTTGATAGTCGTGAC
>BLSH010018949.1:1024492-1083156 GCA_018402905.1 Glandirana rugosa | reverse complement strand
ATAGGTGTAGAATCCGCACAAATCCGGTTATTACACATAATTAAGACAGGCAGCAATATTTGTCTCGGGGTAAGTGGTCAGACGTCACTTTATCACCTTTCTTCTTCATCGCCGTAAGACGGCTTAGGGGCATCTTCCAGTGTGACCTTCCTGCGACATTCAAAGTTCCTGCGCTGGCGATAAGTCAGATGGAGATGGATGATTGTAAGATCTCTTCCCTCAGGGAGTGAAGGAGTTAATGTCATCCGTAGTGACTGACGGAGGATCAGATTTTCAGTTGCTGTTTTTATTTTACCAGTGGGAGTGATTTTTGTTCCTTTTTTATGGGCTTTTAGCATTTTCCTCTCTTTACATATTTTTTATAGTGCACATCAGGGATCCATAAGAGAAATATGCCCATAAAAACCGGAATAAAAAAAAATAATATTAGTAGATCTTACTGCCGTCGATGCTGTTTTGAAAATAATAAAGTTGCATACAGTTCTGAATCTAGTTTTTTTTTTTGATGGGGGGGGGGGGGGGTACATGCCTAAATAATGCAGGGCAAAATTGATGCCTGTGATCCCCAATGGAATTTAGAAGAACTATATTCTTTTTGATTTAGATATACATTTGAAACTGCCCAACTTTGCATAAAATGCTTAAGGGTACTTTGAAACCGAGGTGCCTGGTCCGTTCGCAACAAAGCGCCGCTGGTTTTAGCAGCACTTTAGCGCTGTTTAATGTTTAACCCCAAAAAAGAGGTTAAAAACTCCTGTGTTGCGGCGCTTCCAAAGCGCAGCGCATTCATTGCAATGGGTAGGGGCGTTTTGGGAGCGCTGTATACAGTGTTCCCAACCCGCCCCAAAGATGCTGCTTGCAGGACTTTTCCGAACGTCTCTCAAGCGCACTGCACAGGTGTAAAAGCACCCATTGCAGAGAGTGGGAGGCAGTTTTTAGGCGCTATTTCTAGCTCTAAAACCCCTGAAAACTGCATCAGTGTGAAAGGGGTCTTACAAACCTTGTTTCAATACTTAGTTTGCAATTATTTATGTAGACTGGGACAGCCATATTTCTATGTTATATATGCAAGTTCTACCTTCTACTTAAAGAAGAGCTACTCTGCGGAAGCTGGAAACAGTGATTTCTGTAGGCTTCATCCAGGACCGACCGGCTCTCGCCATGCTCCTCGCTGTATACTAAATGTTTAGAAGAGAAACTATAGAGAAACTATAGGGGAAGCTCTGCTGACTTCCTTCATCCAATTACGTGCATTAAAGATTATGTTTTCTTTTTAGTTTCCTTGCAGGTGATTGGGTACTTTTTGCAAAGTGAAGCTTTACCTTATTTACTAATCACTGGAGCAACTGCACTTGCAGAGTGCAACTGCACTTTGCAAACTGCACAGCCCATTTGCCTTTAGTAAATCAACCCCATAGTCTTTTTACTTTAGATAAGCATGCAAAAGCAATAAACTTTATGTAATACTTTACAACCCTTGTTTTTTATGCATAGTTTGTAATTATACTTTATGTGGGGCAGCCATATTCCTATGCTACATATGCAGGCTCTATCTCCTACTTAAAGAAGACCTACACTGTGGAAGCTGCTCCTATAAATGGTCTAATGGAGGATCCAGGGCCAGTCACCAGTATCTCCTGTAGGCACCTGTGGCTGATCTTTTCACCAGGGCTGACTTACGCCAAGTTCCTGTGTTTCACATCTTAGAGAAGCAGGGCTTTGCTTCCTCGTGATGGATGGTGATCTAATGAACTGATAAATGGTCAACTGATGACTGATGGAAGGAATGATCAGTAGATGCAGGAGAAGCGAAGGAGACCCAGAGACAACAGAGAGGAAAGACAACAAGCAGCAAGACAGGTGGAGGAAGCAGAGATACAAAGACTGTAGCAGTACAGTAGAGTGGAGGCATCAGCCAACAGCAGTGGACAGCTACTGGATCTAGTACTTCTATCTAAACATATGCTAAGCCACACACCAGATCTGAACTATACTTCTCCACCCCACTCCCAACTTATCCTTAAGAATAAATAAGAACTCTTTTTTTTTCAATATAACGAGGCCATTGCATAGTGCCAACATAACCTTTGGATTAATTTAACCACTTAAGACCCGGAAGGATTTCCCACGTTAGGACCAGAGCACGTTTTGCGATTCGGCACTGTGTCAGTTTAACTGACAATTGCGCAATCGTGCAACGTTGTACCCAAATGAAATTTGGGTTCTTTTTTTCCCCACAAATAGAGCTTTTTTTTGGTGGTATTTGATCACCTCTGCGTCATTTCTGATCGCCGCTATAAACAAAAAAAGAGCATCAATTTTGCAAAAAAAAAACAATATTTCCTACTTTTTTACATATGCAAAAAAAAATATATAAAAAATGTATTTATTATTTATATTCTTCCTCATATTTTTGGTGAAAAAAAATCGTAATCGCCATTTATTGATTGGTTTGCGCAAAAGTTGCCACATTTACAAACCATGAGAATTAATTTCTGGCATTTTTACAATTTTTTTTTTTACTAGTAATGGCAGCGATCTGCGATTTTTTTTCAGGACTGTGATATAGCAGCGGACATGTCGGACATTTTTGACACTTTTTTGTTTTGGGACCAATGACATTTATACAGCGATCAGAAATTTAAATATCCACTGATTACTGTATAAATGTCATTGACAGTGAAGGGGTTAACCTTCAGGGGGTGATCTAGGCGTGTTCTAACTGTGAGGGGGCTGGGCTGCCAGGGGCATAAGAGATCTAACTGATCCCAGTGACAGGGATAAATAGATCTCTCACATGCTGCCTGACAGAGCGGTGTTTACAGCGGCAGTTCCCCGTTCTTCCTCTCTGGTAGGCAATCGCGGTTCGCCGGCGGAGATCGAGTCCGCCAGAGCCACGGCCACACTCCTGCAGAGTGCGGCGGGCAAGAGAGCGGGCCGCCAGCGGTGCGCTCCCGCCCACTACATTTATACGTTTATAGACGGCGATTCGCAGGACAGCGCCACTCTGCAGCAGTAAATGTACGCAAGCCAGTGGGGAACCGGTTAAAGATTTGATTTTTACGATGCCTTTTTAAAACGAATTTAGCATCCCACTGACAAAAGACTGTTGGATGTACAAGCACAATTTGACTGCCTGTAGGATAAACTAACTTCAGGTTTCTCCATAAACACAATTGGTTGCCTGAGAATTCTCATGCATGTACTGTATGTTTGTGGAGAGGGGAGGAGGAAGGAGATACGAGGTGGTATCAAAAAGCTTTGAGATTCGTTTTGTAACACGCCAACAGATGGCGGCACCTGGCTGCAAATACAGTCACAGGGAGCACTTTCATAAGTTTATGTACATCGGGAGCTGTGCAACTGGTGCTATTCTGACCACGTGCATTGCCACATCTGCTATTTCATCATGGACATCAAGTTAGAACAAAGAGCAAAGGTTAAGTTCTGTGTGAAACTGGATAAATATGCTACAGAGACTTTCGACATGATTCGGCAAGTTTACAGCGATGCTGCAATGAGTCTTTTTGAGGTGTTTTGAGTGGCACGCGTGATTGTCCTCTAACAATCATCATGCACAAGTTGCCGAATGGTTTCAACATTTTCGGGGGTTGAGGTCGTTGAAGGTCTTCCTGATCTGTCGTCATTCTCCAGTGATGTTCTTCCACTCTTGAAACGCGCATGCAACACCTTGAATGACTCATTACAGCATTGTCATTGTTGTCTTCATTGGCATCATTGCTGTCCATGATGAAATAGCAGACATGGTAACGCACATGGTCAGAATAGCACCAGTTACACAGCTCCCGATGTACACAGGATGATGTCTTTCGGCACACTGACTTATGAAGGTTGGAGCTCCCTGTGACTGCGTGTGCAGCCTTGTGCTGCCATCTGTTGGCGTGTTACAAAACTAGTCTTGAAACTTTTGATACCACCTCGTATGAGTAAGCTTTTTGTGAGGAATACTTACTGATTGGACAAGATTTTAAATCATGTTGCCTGCATAATTGTTAGCTGGGCTGTTCTTTGGCTGCCATAGACATGACATTATTGTCCTGTCTGGTCAAAAATAGATGGATCAGAAGTTGCCCAGCCTATGTCTGTCGGCACAATCATGGTAGTCATCCTTAGGGCGGCTTCACACTGTTCCACTGCGCTTTTGCTAAAGTGCTGCTAACCCTCGTTTTTCATGCAGTCTAGCTATGCTTTCTCATAGACTTCTATGAGGTCCTGTGCTTTTGGTGGGATTTCAGAAAGTGCACCAAAACTCCTGCAAGTTGCATCTTTGGTGCGCTTTATGAAACCACACCAAAATCGTAGGACATCATAGAAGTCTATGGCAGAGTGCAGCGGGACCACAACGGGGCAGTGTGAAGCTTCTCATAATGCTGATTGCTTCTAATTGTATTCCTTTTTATCCAGTACACAGCCAGCCACAACCTTGTAGTTGCAAATTATCCTATCTTCTAATGAGGACTAAATCTAAGGCTGCAAAAATGAAGGCCAGTGTTTACTTCAAGCCAGACCTTTTGTAGACTCCTCCACACATGTTGCCGCATAAATGTAGCTCCAGCAAAGGTTAATTGAGAGGAACTTATGGACACAGTGTGGCTGTCTTTAGGAGTTCATTGATTATTTTTAGTCAGAATTAGTTTATAAAGGATTATTGCATATTAAACTGATCTTTCGATTTTGGATAGAAGTCGATAGGTTCTAAAATGAACAGTAGAATAATACAGTGGCTAAAGCTGCTTTTATGTTGAAAATCCTTGGAAAGTAATAAAACCCATGGAAATTCCACAAAAACACATAAATATACCATGGCGTCATAAAAGCTTTCAAGGTCACTGACTGGTTACTGACAGCAACGAGTGGAATATTGTAACTAGATACACACTAAAGCTATTGGGCCCCTACACTGCTACAGTCAGTAGTGACAATCTGCATTAACGAGAGCTTGAAGAGCCCAAAACTATTGTTGCCTAGAGTATTGAAGTATGTGCTAGCCCTATGCCTGCCTGGATCCTTTTTATTGTTGACAGATCTGTCTTCATGTGGTCATTTTAGGGCTAAAACACTCTGTCACTGAAACTACAGAATCTGGAAACCAACACCAGTCAACCACACTACTACCAGCAGTGCCGGATTTAGACTTTTGGGGGGCCCAGAGCACTTCAAGTTCAGGGGCTCCTCAACACAGAAATTAAGTTATATGACAAATAATAAAGTAAACTGAAATGAATAATAAACCTCATTTGTTCTAAAAAAAAAATATGTTAGATCCTGAAGAAGACACTTGATTTTTTTGTCTGTTTTTTTTGTCAATTTTAAGAATACACATTACACAGGTGATTGGAACTGGCAAGTCATACATCACAGTTAGTTATTCTCACTACAGTATTTTAAAAAAGTCTATCTTCCTACACTTAGCATCTGAAAAATCTTTAGCTTAAAGTGGTAGTAAACCCATCCATTTAACAGTTTAAAAATCGGTTACATTTCCGGCACATGCCAGAAATGTAACTCTCCCATTGGTTGTGCTCTAAACCGAACTGTCAAACCATCCAATGGCTGGTGTCATAGCTGATCACATGTGCAGCATCATGGCAGTTGTAGATTAAACAGAGGCCAAGATGGCAGCTTCCGTGGCTGAAAATGTTAGTCGAGTTTACTACCACTTTAAGCCGGCCATAGATGGATCGAATCTTGGCTGGTTCAGCAGAGACCTGCTGAGAGTCGATCTATCTATGGGCAGGCTGGTTGTACCCAAGTCCATCAATCGATTTGGGATACAACCAGCCTTTTGGATTATTTACATGCGATTGCTGCCAGCGCATGTAGCTGCTAGCAGTAATCATTGTGCTCTGCTGGCTGGGAAGGCTCCCCACCAGCAGAATACAATAGCACAGCGGGAGGGAATCACATACTGTAATCTATGTGCTGTATTTTGAGGAAACTGCTCTCAACAGCCAGTAGGCACAGAACACTTAGGCTTTCATGGGTCATCATGGTTCTCAGATGATTGTTTATCAGTGTCAATTTGCTGAACAGCTTTCTCTGAACAACTAGTGACCACCATGCTCTAAGAACTACATTAACAGCAAGCCCTTCACTGTGTAATAAAACTGCATGTTGAGAAGGAGTGAGACTGCAGACTGGACAATTTCCTACTGAATTCTCAAGGGAAAATACATGTAATGTTTTATAAAGGATGTCTTTGGCAGGAGGGCCCGGGCAATAGCCCCTTTTGCCCCCTTATAAATCTGGCACTGACCTCCAGCCCAGAAGTCACAATCTCCATCTGGAAGCTGAGAGGGGAGATCAAAAGATGACAACATCAAGTGATGATCAAAAAGAAGGCAGCTTTCATGCTTTAAAGAAATGTTTTGTACGGTTCTTTGTTTCACTTCTGAAGGGAATTTATAGCATTTTCATAAATTTTCACCAAAAAAAAAAAATTGAAAAACATTATTTGATTTTGAATTAGATCAATATAAGGCATTTCTCATTTGCAGCAGCTTTCTTCAGGTTAAGATATCAACTGTTGCTGATATGGACATGGACCCCAGTGGGAGAGACAAAGCAGTCTAGCTTAATCAGTTAAACATGCTACCATCAAGCATACAGGCAGCAGTGCTGGGCTTTCTTATGTGTAAGCCCAGCATGCTTTCCAGTTATGGATGCTTCCTGTATAAAAAATGTGAACAGCATAGAACTTAAGGAAATCGTTTAAATGATACATTACATCTGTTCTTACGTTTGTCAGTTGTTAAATAAATACAATTGACCAAAAGCCATTGTATAGTAACGTCGTTTTCTTTACTATGTGTGAGCAATAAAAACAAAAGCGTAAATATGCATAAAGATGATCTGCAGTGAAAGTTTTATTTTGGATCTCAGCCTACATATACTGTATACCACTGCTCACTGCCAATGGAGAATAGCTCAGATAGTGAATTGCTAGGATAAAAGATGCAGCTGCGAGAGGTCCACATTTGTTGGGTATATGGGGCTTTCACATTTTTACTCTCTCTCACTCCTGAACAATATGAACAGTTGCATCTGACAGGGTCACCCATGTCTTTCACACCCCTCAGCTTAGATGACCTCATATGTTGAAAATTGGGCAGCCCATCAGTTTTAAGGAAAATCATTAGATGTCTAATTGCAATGGAGAACCATGTCCAGCAGGTTGGCACTGTACTCTCCTGGCCATTGATTTTAGCTGGCACGCTCTTGAAATTGTGTTTGTATACCAAATAGAAGCCTACTGAAAAACAATGCTATACGGAAACTCTTGCTTATCCAGAAGCTGTGTGAACCTAGCCTTAGACATTAGTCCCCTGGTGCTCAAACTGGGTCAAATGCACCTCTTTAAAAACAAATGGCCACTTCCCTCACATATAACTGGCCTTTGCAGTAAGGAGCACATGGAAGGGCAACGCATGCAAGACAAAACCAAAGAAATTCCCAGCTCAACTTACCGACTAGCCTGTAACCAACCAAATTATCCTGGCTAACAATATGTGTTCAAAACAGGGGTTTAGTTTGCACACATTTGCAAATACATGCGTAAGCTTCAGAGCCCCGTCAAGGCACCCCAGTATTTTCTGTAGTCCTAACTCTAAATTTTGAGAGCTTCCACAAGGGAAGCAGTGCTGCAAAGGTCAGTTATAGGTGAGGACAGTGGTCATTTGTTTGTACAGTATGCCCCTGTGCCTTTAAGGCTCATCTGCTCTCTGCCTATCAATTATAATGCATGTGCTTCCACTGTGGAGGCTCTCAAAATGTAGAGCTAGGACTACAGAAAATACTGGGGTGCCTTGACTGGGCTCTGTAGCTTACGCATGTATTTGCCGATGTGTTCAAACTAAGCCCCTAAACACATACTGTTAGACAGGATAATTTAGTTTCTTGCAGGCTGGTCGGTAAGTTAAGCCTGGGATTTCTTTGCTTTTGTCTTAAATGCATCTATTTGGTTCTTCTGGGGCCCTAAGACCTTGGTAGTTAGTACAGGTGGTGGGATCACTGCCTTGTAATGGCAGTACTGGCACTTATCTCTAGCAGTCTCAAGTAACATTTTCCCAGGCTCTGAAGCATCTTCAGTCTCTAACTACTGGTGTAGCACATCCTTAGTCTTTGATCATCTCCTGAGGCGTATTCACAGTCTTTTGTAGTATTACATATACTAAATATCATGTGCAGCCCATGGGGAAGTTAAGGGCCACAGGTGAAGGAGCCTTTACCTCGTTAGTTAATGCCACAAATATTTTGTACTGTTACATTGGGTGATCAAACACATGTATGCTGTATATAGTGATGACTGCTTTTAGGCACTTTTCTATGCAGATTTAAATTGAACGATATATTGCTGATAAAGAGACATTCTGTGATGGTGGTTAAGTTCCCATGCACTGACATAGCTCAATGAAGATTTTGTTTTGTGTGTTGGAAAGTACTGAGCGGGGAAGGGTGGGGACAGCACAGACTGGCATCTTTTCAGACTATTCATAAAGCTTTTATTTCTCTCTCTGACTGTCTATTATGCCGTAGAGAACCACGGTTTACCGCCAGCTTGTGTACTTTTCTGCTGAATTCAACTACAGATTGTCCAAAGTTACATAAAAGGTAGCCATAGACTTAAGATGACATTAGCTGGATTCAGCGGTTTATTGAAGGCTACCAGTCGACCCTCCTTTGGGGAACAATGGATCTGAAAATTTAGATGGCATCTTCTGATCCTTAATGTTCTCATCTGATAAACCAGTGCCAGCAGCTAACCCCGCTTCTAACTTCTCTTACTCACTTCTCTTTAGACATTGTATTTTATCTCAGTGTCTGGAGTCCAGCACTGGCAGATTTAGACGCTGGGCTATGTGCAGCAGTAACAAAAAACACTTTTTTACAGCTCCCAGTGAAATATTTATAAAAACAGGCGCAGTATCATCACAGTTAAGACAATAAATATCCCCATTAATTTTTCAGGTCACTAAACAGTTTAACACATTTAGTGTTGATGGGGGAATCCCTCCCGCAGTGCTATTGTGTTCTGCCTGCAGGGGTTGCAGGAAGCCTTCCAGGCCGGCAGATCACAATCATTACTGCTACCGGCTATAGCCGCTGGCAGTAATTGCATGTAAAAAATCTGACAGGCTGGCTGTACCCAAGTCAATAGATGGATCCACTTGGGTACAATCAGCCTGCCCATACATGGATTGAATTTTGGCTGGTCCCTGCTGAACTGGCCGAATTTCCGATCCATGTATAGCAGGCTTAAAGTTTGGGGCAGCACTGAGGACAATTCTACTGGCTGGTTAGTACAGTTATATTGTCAGATAGCCACTTTGCAGAGTTTGCTAACCTGCCCCCTACCTGCAATTTCTGCTGCCAGTGGGGGGAGAAGGTGGCCAAGGGGTGTAAGGTGACAGAAGAAAGATGGGGCGGGTAAGCAAACTGTGACAGACCCAACCAGGACAGGGGCTTTTGGAGAGGAATAGGGGCATTCTCCTACCCACTGATTATGGCCCATGGATATTGCAGATCATTCTCTAATGATGGACAACCACGTGATGAATGTTGAGAGCAAGGCTTGGATTACTTCTCTGAATAAGGATAATAAAGCGTCCCTTCTGGAGTGCATGGAAAGGTGTAATATTAATCCTGTACAGGATAATGCTCAGAGGGAATATGTTGGCCCTCCTGCAGATTGAGTAGGAGAAGCTTCTCCACTTGGAACGGAAATATTTATCAACAATATCCCTCAGGAAATATATGAAGATAAATTAATTCCACCTTTTCAGACTGCTTGAACATTGTATGAGATTGTCTCATAGACCGTTATAGACTGGTGCTAGCAAGTCTGAGGTTGGGTAGGATCACTGTTTATGTTATGTGTGTCTTTCCCATTGTGTGCCTCCTAGATGTGAATTCCCATTGTTAAGTGAGTCACCTATTGTTTCTATCTGTTGGCTAATATGGCTAACTCTTAGAGGTTCCTATGATGGGATTAGCCTGGTGTAAACTTTAGCTCGTTATCTAACCATTGTGTGATGTTTTGGGTAAATATTTGGTTTTATCGTTCATGTGATGGCTGACCGACTTTTGAATTGTATAAAAACATTTATTTCTGTTCAATAAACAGTCATTCCTTTGGTTCTTATCCCAAAATTGTTTGTGCAAGATGTTTTGGGTAAAAGGGCTGGTATTAGCTCTCCATCTGCTGGAAGGGTTTGGAGAGCAGGAGGCACTGTTTGGTGGAAGCACCCAGGCTGGGTGCCAGGCGCTTCGTCACACAAACCCTATAAAGTCTTGATCTGGCCATGCTTCTGTGTTCTAAAACATGCTGCTCTGGCAGGAAGGAGGAGGTTGACAGGGTGAGAAAACTCCACCCCTGACTCCATCATTGGCCTACACTGGCAATGGTCAAAAAAAGTGGAAAAGTTGTGCATCAACAGTGTTTTTTTGCCGGCCCATTGACTGTTGCCCTCAGGGATTATCATTTATGTCTTGAGTATCTGGACACGGAATGCTATATAGCTTCTAATGGCAGTTCTATGTATGCTATGTGATTAAAAAACAATATAACAGCAAGTTCCTCTGTAAAGGGCATGGATAGACGAAGCACAAGGGAAATGCATAGATATTTTTTTTTCTTTAGTTGATGGTTCTAAAATTAATTCTGATGACTCAGTCCCTCAGCTGGATTCTGTGTTAAAATCATCCACATTCTCTCTCCCTGTATTTCCCTCTCATTTTCTCCTTGCCGCTCTCTTGCCCCCTCCATCTGTCTCTTTCCCCCATCTAACTGTCCTGCACTCCATCCTTTTCTTTGTCCCTCTCCATGGTGCTTCTCCTTCTCATCAGGTTTCAGCCCCTCTCTCTCTCTCTCTCCTATCTATACCTTATCTCTTCTCTCAGCCTTATTCCATTATCCCTGTCCTTATCCCCATCACTCATTCCTTCTCATTTCTCCAATCCTTTAAACTGCTTTCCCGTCACTCACACTTCTATAGAGCTCTTTTGTTGTTGACTGTTTTTTAATGCAGTTGAATGTATTTGTGTTTATCCTTTCTTCCGTTCGCCTTTCTTCCTTCCTTCATTCCCTCCTTCCATTCCTCCTTCCCATTCTCCTTTCTGTTCTTTTCTCCTCCTTCTATTCTATTTCCTTCTCCTTCTTCCTTTCCTATTCTATTTCCATTCATCTATACTTCCTTTCCTCCTTCCTTCCCATTCTCCTTCCTTCTGTACTGACGTGTAGAAGGAGTATTTCTTACAGCCTCAGCTCAAGGACCACTGCTAGTGAGACAGTGGCAACGAGAGCACAACAAGGTAGGAGTGCCTGTGGAGTGTCCATCTGACTACACAGGTAAATAGTAGGTGCTTCACCAGGAAGTGGAAAGGTGGTCGGTACAGCAGAAGACAGCAGGAGCAGGGGACCCAGAACTTGACAAACAGCAGGCTGGCAGTTGTTTGGCTGGCAAATGAGTAGGCTGGAGGCACGTGGCAGGTGAAGGACAAATAAGGACCAGGTAAGTATCTTATAGTGCCGGGCAGATAGACAAGCCAAGGTCAGGGCAGGTAGTATTCAAGCATGATTAGGATAAGTCGGGTCAATCACAGGAGCCAGATACAGGAACGGGAACAGGGAAACAGGGAGAGGTGAAGATCAGACAGCATTGACTAGTACAACTGCTGCACTTAAATAGTCCATTTAGCATCAGTGTCATGTGCATGTATGCCTGCACATGTACGCGTGCATATGCGCACGGCTATGGTCAGCATAAAGAGCACCCGAAGGCAGGTGCATGCACATCTGTATGCGCCTTGAGCCTTAACTGCGCTATGGCCGGTGTTCTCCTGACACATTCTTTTTTTCTGTACTCCCCTCTGTCATTCTCTTTACTTTCTTTTCTTCTGTACTTTATTTTCTCCCTCTCCTCTTTACTTCCTTCACATTCTGTTTCTATCCTCCCTTCTTTCCTTCCAATTTCCTTCTTTCTGTACTTCCCTCCTTTGTTCCTTCCTTCTTTAGCTCGTTCTCTCATATTCTTGCTTGTCTTTGAAGTTCCCATTTCAACTAGAATAAGTACATAAAACTCTCCTGGTGTATCAGTCTCTTGTATAGCATTACACAGACTGGAGATAAATAATGCTTACAATAGGTGTTCAGTATGGCACCCACTTCCCAATGAATTAGGAAGATATTGTATGATAATGAGCTCTTCAGACAATTGCACGTTCTCATTATTGCCCCCCATATGGCCTAATCCTTACCAAATAGTCAGTGCTGTGGAGTGTCTATTAGATAAGTACTGTACTTCTGGGTAACATTAATAAATAGGTTAATTAAATGTTAAAGCTGAGCTCCACCCAAAAGGCTTGTCTGCTTCCCCCTCCTCATTTGGCACCTTTTGGGGGTAGTGGGTACCTGGCTTTGACAAGTACCTGCTCCCACTTCTGGCTGAGTTCGCCATGGCAAAGTGAACCAGAAGTTTCTGCCCCCTCCTCCTTCCCCCCGCAGCTGGGCTATTCACATGGGTTCACTGCCTGTTTCCCTTAGCTGAGATGGTGGCGCCAGCACCCGATTCAAAAATCGGCTCGGGTGAGGACACTGCTGGATGCCTGGACAGGTAAATGCCCTTATAGTATAAGTCAGCAGCTACAGTATTTGTAGCTGCTGACTATTCATTTTTGAAGGAGCTGAAACTCTGCTTTAACCACTTGCCGACCGCCGATCGGCATCTGACGGCGGCAAAGTGGTTAGTTCCCGCAAAACGCAGTCATACGACGGCGGCTGCGGGAACGTGCTTAGTGAGCGCGCGCGCGCCGCCGGAGGCGCGCCCGCGCGCTCACTGTGTTCGGGGAGGGCCAGGGAGCGGGTGCGGCGGCTTCGATTGCCGCCGGCTACCCGCGATGGCCCCCCCGGAGCGAAGGAGCGGAGGTTCGTGTATGTAAACACAGACCTCCGCTCTGTGTGAGGGGGAAGGGCTGTGATCACAGCCTTCCTGTACGTGAAGGCTGTGACCACTTCCCTTCCCCAGATAGTGCAGTCCCCCTACAGTTAGAACACGCCCAGGGAACATAGTTAACCCTTAGAGCTCCCCCTGCAGGTTAACCCCTTCACTGCCAATGACATTTACACAGTAATCAGTGCATTTTTATAGCACTGATCGCTGTATAAATGCCAATGGTCCCAAAAAAGTGTCAAAATGGTCCGACATGTCCGCTGAAATATCGCAGTACCGCAAAAAATCGCAGATTGCCGCCATTACTAGTAAAAAAAATAAATAAATAAAAACCCCAAAAATGAATTGTCATCATCCGTAAACGCGACCACTTTTGCGCAAGCCAATCAATAAACGCCGATTGCGATTTTTTTTATCGCAAATATGAGGAAGAATATAAATCGGCCAAAAACGGTGAAAAAAAATGTTTTTTTATATTTTTTTTTTGGATTTGTATTTTAGCAAAAAGTAAGAAATTTGGGTTTTTTTGCAAAATTATCGCTCTTCTTTTGTTTATAGCGGCGATCAGAAATGACGCAGCGGTGGTCAAATACCACCAAAAGAAAGCTCTATTTGTGGGAAAAAAAGGACGCAAATTTCGTTTGGGTACAACGTCGCACGACCGCGCAATTGTCAGTTAAAGCGACGCAGCGCCGAATCGCAAAAAGGGCTCCGGTCCTAAAGCTGGAAATCCTTCTGGGGCTGAAGTGGTTAAGCTAACAGTTTAATCGGTTAGATTTTTGATTATATGATAGGGTTAGTGTTCTAGTTCAATACGTTTAATTGATCTATGTTGATCCATTAATAACATGATCTGATAATACATTTGACTTAATTCATTTTTTTTTTTTTTTTTTGGAAAAGAAACAGGGAAATGGAAGCCATACATGTATTTCCTTTTTCTCAGTAGTGTTTTGGTTGAGGGACTTTTGAGTGCAAAGACAATTTCCTGCCATGAAGCGAGCCTGCGAAAACTTGCAGCCTCTATGTCTAGATAAAAAGTCAAACTTTTTTTGCTAAAAGTTTTTGTAGAATCCTACGCCTCTATTGAGCAAAAATGTTGTGACGTGGTTATATAAACCTGCAAAAGGCGTCCAAGTGTGAAAGGAAATCTTTACAGGTCCAGTGAGACTGCAAAGTAGCCATTAACCTGACAGTGACATAGTTTAAGTACATGTATATAAACGCGACCCTTCCAGTGAAGAGTTCACCATCAGCATGCAGGCCCTCTACATGACCTTGAACTTTTCTCCTGTGTTTTCCTGAGTTCTTTTTTTTCTCCGCCTTGGGACTTTCAAGCGTCGGCGGGGGTTACTTACCGGTGACAGATGGCAAGGACATGACAGGCGTCACGCAGAAGGGTTTGTCAGTTCCGCCTGCTCTGCAAATGGCTGTGATGTGACATGGCTGAATAACTTCCCTCTGCCGTTCAAAACACCCTTACATCTTATTTCCCATCATCAAATAACAGACGGCTGACATCAGGTTTCATTTCTGTGCGATGCCTCCAAATCGCTTCTGCCTTCCACTTTGACGCTCTGTTGTCGTTTTATCCCGGATAATTAGTGAGCCCTAAATAAGGATTGTGTGGGCCGATGATCAAAGGGCTCGAGTGATAAAATGTGTATCTAGCTCCCGGAGAAGGAAAATTGCCTTGCATTGTATTGTCGCCAATCAGCTATGGATTCCAGCAACTGTCTAAGATTTAGATAGAGGTGGTTAATTGACGTCAGCTGTTATAACTTGCCAAGTTAACTTGTCCTTTTAGGCATGCTTTGTGACTAGGGTCATGCTGCCCATTGTTAAAATGCCTGAAAATTGGGCACTCATAGACGAGCAGGGGAAGAGCTGAGCTTGCTGGAACAGTCTACTGCCAGTCTTCATAAAAGGAAACCCGCTGTAACAGAAATATATGGGCTGCCATCATCAACCTCTCCTCCTGAAACTTCTAGCTGCAGTCCTTCTGATTCTTTGGCTTCAGAGTTTTTTTAGTCACTGACCCAAAGCAAGTATATAGACTTCACTTGTTTCATGTTTGTTGTGGGTTAAAAACTCTTAAAATCAAAGATGACCAGACGGCTAACATTTTCAGAAGGTAGTCAGCAATGACATCTGCTATATTTAGCACACTAAACATTCAGTTGGTTTTTAGACTATTTTTTTCCCTGATCCCAATGCAAGTGTGTTCTTTCTCTTCCTGGGAAATGATTATTTATTTAACAAAGAACATGAGCTAGTGGTTATAGCTTTTATTTTGCAGCATCTAAGCTGGTGATACACAACATGGTTTTAGAGAAGTTTGATACATGGTGTAAGATGTTTACCAAATTTTACGTTATTTCTACTTTCCTCCGTCTTTTCCTTTTCTTCTCCTTCCCTTTCCTTTCTTTTCCTTTTCTTTGTTTTCCTTTTTCCTTTCCCCTTCTTTTCCTCTTTTCCTTTCCTTTTCTTTTTCTCTTCCTTCCCTTTTCCCTTCCTTTCCTCTTTTTTTCTTTTCCTCTCCCTTTCCTTTCCTCTTCATTTCCTCTTCTTTCCCTTTCTTTTCCTTTCCTGTTTCTTTTCCACATCCTTTCTTCTTCCTTCCTTTCCTTTTCTTTTCCTTCCTTTTTTCTCTTTCCTTTCCTTTTACACTGTTAATTTTTTTCCTCTTCCTTCCTGTTCTTTTAAAATTGTCTTTGTTTCCTTTCATTTTCCTTTTCTTTTTCTCAGTTGTCCTTTCCTTTTGCTATTTCCTTTCCCTTTCATTTCCTTTTCTTTTTCCTTACCTTTTTCTTTTTCCTTTTCTTTTTCTCTGTTGTCCTTTCCTTTTGCTTTGCTCTTTCCTTTCCACGTCTTTCCCTTTTCCTTCCATTTTCTTTTTCCTTTCCATTTCCTTTCCCTTTCCTTTTCCTTTCTTTTCCTTTTGTTTTTCTTTCTATTATCTCTCCTTTTCCTTTAATCTTCCTTTCTTTTCCTTTCCTTTCCTTTCCTTTCCTTTCCTTTCCTTTCCTTTCCCTATCTTCCCTTTCCTTTTCTTTGCTGTTCTTTCCTGTCCTGTCCTTTCCTCTCCCCTTTCCCCTTTCCTCTTTCACTCTCCCTTTCCCTATCTTTTCCTTTCTATTTCCTTTCCTCTTCCTTTCCTTTCCTCTTCCTCCCCTTTCCTTTCTTTTCCTATGCTCTTCCTTACCCTTTTCTTATATATTTCATTCTCCTCATCTCCTTCTCCTTTTCTTTTATTTCTTTCTCTTTTCCTTTATTTTTTTCCTGTTTTTTTCTTCTGTTTACTTATCTTTTTTTCTTTCTTTTCTCCTTTCTCTTTCTAAATTCTCATATACAATCATTTTAAAACTATATAAGCACTCATAGGTTACAGGAACTGAATTAAGCATACATTACTTTGTTTTTGAATGAAGCTGAGCAGTGCATTTCCTATGAAAAAAAGCTTTAATTTCTGCGTTTCCCCTGTAAATTGGAGGACCATGAACTCAGCGTTGTTAAGATTGTTTTACACTAGGAAACTAACCACGTCACGGACACAGCATTGCAATCTGCCATTCAAGCATGGTCCTAGCTGTAGGGGTGAAGGGGTCAAAGCACTTAAACATGGAGTTACTCCGACATGACTCATCACCCTGTCCACTAAATGTCTCTCTTAATGGGCCAAATGTTTGCTTAATGGGCCGAATGTTTGCATTTGTGCTTTCTCAGCATAGTTTAGATAAATTTTATGTCCACTGGTTGGATTGAAGAGCTTTATGTTGCATTTGTGCTCTCTGTAACCCAGGTGTATGAAGTTGTAGGCATTGTGTGCCATTGCTGCTGCAACATGCGGGGATAAATGATCAGTTATTATTGTACTGAGGCTTTGAGGAAACTAAGAAATACAAAATGGGCAGATAATTGTCTAGTGATATAGCCGAAATGATGGACTTCTGTGGTCCAGCTACACAAGTAGGATTCACAAGTGAAAACAGTAGTAAAAATGTAACTGATCTACGTAGCATGCAATTAACACTAGGCCTAAAAGGCCTATGCTAGTTGGAGGCATTTGGATTGATACCATTATGAGAAATCTCCTTTCCCACGCAAATATTGCTGAGTTTTAAACATCAGACATTGAAAATGAATGAAAATGTAGCTATTGTAAGCCTACGACAGCAGTTAACTCTAGATGTAATCACTGTAGTTGCTGAACTAATAGCTAAAATAAAACAGTTGAATAAAAGTGTTAGTCCAATCAAAAAATGATTTTTCATTTAAAGTCCAACTCCAGGAATTACACAAAAATTACTATTGCAATGGGGCCCCCACTCAGCAGTGGTTAAATACGTTTTATGTCAAGGGTTGGAGAAATAAGGTGTAACATTTACCTTATTTCTCACTGTGGCAGGCTTCAGCGCTCTCCTGTTTCTCCAACTTTCTGGGTTATGGGTGGCCCCTCCCTATCTTCATGTACAATGCAGGACTGTTGGACTTACATGGTACTTGATGACATCAGAATGTGACCGCCTGAGTATCATACAGAAGAGGCTTTGGTGGACCGGCCGCACTGATGGCGGAAGCCTGCTGGAGCAAAATAGGGTTTTACCCCTTATTCTTCTACCCCTAGACTACAGGACAATGTTGTATTGAATTTTAATTGGTTGGGAAAAGGGTGTGTTTTGGAATATTTTTATATTTATTTTTGTATTCAATAAAGTATTTTTCACTTTTTCAAAACTGATTGGGTGTTATTCCTTGTGTGGTGCTCAGGTTCACCTTCTGCAGAACGCTTACCAATAGACCATTCATTATATCACCCTTATGGCTTACTGGCAGGGGTTCTGTAGGAGGTGCAGATGACTGTGAGTTAAAGGTCACCTGTCATCAGAGAAACTGGTAGCTTCCATGATTTACCTCATCCTAAAAATGCTGGCCGCTTGGCTGTCATGCTTGTCTTGTGACTGCTCCCTGGAACAGTTCAAAGCCAAACTGAACTTTTAGTATAAATCAACTAAACATATTCCCAGAGTCTTAAAGTTCATTTAGTAGAAAAGCCTACCCCCTGACGTCATTCGACAGAGAAGGACCCTTGCTGTCTAGGTGGAAGCAATGGTCTCTCTGTAGAGGTCCATCGGGCTCCTTGGCTCCTGGCTTAGATCTATAGCTCACCAATCAGCAAATCTCATGCTTCCTGTTGTTTAGAAAGCTATAGGTCTGACTCAACAGGGAGTGTGTCAGACCTCTACAGCAGTGGTCTCCAAACTGCAGCCTGGGGGTCGGATGTAGCCATTTGCTTGCCTTTATCAGGCCCTTGGGGCACTATTCCTCCCATTGGCACCAACAATGGACCACTATTCCTCTCACTGACATCAACTGGGCCACTATTCCTCCCACTAACAATAGGGGGATCAAATCCTCACACTGACACCAACGATGAGGCAGAATTCTTTCCATTGAATGCAACGATGAGACACCAAAGATAGGGCATTGTCTACTCCCACTGGCCCTAGTCCGACCCCTCTAAAGTCTGAAGGACAATAAACTGGCCCTTTGTTTAGAAAGTTTGGAGACCCCTGCTCTACAGAGAGATCACTGCTTCCTCACAAACAACAAGCAACCTCCCCTGAAGCATGCTGGCAGAGGACAAGAGAAGCCTTCCGCTAAGGATGTTGCTGCTTTCTGATTAAAATAAACTGATTTTGCACAAACTGAAAGTTTACTGGGGCTTTTAGTGCAAAATTCTCCATTTTGCCTTCCCTTTCCACACCATCCAGTTTTGCTGTTGGTTTTCCCTGGGTTCTGCAAAAAAGCTCCATCATTGCAGAATCGGATGGTATGAAGGAATGTGGGGGTGGGAAGAGTGGATGGTACACAGCCTTGGACGCAATGAGGTTTGCTTAAATTGCAGCAGAGACTGCTGTGGATAACGCAGAGGTGAATGAGCCGAATGTAATAGGAACATGGGGTATATTTAAAGCTCTGACTGATTCAGAGATGGAGAGCAGAGAGGTGTAAATGTGAAAAAGGATGCACAGGGTTATAGATGATGAGGGGGGGCGAGGTACACAGAGATCTTGATTACACCGTGTGTGGGTGGAGAGGGCAGAGGAAAGAACAGAACTGATAGGAATCGGCTTAGCTTGTTTGGTACATTATTCTCTTGTCCCTGGATTAGTGACAACACACCAGCCTAGGAATGGGCTAACTCTGCTCAGTGTCACACAGTATGGCAGCCTTGCAGCACTGCGCACTCCTGGGTTTAGTTAACAATCGGGATATATTTGTGGATGTAGTAAGCACCACTGTTTAATTCAAGGCTTGACAAATACCAGAAGCTAAGTAGCCAATGCTCCTTAAAGTATAAGTGTAGTCAAAAGGAAAAGCACAACATTCAGCACAAGGGACTTGACTTACACTCAATGTACTGTGTCCCTTGTGCTGCTGACTGCTGGTTACTTTGGGATTTTCCTCCATCAATCCCTCCACAACCCATGCTGCTGTAATCTTCCGGTGTGGCGGGGGGTTAATAGAACTGAGGGAGCTGTCATTTGCACTCATCAAGAGTGCCTGACTATACCTGCCCTTTCTGCCCAGCTCCTCCATCCCCCAATTGGCGGACGATTAAAAGATCCATCCCCCAGGAGCTGGGCATATTTGGCACTCTTAATGAGTGCAGAGGACAGCTCCCTCTGTTCTATTAACTTCCGCTGCACCGGATGATTACGGTGGAGGGGAGGGGGGGAGGGGATAATTGATGGAGAAAATTTTCATGGAAACTAGGAGCCAGCGGTGGAAGAATAGATGCAGGAAAATTTCAAGGAAACCAGGAGCCAGCGGTGGAAGAATAGATGCAGGAAAATTTTAAGCAAACCAGGAGCCAACGGTGTAAGAATAGATGGAGGAATTTTTCAAGGAAACCAGGAGCCAGTGGTGGCAAAATCGATAGAGAAAATTTCAAGGAAACCAGGAGCCAGTGGTGGCAAAATCGATAGAGAAAATTTCAAGGAAACCGGGAGCCAGTGGTGGCAGAATCGATAAAGAAAATTTCAAGGAAACCGGGAGCCAGTGATGGCAGAATCGATAAAGAAAATTTCAAGGAAACCAGGAGCCAGTGATGGCAGAATCGATAGAGAAAACTTTCAAGGAAACCAGGAGTCAGTGGTGGAAGAATCCATAGAGAAAACTTTCAAGGAAACCAGGAGTCAGTGGTGGAAGAATCGATGGAGGAAATTTTCAAGGAAATCAGAAGCCATTGATGGAAGAATGGATGGAGGAAAATTTCAAGGAAACCAGGAGCCAGTGGTGGAAGAACCGATGGAGGAAAATTTCAAGGAAATCAGGAGAAAGCGGTGGAAGAATCGGTGGAGGAAAATTTAAAGGAAATCAGGAGCCAGCGGTGGAAGAATGGATGGAGGAAAAAGGAAAACCAGGAGCCAGAGATGCATTAATCATAAATCATATCCATTGTGCTAATTTTTGTGTATTTTATTTTGATTACACTTAGGGCTCATTTAGACTTGAGTTTGGGGGAGGGGGGCGGCTTAAAAATATTCAGTTTTGAGTCGTATTTTTAGTGCCCCCCAACCAACCCCCTTTAAAATGCAAAAGCAGCAGATGAGGTTTTCTCTAGATATTAATGGAACTGGCTCCTAAAAAAAAAGCCTGCTGGCTCCTGAATTAGACAGACTGGCTCTTGAATTTGGTATTCATTTGTCCACCACTGGTTTAACATAAATCCCTCACAAACCTAGGCAATTCAAAATTAGTGAATGATGAAAGAAATGCACCATCAGCAGTCACCTTCAGTTAAAACCATTTTAAAATAATCAGAAGATCTATTCTGTTAAAAAAAAAATGATCAGAAGATCCAGAGTTACAAGCAGCTAAAGTTACATGCAAATCTGCACATTTCCTTTGAAAGCTAAGCTTGGCTACCTCCCCTCATGCCTGTCGAGTCCCCTCATTGGTCCATCAATACGATAGACCAATAGGTGGGCTCTGGTGGTGGGAAGGGACAGAGCCAAGCACAGCTTTTAAAGCAAAAGTCAAGATTTGTACATAACTTTAGCTGCCTGGATCTAGTGGTGGTTTTTGACCTGCAACCTCCAAGTATGCCTTTTTCATCATATGCTGAATCTGAACTGTAACAGGTTTACACTGGTAAAATTGCTTTGTGTGCAATGGCTAGTTATTCAGGGCTCAGAGAAGAATGCTTTTGGATACAGGATTTATCTTCAGATATGGTCTATCTTCCAAGCAGTGAATCCAAAATCAAATAGCAGCTTTCTCTATATACAGTATATTCATTAATTTACCTAGATCCTCCATTTTCTACAGGCAAGAAGCAGAGACGACCGGTTAAATCTCTGCTCAGCTGGCTTGCACTCCTCCTTCCTGTAAGAATCTATTGCAGAAGAACCCGGCTTATATTCCTAAGGGTTAATTTTCCCCTCAGCAGGCTGCACCCCTCCTTCTGTCTGTAATGACAGCGCTGTGCGCACTGATTACAGGGCTCTGTGTCAAATTACTCATCTGTATACAGCTGCCTGGTATACAGCTGTCCTGAGGATGAGCTCCGGGTGATATTATATATATAGACGGATATATATAGAGCACAGGAGCTGACTCACATCATTTCTTCTCCTTTTTTTTGCTAGTATTCTTGAGTTATCTATGCTGCCATCATTACAGCATGTACAGAACTCACAATCGTGGGCACCTTATCGCTAGCTTATCGTGACCATTAACTCTTCTGAAATGGACAGATGTCTCACTGAGAGGCAATGGGCTCTTGGCCGGATTGTCTGTGCAATTTGGCCAATGTAGTGCAGTAGCTGCCCACTTGTGGTTAAAGTGGGCCTGTGCTGCCCATGCCTTTTTGAGCTTCTGTGCAGGAGGTCTTCACCCTCATATGGAATGGCCATCCCTAAAGCCCCATTCACACCTCTGCATTTTGGCGAGTGCAACGCAAAACAACCGATGTGTCATAGGAACATCTGTTATCCAGTGAGGCCATTCACATCTACGGTAATTGCTGCTGTGCTTTCTCAGCATAGTTTAGATGTATTTGGATAAGGGTGTACTTTAGTGGTCTAGGCACACGAGTAGCATTTACTGTACATGTACCTACAGTGGTAACAATATAAGACCCCTTTCAGACGGAGCAGAATCTGTCCAAGCAGATCCACCTGCTCTGTGGGGGATCTCTGCAGTGATCCCCGCTAAGCAGGCAGATGACAGGTCCGTGTCTGCTTCGCTATGCAGAGCGGACACAGACACATCTGATCCGGTCTGCAAAAAACAGACAGATGGGGATTCATTCCTCATCTGTCTGTTTTTTGCAGACCGGATCAGATGCCGGCAGGTGCCAGCGGCCACATGTTAGCTGACATTCGACACCCCATAGAGAACAACGGGTGGTCCGATTGTGTCGGCCTGAAAAACGGACAGGCGGACCCAATCGGTCCACTGGTGGGAAAGGGGCCTTACAGAGCATTGTTGCATGGACTTGCCATTGGGCTTGGAAGGCCTATGCCAGTCGGAGACATTTAGAATGGTACAGTTATGAGACGGCTTTTTTCCCCCGCGGTTAGCAGTTCTGATCATCAGAAATGGAAAGTTAAAGTGATTATAAAGCCTCAACTTTTAAAGCAACCCATTTCGTTTAGATTAGTAATTAAAGGCAAAAAATGTGTATAGATATAAAACAAGATTATATACACCTTTTTTAATTCTTTTTTTTTTTCATAAGTGATTGCATTCCCTTTGTTCTCAGCTGCATAAGAGCTAGGGAAGGAGAAAAAGCACATTGAGCTTCCCAGTAAATGGCCATGCAGGGGGAAGGGCGTGTCAGGACAAGTCTAATCATTGGAGGAGAGCAGGCAGAGTTCCAAGCACAGCTAGAGAACTGACCATGCTTTGCTGTCATGCCTAGTGAGGTCAGTTTCTAATAAGAAATCAGAGGTACTGGCAGGAACTCCAGGGATTTCACACATAGGAAGCAATACAAAGAGAACAGGATATTTTTTCATACAAGTACAGGATTATGAAATGTTGGGTTTACGTATTCTTTAATGTAAAGTCAGCTTGTGTAAGCCCATGACATCAGTATAATTCCATACACTCTTCTGAGATGGAAAGATGTCTCATTGAGGAGCTCTTTGCTCATACCGGATCATCTGTGCAGCTTGGCCAACATAGTTCAGCAGCATTCTTGTGGTTAAAGTGGACCTGTGCTACCCATGTCCTTTTAAGATGCAGCCAAAGATAAGTCTTCAGCCTCATAGGTAATGGTCAACCCTAAGGCCCTGTTCGCACACCTGCATTTTAAAGTGCACATTGGAACATAAAACAAAGGAACATAGGAACATATGTAATCCAATGAGGTTGCTCACATTTATTCCCTCTATTGTTTTGAATTTTGAAAAAATTGGCTTGCCTGTTTTTTCTGTTCATTTGCATGTTCTGCGGGGCTCACGTTTAGTGTGTTTTATTGCACTGCCAGTCCTTTGAAGCAGATCCTTCCAAAGTCCACTACAATGATGCCCATCAAAGGTTGACCAATCCTCACTGGATAGACCAAAAATGCATGCCCATAATGAAAGAACACATCAACATGGCACAAAAGTGCAGAAAACAACGGACAAGGATACATGTAAAACCTGGTTTACGAGTGAGGCTGGATTCACACCAGTCCGGTGCCAATTCCAGCCTGTCTGCTGCCGAGAAGGGGCGGAGCCGCCGTTCGGCGGCTCCTGTCCGTTCCCACAACGCAGCAGCTGCGGGGGGAGGGAGGGGGAGGGGAAATTATCCCCGTTCAGTGCGGAGTGCATCTCTGTGTTAGATGCGCTCCCATTGAACACAACGGGCTGGGAATTCGCACCACATTGCACAAAAAACGCACATGTTTTTTGTGCAATGCGGAGTGCGAATGCACCACACATATGTGAACCGGACACCTTGAAAACAATTTGTTTTCAAGTGTCCTGAAAATTGGATGCGGTTTAAGCCACATCCAATTCGCATAGGTGTGAACCCAGCCTAAGAGAGGGGCTTTCTGGGTCCCATTTCCAAATACACGGAGTATGGGCAGCCCCAAATATTCCATGAACACATTTGTCCATTTGGGGGTTTCTTAGTATGGCAACATAAAAGTCAGATATTAAACAATAAATAGACGAAATGTGGTTATTTCATTGGACCTTTGGAGATAGAGACCGGAGTTTTCATTGTCTCGCATTAATGTAATGTTCATTTCACAAAGATCTGAATCAATAGCACCACTGAGACAAAGACACCTACGCCCACTTATGTTTTATATGTGCAGAGAGATATAATGAACCCTCCGTCCTAAAATAAATAAAAGACATAATATATGTATCGATCAAGGATGGATCGGCGGCCGCTAATGTATTGTCTTCTGCCGCTGCTTTTGATTTCCAGCTGCTTGATGTGCGTTCCTCTTGACCCTCATTGATTTCATGACACATGTGTTGGGCCATGGGGAGCAGCAAGGGAAAAAGAGAAAAAAAACAGAAAACCATCAGATTAAAGCCAAGAGCTGAGCGAGCAACTTCCATGGGAGAGGCTGCCAAGGGTCTGACAGCAATATGACATCCAGAAGTTCATCTCACCAGCTTCATGAGGTGTTACACATCTACTCCTGCTGTGCGGCTGTGACAGTTACATATCACTCTGGGAACTGAGCCTACCCGGTCCGTCATGTGTTACGGGGCATTGTGCCATTTTCAGGGTCCACACACCAAGGAGTGTGCTGTCATGCACATGAAAGACAAAAAGCTAGTTACCGTGTATTTGCCACCTATTTGCCGAACTGCAGTAGATTTAAAGCTAAACTCTAAGCAAGGGGTAGGCAACCTTTCAGAGTTTGAGATCTCCCTGGACAACATAGAGAAAAGCAACGATCCCTGGACGCTGGATACTAGACGGCACCCAAGAAAAAAAAACAAAAAAAAAAAGAAAACATACCTGATCATCTTTGCAGCTTGGCCAACGTAGTTCAGCAGCATGTTTGTGGTTAAAGTGGACCCATGCTACCCATGTTCTTTGAGATTTATTTATTTAGGTACTTATATAGCGCCGTCAATTTACGCAGCGCTTTACATATATATATTTTACATTCACATCAGTCCCTACCCTCAAGGAGCTTACAATCTAAAGTCCCTAACTCACATTCATACATACTAGGAACAATTTAGACAGGATCTAATTTACCTACCAGCATGTCTTTGGATTGTGGGAGGAAACCGGAGTACCCGGAGGAAACCCACGCAGGCACAGGGAGAACATGCAAACTCCAGGCAGGTAGTGTCGTGGTTGGGATTCGAACCAGCGACCCTTTTGTTGCCAGGCGAAAGTGCTATCCACTACACCACTGTGCCACCCAAGATAAATGTTTTTTAAAATTTTATACAGGTAAGTGAAAAGTGTGGGGTGCATTTGTATTCAGCCCCCCTGAGTCATTTCTTTGTAGAACCACCTTTCACTGCAATTACAGCTGCAAGTCTTTTTGGGGATGTCTCTACCAGCTTTGCACATCTAGAGAGTGATATTTTTGCCCATTCTTCTTTGCAAAATTGCTCAAGCTCTGTCAGACTGGATGGAGAACGTCTGTGAACAGCAATTTTCAAGACTTGCCACGGATTCTCAAATAGATTTAGGTCTTGAATTTGTCTGGACCATTCTAACACATGAATATGCTTTGATCTAAAGTCCAGGAGTCTCCAAACTATGGCCCTCCAGTTGTTCAGATACTACAATTCCCATCATACTTAGTCATGTCTGTGAATGACAATTTTTTTACAATGCCTCATGGGACTTGTAGTTCCGCAACAGCTGGAGGGCCGTAGTTTGGAGATCTAAACCATTCCATTGTAGCTCTGGCTGTATGTTTAGGGTCGTTGTCCTGCTGGAAGGTGAACCTCTGCCCCAGTCTCAAGTCTTTTGCAGACTCCAATGGGTTTTCTTCTAAGATTGCCCTGTATTTGGCTCCATCCATCTTCCCATCAACTCTGAGCAGCTTCCCTGTCCCTTCTGAAGAAAAGCATCCCCACAACACGATGCTGCCACCACCATGTTTCACGATGGGGATGGGGTGTTCAGAGTGATGTGCTGTGTTAGTTTTCCGCCACACAAAGCTTTTTGCTTTTAGGCCAAAAAGTTCAATGTTGGTCTCATCTGACCAGAGCACCTTCTTCCACATATTTGCTGTGTCCCCCACATGGCTTCTCACAAACTGCAAATAGGACTTCTCATGGCTTTCTTTCAACAATAGCCAGGGCCATCCTTAATATGGTTTGGACCCTGGGCAAACATTTTCTTGCCCCCCCCAATGCAAATTTGCTCTTCACCCCAAAAAAGAGATGATTGGTGCAGCGGTGGGGGCAGTTACAAGCAGTAGCTGACAGCCACAGGAGGGAGAATCTGCCCCCACCGCCGCACCGGTCATCCCTGACTGTCCAGGTATTGGATCAAGTATTGGAACATTTGCACAAGTAAAATACTCGTGCAAATGCTCGGTATCGGCACTGATACCAATACTAGTATTGGTATCGGTACAACCCTAATTATGCCCCAAACCTGCAGTGTTTTTATTTGTAAATACCGCTTTAGGCCTGGTTCACACGTATGTGGGTTGGAGGCCCACATTTGCACAGGCACAGCAGCCAATTTATTGGAATGGGCTGCCGTGCCCGCACTGCCTGCAGAAAAAAGGTCGGGTGCATGCAGCATTTTAAAAATGCAGTGGCCTTGAATTCGCATCATGCTTTTGCACCATGCAACCCACCTGCAGTTCCAACTTGGATAGGGTAAGGGATATAGTGGGATATTTCCAAACTGAACTATTCACACGAGGACAGATGCTCCTCCTGGTGCCTTCATGTACAGCCAGTTGCTCCATAAAGTGCCCAGCTTCCTTGTCCTTTTGGAATAAAAATCAACAAGGTGTCTACCAAGTAGAAGTGGCTCCGGGGGGGCACTAGTGCACCCTTACTATGGAAAAAGTAATAAGAACGTGATGTAGAGGGGCACAAAATTCCCAATGTGGAGTAATTGCCTAATATTGTCCCTCCTTAATGCTGTATCTTCTTTCCCGGTTGACAAATAGTGTGCCTGGTTCTGCTTTCCCAAAACGTCTATTGGCCCCATCACAGTCTGTAGCCAACATGGCGCAGAGGAGAGCAAACAACAGCAGACTACACATTAAGCAGTAAAGAAAATGATCGCTTCCCTTTAAAGTAAACTTGGCATACACCCAGCAAGACAAGTTAATCTGTCAGAAATGTGGGAAATCTGAACTGATGAACATGATGAATCCAGACACGATGAATAAGTACAGAGCAGAGGGTAACGTTCCATGCAAACGGCGTGTCTAAGCAATCAGTAGATACAGAGATACAGAAAACTGAAGTTACTGTATATGTAAGTCTTGCTGCTCAATAGAACCATTTTTTTTACTTTTCTCTGATTGTCATAAATTAGCTTCCTGTAGCTAGCTGTACTCTTATAACATATTCACCCATGTAATGTAACAAAGAATACCAGTAGGCTTGTCAATGCAATCTTCTTTGTTCGCCTTTCTTTCCCTCTTTCCCCATGTTTATGTTCATTGCATGTTACATAGTTACATAGTTAGTAAAAGACACAAGTCCATCTAGTTCAACCAAAAAAAAAAAAACATATATATATATAACCAAATAATCCCATATACAATGCTTCACCCACAGTTGATCCAGGGGAAGGCAAAAAACCCCAGCAAAGCATGGATCCAATTTGCTATAACGGGGGAAAAAAATCCTTCCTGATTCCCCGAGAGGCAATCGGATTCACCCTGGATCAACTTTACCTAAAAATGTTAGTACCCAGTTATATTATTTACATTAAGGAAAGAATCCAGGCCTTTTTTAAAGCAATCAACCGTGATGACCACAGTCTATTCCACATTTTCACAGCTCTTACTGTTAAGAAACCTTTCCGTATTTGGAGATGCAATCTTTTTTCCTCTAGGCATAAAGAGTGCCCCCTTGTCCTTTGTGCTGACCTTAAAGTAAATAACTCAACACCAAGTTCACTATATGGACCGCTTATATATTTGTACATGTTGTGATTCCAGGAAGCCATATGTGGAAAACAGAATGCACATCTAAAAAGATAGCTTTTTCACTTTTGTTACTCTTGGTCTGGAGACATGATCTCTACATTGTAGTCCTACCATTCCTAACTAGAGTTCTGTGGAACCCAAAGTTTCCTTCAGAGTTTGCTAGAGGTTCCTTGAGCTGTGAGTGACTTCCAATTTGATGAAAGCTGCACAGTTCCAGGACTAATGCCACTTGGCAAAGACAGGAGCATGACCAATTATCTTTTTTAATTGTTTGTAATGGTGGCATTCTGACAACCACTGTGAGAGTTGCATTATTTTAATTGTCCACTGATGTAAGGGGAAATGTTACCATTGACCCCAAATTGGTTTTGTAAGGGGTTCTCTGAGACCTTAACGTTAGCAGTTCCTCTGGGATTTACAAAGGCTGCTATAGTCAAACATATACAGGGGGTGACTGATGGCACAAGATTTTGATTTCTAATGATCATACAAGTATATTGCTGCATAGAAATAAGCACTTATAGCTCTTGACGTTGATTTAAACATGATAAGCTAAAGGTGAACAGAACAAGATAACCACTGAGCTGAACCTGTGTTTGCTCCTGCTAAGGAGGGCATAGGAGGGTAAAGGGTAAATCCAAAGGAACGTATCTACAGTATCTCACAAAAGTGAATACACCCCTCACATTTTGGTAAATATTTTATTATATCTTTTCATGGACAACACTGAAAAAATGACACTTTGCTACAATGTAAAGTAGTGAGTGTACAGCTTGTATAACAGTGTAAATTTGGTGTCCCCTCAAAATAACTTAACACACAGTGAAAATGTCCAAATTGGGCCCAATTAGCCATTTTCCCTCCTCGGTGTAATGTAGCCCGTTAGTGTTACAAGGTCTCAGGTGTGAATGGGGAGCAGGTGTGTTAAATTATATGTTCTCGCTCTCTCATACTGGTCACTGGAAGTTCAACATGGCACCTCATGACAAAGAACTCTCTGAGGATCTGAAAAAAAGTATTGTTGCCCTACATAAAGATGGCCTAGGCTATAAGAAGATTGGCAAGACCCTGAAACTGAGCTGCAGTGGTTTAACGGGACAGGTTCCTCTCAGAACAGGCCTCACCATGGTCGACCAAAGAAGTTGAGTGCAAGTGCTCAGCGTCATATCCATAAGTTGTCTTTGGGAAATAGACGTATGAGTGGTGCCAGCATTGCTGCAGAGGTTAAAGGGGTGGGGGATCAGCCTGTCAGTGCTCAGACCATACCCCACACACTGCATCAAATCGGTCTACATGGCTATCATCCCAGAAGGAAGCCTCTTCTAAAGATGATGCACAAGAAAGCCTGCAAACAGTTTGCTGATGACAAGCAGACTAAGGACATGGATTACTGGAACCATGTCCTGTAATTTGATGAGATAAACTTATTTGGTTCAGATGGTGTCAAGTGTGCGTGGTGGCAACCAGGTGAGGAGTATAAAGAAAAGTGTGTCTTGCCTACAGTCAAGCATGGTGGTGGGAGTGTCATGGTAAGGGGCTGCATGAGTGCTGCCGGCACTGGGGAACTACAGTTCATTGAGGGAACCATGAATGCCAACATTGTGACATACTGAAGGAGAGCATGATCCCCTTCCCCCGGAGACTGGGCCGCAGACCAACACGATAACAACCCTAAACACACCTCAAAGACAACCACTGCCTTGCTAAAGTATCTGAGGTTAAAGGTTATGGACTGGCCAAGCATGTCTCCAGACCTAAACCCTATTGAGCATCTGTGGGGCATCCTCAAACGGAAGGTGGAGGAGCACAAGGTCTCTAACATCCACCAGCTCTGTGATGTCATCATTGAGGAGTGTAAGAGGACTCCATTGGCAACCTGTGAAGCTCTGGTGAACTCCATGCCCAAGAGGGTTAAGGCAGTGCTGGAAAATAATGGTGGCCACACAAAATATTGACACTTTGGGCCCAATTTGGACATTTTCACTTAGGGGTGTACTCACTTTTGTTGCCAGCAGTTTAGACATTAATGGCTGTGTGTTGAGTTATTTTGAGGGGACAGCAAATTTACACTGTTATACAAGCTGCACACTCACTACTTTACATTGTAGCAAAGTGTCATTTCTTCAGCGTTGTCACATGAAAATATAGAATAAAATATTTACAAAAATCTGAGGGGTGTACTCACTTTTGTGAGATACTGTATGTTAAGGCCAGTTGCACACGGAGATGTTGACAAAAAGATACCGCATAAAATGTTCTGCAAAGACCTTGCGTAAGCGCGAGTAAAGCAGTGTAAAGAGGCATAAATGTATGCAAGCATAAAATTCATAATTGCCTGTATTGCAATATACATGTACATATGTGCGTAAAGATGCATACGTGCATAAATGACTGCACTCAAACATAAAATTGTCTATTTTTGTTTTATGGCCCTTTACTCAGCGCTCTATTAACCTCTTGCCGACCGCCGATCGGCATCTGACGGCGATAAGGTGGCGCTCCTGCGCAAATCGCCGTCATATGACGGCGGCTGCGAGATCGCGCCCAGTGAGCGCGCGCGCGCCGCCGGAGGTGCGCCCGCGCGCTCACTGTGTCCGGGGAGGGCCAGGGAGTGGGTGCGGCAGCTTCGATTGACGCCGGCTACCCGCGATGCCCCCCCCGGAGTGAAAGAACGGAGGTCCTTGTAAGTAAACACGGACCTCCGTTCTGTGAGGGGGGAAGGGCTGTGATCACAGCCTTCCCCTACACGGAAGCTGTGATCGCTTCCCTTCCCCTGCTAGGGCAGTCCCCCCACAGTTAGAACACGCCCAGGGAACATAGTTAACCCTTAGAGCGCCCCCTGCAGGTTAACCCCTTCACTGCCAATGGCATTTACACAGTAATCAGTGCATTTTTATAGCACTGATCGCTGTATAAATGCCAATGGTCCCAAAAAAGTGTCAAAATGGTCCGACATGTCCGCTGAAATATCGCAGTACCGCTAAAAATCGCACATCGCCGCCATTACTAGTAAAAAATAAAAAAAAATAAAAAACCCCAGAAATTAATTCTCATCATCCGTAAACGCGACCACTTTTGCGCAAACCAATCAATAAACGCCGATTGCAATTTTTTTTTATCTCAAATATGAGGAAGAATATAAATCGGCCAAAACCGATGAAAAAAATGTTTTTTTATATTTTTTTTTGGATTTGTATTTTAGCAAAAAGTAAGAAATTTGGGTTTTTTTGCAAAATTGTCGCTCTTCTTTTGTTTATAGCGGCGATCAGAAATGACGCAGTGGTGATCAAATACCACCAAAAGAAAGCTCTGTTTGTGGGGAAAAAAAGGACGCAAATTTCGTTTGGGTACAACGTCGCACGACCGCGCAATTTTCAGTTAAAGCGATGCAGCACCGAATCGCAAAAAGGGCTCTGGTCCTAAAGGGGGAAATCCTTCCGGGGCTGAAGTGGTTAATCATCTTTTTCTGGAGCTGTCTGTATGGTTCCATAGACAACAGGGCATCTATATCCAGATCAATAAAGAACGTGGGTTTTTTTTACTTCTGTGTGCAAGAGGCCTTAAAGTTCAGTTACCCTTTATGTTCAAGGTGAATTATTCCAAAGGGCAGAACATTGACTTGAAATGTGGGCTGTGTGTAGTACATAGGTCAGACTTGATGAGAGAAGAGATGTCCCCTGTAGGCTTAGCTGGTAGTAGGTTGGAGTCACCGTAGACAGCTCAGTGACAGGAGAGCATAATGATGAGAAAGAAGTGATGGGTTATAGCAGAACTTGGGTCAAACATTCAATTAAAACACATGTAAACTGCCTCACCTGCCAAAATGTTACTGTGTTACGCTATTCTCTCGATTCACATACCCTTCCCCAAACTATATAGCTAGTCAAAGCAGAACTAAACCCATCATTACTCAGCTTTCCTTCCATGATGCAACGTCCACAAGCTCTCTGGCCGGTACCAACATCTTCTCTCCGGTCCTTCATGCTTGCGTTCTTCGGACATCTTGGATAGACATTGACATTTTTCAATGTTCCTTATAAAACAGCATATCTTAATTTTTTTTGTTCACTTTAATGGCTATATAGGCAGAGGTAGGTGACCACACAAACTAAAACATTTTTTTAAAAATAGTAAGTTTTCAAGGTATACAACATAAAATGATAATGAAACAGCCAGGGTCACATTTTTTAAGGTAAATTTTATTGTTTAACCACTTCAGCCCCGGAAGGATTTCACACTTTAGGACCAGAGCACTTTTTGCGATTCGGCACTGCGTCGCTTTAACTGACAATTGCGCGGTCGTGCGGCGTTGTACCCAAACAAAATTTGTGTCCTTTTTTTCCCACAAGTAGAGCTTTCTTTTGGTGGTATTTGATCCCCTTTGTGTCATTTCTGATCGCCGCTATAAACAACAGAAAGCGACAATTTTGCAAAAAAACCCAAATTTCTTACTTGCTAAAATACAAATTCAAAAAAAATATAAAAAACATTTTTTTTCAATTGGTTTTAGCCGATTTATATTCTTCCTCATATTTTTGGTAAAAAAATTGCAATCAGCGTTTATTGATTGGTTTGCGCAAAAGTTGCCGCGTTTATGGATGATGAGAATTAATTTCTTGGGTTTTTATTTTTTACTAGTAACGGTACTGCAATATTGCAGCGGACATGTCGGACCATTTTGACACTTTTTTGGGACCATTGGCATTTATACAGCAATCAGTGCTAAAAAAAATGCACTGATAACTGTGTAAATGCCATTGGCAGTGAAGGTGTTAACCTGCAGGGGGCACTCTAAGGGTTAACTGTGTTCCCTGGGTGGATAAAACTGTGTGTGGGCTGGGTTGGCAGGGGGAGGGGAGTGATCACGGCTTCCATATACAGGAAGCCTGTGATCACAGCCCTTCCCCCTCTGTCAGAACGGAGATCCCTGTTTACTTACACGGACCTCTGTTCTTTCACTGCGGGGGGGCCATTGCTGGTAGCCGGCGGAGATCGAATCCGCCCTACCCATTCCCTGCCCCCCCGGAACACAGTGAGCGTGCGAGCGCGCCTCCGGCGGCGCGTGCTCACAGTGCGTGTTCTCGCAGCCGCCGTCATATGACGGCGGTTTGCGATATCCAGTCACTCTGTCGCTGTCAGACGCCGGTCGGCAAGTGGTTAATCCAGTGGTCTTCAAACTGTGGCCCTTTGCCCGCCTTTATCTGGCCCTTGGGGCACCATTCCTGCACGGACACCAACAATGGGGCATAATTCATGCCACTGACACCAACAATAGGGCACTATACCTCACACTATCACATCTTAGTATACATTACATATATATTGTCAGGAACCATCAACCAGGCAGAGACAGAAAATGCAGTTAAAATCAGACCTTTAATGGAGTAGCAAAAATAACAACAGTTCAGGAACATAGTCAAAAACAGAAGCCATGGTTTGGAAGCCAGAGCTGGTAATCAGACGAACCAGGATCAGGGAGTCAGAAGTCAGCATTGTCAGGAGCCAAAAATCAGGAGCAGGAATCAGAAGAGAAGTCAGCCAGGTCAAGTCTTACACAGGAACACAGTAGGAACACACTGGAGATGTTGACCACGCAAGGCTGTGGAGGGAATGAGCATATAATATAGCCAAAAGGGGCTGGCTGTAGGCTGAACTAATAAGGCAGGTAATATTAACCAGGTGAGTCACTGTGGAAACAATGAATAGCTGGTAATTAACTGCCAGCTGAGCAGCCTCTGTGCACTGAAAGAAAGAGCTGCTAGTAAATAGCAGGAGCCCAGGCCTGATATACACTATATTACCAAAAGTATTGGGACACCTGCCTTTACACGCATATGAACTTTAATGCCATCCCACTCTTAGTCCGTAGGGTTCAATATTGAGGCCACCCTTTGCAGCTATAACAGCTTCAACTCTTCTGGGAAGGCTGTCCACAAGGCTTAGGACTGTGTCTATGGAAATGTTTGACCATTCTTCCAGAAGCGCATTTGTGAGGTCAGGCACTGATGTATACAAGAAGGCCTAGCTCACAGTCGCAGTGCATAAAGCAAGGTCCATAAGACATGGATGAGCGAGTTTGGGGTGGAGGAACTTGACTGGCCTGCACAGAGTCCTGACCTCAACCCGATAGAACACCTTTGGGATGAATTAGAGTGCAGACTGCGAGCCAGGCCTTCTCATCCAACATCAGTGCCTGACCTCACAAATGCGTTTCTGAAAGAATGGTCAAACATTCCATAGACACTCCTAAACCTTGTGGACAGCCTTCCCAGAAGGGCTGAAGCTGTTATAGCTGCAAAGGGTGGGCCAACTCAATATTGAACCCCATGGACTAAGATTGGGATGCCATTAAAGTTCATGTGCGTGTAAAGGCAGGCGTCCCCATACTTTGATAATTTAGTGTATATGCTTTGACAAGTATGGCACCTTATAGGGTTACATGATCTTCAGTTGACACATGGAAATGCTCTGAGGTAAGTAAAGGAGATAAATATAAGGAGAACTCTGTAAACAGTAAAGGAGAAGGGGGAACGAGAAGGCAGGATAGTAAAATAGAAGAGGGAAGAGGTGCAAATACGGAAACCCAGTGCCCCCAATTGGTAGGGGTTGTGCTCACTTATTTAATAGTTTTTGGGTTTATGGAAGACCCAAGTAAAGGGACACTCCAGACACTCCATGTGGCTAGATAGGTTGAATACCTGTTATGGGATGAGGGGGCTACAGTGAGTTCTTCTATAGGTTGTATGTATCGGGTAGGCTTTCAGTGGTCGGGAACCACAGCTTGTGGCAATTGTGACAAAAATTTAAGAAGACCTTGCTTTGCTTTGGAGATAGACCCTGGGATAATGGAGAGGATGAGGATTTCAGGGGACTTATGAATATTGGGACTGGTGACTTGATAGATATTAAATATTTTAGTCCAAAAACTGTGAATGGGAGTAGGGGGGATGCAATTCCACCATATGTTAAGAACAAAGAACATTTTTTTTTAAATTTAAGGTGGAGGAATGAGTAGACATGTCACTGAGACGATAGCAGACTGCTTGTCCAAGCTCCTTCGAGAGGTAGAAAGATTGCTCACCTGTCAGACTGTAAATGTAGAGTAGTGCTGTCGGTGTTTCCTGGCAGGAAGAATTGAAACCCAGCAGAGTGACTGGTCCATGGAGAGACCCCGGAGGTGTAAGGATTTGCTGTACTGCCGGATTATCACTATTTTTAGTAATCATTTCATTAGAAAACCTGCAGCAGCAATATATACCCGACAATACTTTCTACAGGGGATACAAGAGTGATTAAATGAATGTACAGCCGAGCAGCAAGGTACAGTTATTACATCAAGCCATATGCCATGTTTATGTAATGCACATGTGACCCCCCACCCAACGTGTCGGTTTTGTATTTGTTGGAGAATCTGTCAAATTGTCCTGGTTCTGCTTCACCCTGGCGAAGTAGAATCCGCGCAGCTCCCCAGAAATATTAGAATCATGCGAGGCATTTGGAATAATCCTATTACAGCAGCAATTCTCTGTCACTCTCCAGTTAAAAATAGGCATTTATAGAGTCTGGCTCCTTTCATCCTTGTATAATCTCCTTGTGCCCACTTATCAGATTAGAACATGACTTCGATGAAATAGGCATTCCGCCATGTGGCAGCTGCAGCGCCATCTTTTTTTTAAACAGAATTCCTGCAAAGTATAATATGATTGTGGTAACAGCATTGGGTTTTTTTTTCAAAAAAAAGAAGAGCGGTCACAAACCTGGACAATTGTATAAGCCGAGGTTTCCATCACTTATGTGCAGACCTTGACTTTTTCTTTCTTTTCTCTTTCTACCTTCTGTGCCATTCTTTTGGACAGTAGAACCTCTTGCTCATGGGCCTATGGGCCTAGAAAGTTGGCAGTACTGGATCTGAGCTCATATGGTATACCCACTTAGTATGTCCATACCAGTTAAGATGCATGTATTTGTTCTGCCACCACTGACTGCACATTGTGGATGCTTGCCTCTCTCCCTGAATGTGTCGTTTATGTGACGCAGGCGCAGAATAACCTCAACCTTCAGTCATTCTGAATTACCGAAGGTGGAGGTCATCCCGTGCCACCGCTGCATAAATGTAACAAAAGATTAAATTGAAGCGCCACACCACTGCTAAAGAGGTCCTGATACAACTTTATTCCATTAAAAGTCAGGGGTACAATCCATAAAGTCCATGAGCACCTCCTTCATCAGGAATAGAAGGATCATAAGAAGTGTACAGTTCTATTACTACTGACTATTTGGTTTTACGTATGACCCAGTAGAGGGGATATTGTGTTATTATCAGATTGATATGGAGATCGTCTTATGTTCTTTCTAGCCCTGATGAAGAGGGCGCTTTTCGGACGCCGAAACGCAATGGCTACTTTTTGGATTGTACCCCTGGCTTTTAAGGGGAGCTGTATCTGGACGTCTTAGCAGTGATGTAGAGCCTCAATTTAATTTTGTGTTACATTACACTACAAGCCACCTCTGAGGGTGGGAACCAAATAATTTACACCAACATCAGCACCTTAACACAGGGGTGATCAATCTTTTGAAGAGCGAGGGCCACTTAAAGGGATATTAAAGGCTTTTTTTATTTTAAAAATAACAAACGTGTTATACTTACCTTCTCTGTGTAATGGTTTTGCACAGAGCAGGTCCCTCGCTGGGGCTCCTGGCCCCACCCTCCTGCCAAGTGCTCCCAGAGCAAGCAGCTTGCAATAGGGGCACCCAAGCAGACTCACTCCCACATCGCAGCTCTGCATGTCCATTCACACATAGAGCTACGGCTTGGCCCCCTTTATTTCCTCATTGGCTCAGTGGCTGTGATTGACAGCAGTCTCAGCCAATAAGGAGGAGGAAGAGTCCTCAGAGATCTGGGGCTCTCATGCACATCGCTGGATTACAATGGGGCTCAGGTAAGTATTGGGGGAGGAGGGTGCAGCACAAAGAAGGTTTTTTACCTTCATGCATAGGATACATGAAAGTAAAAAACCTTGAGACTTGAGAACCACTTTAAGTGATTTAGTAATCGCCTGTGGGCCATAATGAGCAATGGGGTTTTACCACGCCCCAAACCACAAATGCTTACTGTCCTGAGCCCCCATAAGGCTGCTTTCACTCTGATGAGTTGCGGTTTATCCACACCGAGGGTGCAGCACAGTGCACCTGCATGTTAACAGCGCATTGCCATAGATTTCTAATATATCTTGCGGGTGTAGTGCACTTTTTGAAAGCGCACCAAATCTTATGCATTCAGGAGTTTTGGTGTGCTTTCAGAAAGTGCACCAAACGTGCAGACATAATAGAAGACGTTGGCTCAGTGCAGCTAAACTCAGTGTGAAAGCAGCCTAATAACTTTTTTTTTTAATTGCTAATGTGCCTATTGAAAAAGTACAGTGTATGTAATATTTACTGTAATACACTGAACTTTTCCAATTCCTGATTCTGCCGGCATCGCTCTCCAGGCTGCTAGAAAGGCCCCTGGTGAAGTGCGCTTGGTATCACTCTGCCTGGGTCAAGAGCTGGCCCTATAGAGGAAGCATCAGCCTATACAGCTCCTTCTCCCTCCGCAGCCACCTGCTTCCTCCACTGCCAGCACTGGCTCTATGCACTCTGGTATTCTGGGATCATGAGTTGGCAACCCCCTTAATCGTGATCTGGGGGACGCCGACCCACCATCCCAGAGCATGGGCATGCGCTTCCCTGGTTTGAGGTCAAGGGCCACATCAGAGGGCTCCGAGGTCCATATGTGGCCCGCGGGCCACAGGTTGAGCACCCCTGCCTTAAGATGACAATACCACAGGATAACCCTTCAGGTCCAGCGCTATCTCTCCACTATCCTCAACCGCTGCATAGATGACTCATTCAGGGGGAGATGTAAATACCAATAGGGTGTAAATATACCAATAGGGTGAAAAGCCGCATGCACATTGTTGATGTTTACATGTCGGTCCTTAATTTACTAAGCAGAGGTGGCACATAGGGTCCATTTATACAGTTAACATTGGACAGTGAAAGCTAGTTTTGTTTTATGTAGCTAAACAATACAGACCGAAATGGAGCAGTGTGCATGGGCCCATAGAAGACAATACTGCTACACTGAGATCTATATAAATGGGCGCTGTGAACACAGCTCACTGTATGTCCACATGCATGAGCCCTAAAGCAAGTACCTGGCTTCTTGCAGTCCTCTGTACAGCAGAGGTTAGACTGGGGAAGAATAAAGCAGCTCTGGGAGCCAATCGATTACATTGCAAGGAGCATCCTGATAGGAGGAGAGAGCAGAGTGACTACCATGTGAAGTCCTAATACATACAGCAAATATATTAAAGCTGAACTCCAGGCACATAAAAAATGCACAATATAATGAAGCTCTTCATTAACAGATCATTAATTGTATATTTTGTTTTTACAATGCAAGCAATGTACCTGAATGATGATTTGGAGTCGGCCCTTTAAAATCCCTGTACAGCAGACCTGGTAGAGGGAGGGGCGGCTTGCCACCCGCCGATTGCTACAAGTCAGGTGACCTTAGTCACGGCTTCAGCATGTAAATACCCCCGCTCGCTGTGAGCTGATCCCCGGGTTATCGGAGCAGAGCGGGCAGATGACTCATCCACCCTCTCTGCTGTATGGGCAGCTGAGAGTAAACAGACTCTACCTCTTACCTACCTCCTCCTACTAGGGTTGCCATCTTTTCTTTAAGCCAAATCCGAACACTTTAACAGTGCATGCCAATTTTTTTTAAGAGGGGGAACGCTGTGGACCCTATTGTAAAAGGGAACTCTGATGTAAGGGGGTTTCTGCTCACCAAAGCTCCACTTACATCAGAGTTCCCAGCATCCCCTCTTAAATCAGGGTTCCCAAAGCCCCCCTTACATCAGAGTTCCCAGCATCCCCCCCTAAATCAGGGTTCCCAAAGCCCCCCTTACCTAAGAGTTCCCAGCATTTCCCCTTAAATCAGGGTTCCCAAAGCCCCCCTTACATCAGAGTCCATAGAGCACCCCTTACATCTGACTTCCCCTTACCTTAGTGTACTCACTCGGAGGCAGGAGAGAGAGAGGAGGGAGATGTCAGTCACAGTGGATGGTGAACTCTCGCCTGAGGATGGAGGCTCAAGCATCGGCACCTTTCATCCACAATGTATCTGCCAGCTGCTGGGCTTTCCCACCCACGCATTCTTTTTCTGAGGCACAGCATGGGGTAATCAGGGCGTGCCCAGGAACACCCCATGCAAACGCCTATATTGGGGGGCCATATTCCGGTCTGAATGTGTCTGGGTTTCAGGTGGTCTGAAACCCGGACATATGATTCAAAACCCGAACTGTCCAGGGGTATCCTGGACAGATGACAACCCTACCTCCTACCTACCTTGGCTACCTCTGATCCGCTCCACTTAAATGGAAGAGGACAGAGTCCAGAGAAATGGAGGTAGGTGGATGTAAACGGACATAAGTAAGCCCATTTAAACCTGCCTGTCCATAGGAATGCACAGACCTTCCAATCAGATCCACCTAAAAAACTGATGAGTGCACCTGATCAGAACGCCCATGTAAAAGGGGGCGGGTGGTGGTAAGAGCAGGCGGTTGAGATGTGGTTTTACCTCCCCCCCCCTAAACTAGGGCATGCAAATGCTCAGGGCTGTACAAAATTAAATGGTATGCCACTTTCAGCAGGCAGTACTGCCGCCAAATGTGAGCCATTCGAATGCCCATGATTGAGGCACAATGGATCAGCATTTTGAGAGTTAAAGCAGGTGGTAAGGTGACATATCATCTTCTCACCACCTATCAAAATCCTTCTGAAAAGACATCCACCATGGACCACTTGCCTGATGAAGGGGCCCTGCGTGGCACTGAAACGTTGTGGTATGTGTACCGTGTGACCATGTAAATAAAGCTTTGGACCCTTCTGAAGAATCCTTGATCTGCTGATGACATTTCTCCATCCACCATGGATAGCTTCTTGAAGGAATAGCAGTATAGCCATGTGGATGAACAAGCATTTATACTCAGGACACACTGCACTGCACAAGGCATGCTAAACTGGTGAGACTGGAGTCGGCCTTTAAGCTGCTGTTGACCATTATTATTCTGACTCACCGAACAGTCAGCCCATTGAACAAGTTGCATTTATCTTTTTGCACTTGTCAATTAAGAGACCATAGATCCCAGGGAGAATAGGAGTAAACTAAATAATAAAAATCTTGCATCCATCAAGATGTCAAGGTGTACCTGGGCTGACATGGCCTCATTTTATTAGCAAGCAAAATGATCAGGAGTTGGAAGGATAAACGAAGAGCATTAAAGGAATCCTTAAAGTAGAACTTTAATCAGAAAATGAAGTGCTGCTAGATCACTTCAGGCTGGCCCCTTTTGCATGTATAGCTATATAAGACATTAAAAATGAACTGCCTATGCTGTTTCAATTCCAGTAATACACTGTCTCCACCGTGCTCTGCACATGCTCAGTTGCTCTCCATTTTTGGCATTGTGCTGAAAACCAGAGCCACTAGAGGCCAATCTGCTGACAGCCCTAAAGATTTACTGATGCTCAGGGGTTCTGGGCTTCAACAAAATGGCAACCTTCAGCAAGAAGAAACAGGAGCAATGCTTGAGGCAATTTACTGCACACACTAACTTTGGTAGCATAATTATTAATGTGGAATGTATATTCCTTGCTAAAGAACATTATTTTTTATCAAGCTGTTATGGGGGAAGTTCCACTTTAAGGCTGATCTATTGTGCTGTGTCTATAGCACAGGAAGGAATGTGAGAGTTTGAGACACTTATATAAAACCTGCCTTTAGTATTAATTCATATGCATTTTATGTGTTTTATTGAACACGAAACTGATTAAAGTATATTTTATAGATAATTCTAGATAGAGAACACTATATAGATAAATAGTGGTACTACATCCTTGTATTGTATAGATCCCTGGTGCCCAAGCTGCAGCCCTTTGACAAGTTTTATGCGGCCCTTGGGGCCCCTGCAGGCACCAGTCTGTTTCCCTATTGCCCTGTTAAAGCAGTGAATTCTAGCAGTCTCATTAAATATGTCCACAGTCTCTGACCATCTCCTATACCATGTCCACAGTCTCTGACCATCTCCTATACCATCTCTGCAGTCTCTGACCATCTCTTGTATCATGTCCACAGTCTGTGACCATCTCCCATACCATGTCCACAGTCTCTGACCATCTCTTGTATCATGTCCACAGTCTCTGACCATCTCCTATACCATCTCTGCAGTCTCTGACCATCTCTTGTATCATGTCCACAGTCTCTGACCATCTCCCATACCATGTCCACAGTCTCTGACCATCTCCCATACCATGTCCACAGTCTCTGACCATCTCCTATACCATCTCTGCAGTCTCTGACCATCTCTTGTATCATGTCCACAGTCTCTGACCATCTCCTATACCATGTCCACAGTCTCTGACCATCTCTTGTATCATGTCCACAGTCTCTGATCATCTCTTGTATCATGTCCATAGTCTCTGACCATCTCTTGTTTCATGTCCACAGTCTCTGACCATCTCCTATACCATGTCCACAGTCTCTGACCATCTCTTGTATCATGTCCACAGTCTCTGACCATCTCCTATACCATGTCCACAGTCTCTGACCATCTCCTATACCATGTCTGCAGTCTCTGACCATCTCTTGTATCATGTCCACAGTCTCTGACCATCTCTTGTATCATGTCCACAGTCTCTGACCATCTCTTGTATCATGTCTCTGCCTAAGGCCCCTTTCACATTTGTGCGACTTGTCCTGTGACTTTAGACTGCAAAGTCGCATGACAAGTCGTTCCTCATGATTTCCAATGACAACCATTCATATATGTACGACTTCAAGTTGTGCTGACTACAGAGTTGTCCCTACAATACTTTGGTCCGACTTTCATGCAATTTGAGGTTCATAGACCTCAAGTTTGCACAGGCATTCCCTGCAATCGCGTCAAAATCGCATCAAAATCACGCAACTTTCAAGTCGCGGCAGTGTGAAAGGGGCCTAAATAAGCTGACAGCTGTTAGAAAAACAAAAATCCAGGCAGCCTGCCAAGTTTCGCTAATAAGTGTAAACGGTGTATCTTTTTTGGTTCTTTTATCAAAGGGATTAACTCCGGGCTGGCAATGAGGGCAATTTAACCACTTAAAGACTAAACCTTTTCTGACATTTGTTGTTTACAAGTAAAAATGTATATTTTCTGCTAGAAAATTAAGTAGAACACCCAAACATTATATATATATATATATATATATATATATATATATATATATATAAAATATATTTTAGTAAAGACCCTAGAGAATAAATTGGTGGTTGTTGCAATATTTTATGCCACACTGTATTTGTGCAGCGGTCTTTCAAACACATTTAAAAAAAAAAAATACACTTTAATGAATTACAAAAAGAAAACTAAACTGTAAAGTTAGCCCAATTTTTTTGTATACAGGCAGTCCCCGAGTTACAAACATCCGACTTACGAACAACTCCTACTTACAAACGGAGGGAGAAAACAGGAAGTGAGAGGAAATCTCCCCCTAGGAAGATAAATTCACTCCTGTAAGAGTTATCATTAGAAAAAGGTGTCTCCACTGAGGCTTTATCACCAATCCTTGTTTCCACAACAACCCAAAATGTTCAAAATCCAATTATCATTGGGACAGGAAGTGAGGTGAAATCTTCTGAACAGAAACATAGACAGCAAAACAAACATTACAGGGGTGTTACCCCTTCTCTATGCTGTCCAAAAAGCTTAAAAAATTTTTTTCTGGCTGCAGCTACACTTAAAAAATGTACCTGATCCGACTTACAAACAAATTCAACTTAAGAACAAAGCTACAGTCCCTATCTTGTTTGTAACCCGGGGACCGCCTGTAATGTGAAAGATGATGTAATGCCACGAGAATCGTGATCTTTATTCTATGCAAAAAAATAGTGATTCACTTTTTAGCCAGAATCGTGCAGCTCTACTGTGTGCTGTGAGGTGGAGGAGGGGAGATGAGGCAGCTGGATATGCTTTAGGAGAGTCTTACTATGTCTTCTGATAAAGCCCTGTATACCATCAGCAATTACCACTCTTTATGTGCAGCTGGGCTCCAGTATTTCATGGTGACCGGAAACCCACCAGAGCAATGAAGAGTAAAGAGAAAGGGGACACACATGTAGGCAGGAAGTGGCTGCAAAGAGGCAACAGAAGATCAGCAGCACTGGAATACTTCTTTCACATTTTTTGTATTTTATTTAAAGTGTCACTAAAGCTTTATTTAGATGTGCAGTTGGGTGGTAAAAATATACAGTAAAGACATGTTTTTGCCACCCAACAACAGCCACCCTTAAGCTCCATTAAGCAGCAGATGAGGGTGTTTTACATGCTGCAGTCATGATGCATTAGGCATAATAAGTATTTTCCCCCTATAACAGGTCAGTGTCTCTCTTTCTGGCCAGCCTATAACCCGAATATAACGGAGTTACGTCTGAGTTGTTGACTGGCTGCTCTGCTGTGAGTAAATTAGGATTAGGGGGGCACAAATTACTTGCCTTACCCCGGGCGCTGACAACCTACACTATGCTACAAAAAAACTGGCTCCTAACTTTTTTAGCTGGCTCCTAGATTCAAAGCAAATTTGTCAAGCCCTGTCCTATACCATGTCAGCAGTCTCTGACCATCTCCTATACCATGTCTGCAGTCTCTGACCATCTCTTGTATCATGTCCATAGTCTCTGACCACCTCCTATAACATGTGCATAGTCTCTGACATCTCCTATACCATGTTTGCAGTCACTGACCATCTCTTGTATCATGTGCACAGTCTCTGACCATCTCCTATACCATGTCCACAGTCTACGATCATCTCTTGTATCATGCTTGCAGTCTCTTTCCATCTCCTATATCATGCCCTCAGTCTCTGACCATCTCCTATACGATGTCTTGTCTCTGACCATCTCCTATACAATGTCTGCAGTCTCTGACCATCTCCTACACCATGTCTTGTCTCTGACCATTTCCTATGCAATGTCTGCAGTCTCTGACCATCTCCTATACCATGTCCGCAGTCTCTGACCATCTCTTATACCATGTCTGCAGTCTCTGACCATCTCTCATACCATGTCTGCAGTCTCTGACCATCTCCCATACCATGTCTGCAGTCTCTGACCATCTCTTGTATCATGCCCACAGTCTCTTACCATCTCCTGTATCATGCCATTAGTCTTTGGCTATATATTATGTGTCTGCTGTCTCTGACATTGAGCAATTACTAGATTTTATGTGTGGCCCTGGTGTCACACTTGGTATAGATAAATAGTGGTACTACATCCTTGTAGTGTATAGATAAATAGGGGTTCTATATCCTTGTACTATATAAATATTGGTTCTGAGTCCTTGTATTGTATAGATAGAGATTTTGCATCCCACTTCATCTTAGCTTGCAATACTTTGGGGACCCCGGGGTTTCAGCAGTCGGTGATCACCCCGATGAAGACATTCCTGTGAACATCCAGTATGATTACTGATTCTGCACATCTGGCTCACATCTTCCCCAGCCAACAGAACTCCAGAGAGCGCAAAGCCTTCCTGTTACATCCAACAGGTTTTCACTAGACAAAAATGACATTATAGTCCACTTCACAATTTACTGTACAACGTGTATTCGCATGGATGAAGAGATAAATAAAAGCTTTTACTAAATCCTTTAACCAGGAACAATGACACTATTTTTGTGCAGTAATGTGCCCCATTATATTCAGTGCTTACATCGCCATCTAGTGGACATTTTTAGGTCCTGTTTTGCTTCTCCAGCTGCAAGGTCAGCGACTGGGTTTTTTATTTTTTCTTGGAAATGTGCCTGGTTTTCAAGACAGAAGATATATATCTCTATTTAAATTCTTTTTCTAAGGGGCAAGCAACATTTAAAGTAGAACTAAAGCAAAACTTTTTTTTTCTTTCAATAGTACATAGGGTAAGGTAGGGTTATATCCCCTGCCAGTTTTTTTTCCATCTGTTTCCCAAAGTAACAACAGGACGTGATAGGAAACTTTCTGAAGTGATGGAATCTCTGGTTGTCAGGAGACACTTTAACCTTTTCCCCTATTCCTGTTCTGGTGTCAACCAAAATTTTGAATTTTCTTTTACTTTAACGCGCTCAGTGATACCAATAAACAGAACAAATACAGACATGTGTTCTTACCCCTCTGCATCCTATCCAAAACCAAACAAAAAGTTTTGCCTTCAGTTATGCTTTAAAATTAACTCAAACGAAGCCTAAATACACAAATAGGCATTTCTTGTATGCCTAGTCAGTGCCTGATGACATCATTCTACCCGACCATATAAAAGTCTTTAATGCCAACCGAAGTGAGAAAATATGGTGCAGTCCAGTAGGCACCAGAGTTAGGCCCAGTGCTCTCCGTAATCAGCACTTAGTAACTGAGTGGTGTAGCTATCACCCAGCTCTGCACAGAGAACTGGAGTGGGAGAACAGGAGGCAGCATCTTCACTGAAAAAAGTTCCTACTTGTATCCCGACAAATTCATTCTGCTCTGTTTTCCCATTACCACCCACTCACCCTCGCATTATACTTACCATGTAATTCCATGGCTCCTCCTTTATATCTGAACTAAGCTATGGTAGTGGGCAACCTATAGGGAGGGCAGACAATGGTTGTAGAAGCAAGATCTAATTAATCAAGAATCTACTGCTTCTTAGTGCTGCTATCAAGCCCGCCCCTGAGGGGTTCCAGGTGTCAAGAGGCAAAGTAAAGACTTCTTCTCATGCTTCCCACAGATAATGTTCCCTAAGTGACTGCCTTTACCCCCACATCTTCACTTTCATGCCCCCTATTCCTGCTGAAGCAGTTTTGCAAAACATAAATTCACAATTATCATGTTCTTCTGCCTTTAGGGCACAATTCCATTTGTCTCTCATTCTCGGCTGTCTTCTCCAGGAGGGAAGTAGCTGGTTGAGTATTGTCAGAATATTCACAGACTGAACAAAAAAAAAAACATTTTTCGCTTTATGCATCTAGTTCATCAAGACTCTACTGCTTTTTAGTGCTGCTACCAAGCTCCGCCCCTGAGGAGTTACAAGGAACAAAAAGCAAAGTAAAGACCTCTTCTCGTGCTTCCCACAGATAATGTTCCCGAAGTGACTGCCTTTGCCTCCATGTCTACACTCTCATGTCCCCTATTCCTGCCTGACTAAAGCAGTTTGTTGCAAAAAATAAATTCACAATCATCATGTTCTTCTGCCTTTAGGGCGCGATTCCATTTGTCTCTCATGCTCTGCCGTCTTCTCCAGGAAGGAAGAAGCTGGTTGAATATTCTCAGAATATTCACAGACTGAAAAAAAAAAAAAAAAACGTTCTTGGCGTCATGCATGGGCTGTTTTAGCAAATGCATTAATTAGGATTACATTAGAAATGCTAATATTGTACCAGGACGATGACTTTAATTGGCCGCTCTGCATCCTGAAAAATAGTCAAGTCACTGTGACAATCATGTAGCTATTATGGGATGTCAGGCAGGACGGGATGTGTGATGAATTAAGTAGTCTGGTATCCTCTTGTTCTTTTGTATAAATTCTCTGTGATACAGACTCAGAGGGCGTTTAACCCTTCACATGGTGAAATCATGCAGCTTAAGTCTGTGTCCAAGTAGGTTGAGGCAATCAAGTGTGATACACTGTGGTGAGCACCAGGTGGCAGGCTATTGAGCATGGTCTTATTGTGTAGACTTGTTAGTTAAAATGGACTTAGTGTAGCACCCCTTGGATCTTCTAAAGGCAGGGTGACACCTCCAGAGGCAGGGGGTGAGCTAGTATTTACCCCAGGGATGAGTCCATGGCTATAATGGGGAGTTTAGAACAGAAATTGGGTGCCGGTTACTTTTGATCTTTTCAAAGCTTTAATGTATAACTTGGAGGAAGGTAGTAGGAGAGAGAGTTAGGGTTCTCAGACACCAGCAGCAGATTATGTGCCGACTCCTAGGATCCAGAAAAAGTACAGCTTCACAGTGTCAGCACCTTTAAGCCAACCTGGCAACACTGCAAACACGTTTTCAGATGTAGAACAAGATCCAGCTTCACAGTGTCAGCACCTCTAAGCCGACCCGGCAACACTGTAAACAGGTTTTCATATTCTGGTGCGTCCTCCAAGCGAGTCACAAGGCCCCTTCTGAGAGACATGCCTTTATTCTGGCTCTCTCCAGGCAAGGGTCCTCCCCTGGGTCTGCTCACCTTGACTTGGCTTCTTCCACACTAGGCAAGACAGCCTCAGGACCACCTCAGCATTAGTAGGCATCAGATAGGATTCTGGCCCTACATGCAGAGCTCACTTCGGCAGCACTTCCCCAGGCCAGGGGCCTGAGGCAAGAGAACAAGCACATGCCCCAGCCCAAATATATGTCCTCTCCCAGAATGCACCAGTGGCAAAGAACCTGCTTCTGGGATGGCTGGAAGAAATATGAATATTCATAACTCAGTCTAGTTGTACTATCTGATTCTATGGCCTGTGGTACCAGTGACCCCGACAGTAAGAAAGGCACAACCTAATTGAGCTTAGGGAAAGACCAGAAACTGTACAATCAGCCTGAGCTGTCAACAGCTCAGCCAAAAACGAAATTTGCATTATAGCCCCAGTTTAGGACCAGGGGGCTACACTAGCATAAGATATATAAGTTCACATTACATGTATCATGAGTGTACACTTCCAGGTATTTGTTGCCAGGAGAGACTACTGGAACTTCACCCCAACTATGGGAAACTTAAACGCCAGCACCTACAATACTGTAGCTGCTGACTTTCAAGAAACACATATTTATAAGCCCATGAAGTCCAGTGTTGACTTCCATGCAAACGACTCTTAGCAGAGCTTCTGATCTTCCACTATTCCATGTTGTATTCAGGAACCATGTATGATCACTCACGACCTGCCCCCTAATAATGCTTATGTGTGAGGTCACAGTCTGCAGGAGGACTGGTCCTGTACCCTTCTGATATATATCATTTGTATGCCGGGGGGCTGTGAGTGAGAAGAGGGTACGTTTTCCTTGTCTAGACGATGAATGAGGAAGTGGGAGTGAGAGCCACCAAAATAACTCACCCCCCACCATAACATGGGATTGTGTAACAAGCTGGAGGGAGGAAGAGAAAGATGCTGGCTGTTGGTTTTGGGTACGTGCCCTCTGTACAGCCTTAAAATCTTTAATTACATTGGTGTGTGAATAAGATAGAAGCAGTGGTTCTGTGTGTAGCATGGCAGAACTCTATCCCCAAATACTCAGAACTCCAAAAAATCAGCAATGCACTTGGGAAGAGGTACGCCATATAAACCATCCAATTATGACAGCTGAATGTGCATAAAAAGCCACGAGCTCTGAGCAGGAAGCGATCACATTTAACAGTTATAATAATACTGCTGCTAAATGTTTTATTTTGCACTTCAGCTGGAGCTTCGCTAGGTCTGCACAAGAATCTCCATATAGACTGTACACAATGCCGAGGACTCCCTCATATTATTTCCCCTGATACTTCTTAGACTTGATTGGGACAGTCCAGGTTTTCATATTGTGTGTCCAGGTTTCAGACCACCTGAGACCTGGACACATTATTCAGAATGGACTGCGGTTTCCCAAGTAAGTACCACCGCCAAGTACATAGGTAGGCACACGGGCCCCATACCCATACATGGACAGAAGAGGAGAGAGGGCTCAAGCTGCTCCTCCTCCCACCCTTACCCCTCTGTCTTCCCACCCACACTCCAATCCCCGGCGTAGGAAAAGGATGGGTGAGCTGGAAATTTGAAGCTTAGCAACTGGCAGATACATTGTGGATGAAAGGTGTCGATGCTTGAGCCTCAAGCTCACCATCCAATGTCTGTGACTGAAGTGTCCCCCCCTCCCTCCCTTCTCTCTCCTGCATCTGAGCGGGTGATTACACTAAGGTAAGGGGGACTCAGATGTAAGGGGTGCCCTGTGGACTCTGATGTAAGGGAGCTTGGGAACCCTGATTTAAGGGGGAATGCTGGGAACTCTAAAGTAATTGGGAGCTTTGGTGAGCAGAAACACCCTTACATTAGAGTTCCCCTTTACCTTTACCAGAGTCCACAGCACAAAACAAATTGCCATGTGCTGCTAAAGTGTTTGGGTTTAGCTTGAATAAAAGGTAGCAACCCTACTCCTGCCGCCTTCCATAGCTTGCTCAGGTTCTGCCGTCCCACTGGGAGACCGAGCGACCACCCCCCACGTTCATCGGCTGGCCGACAGCCAAAGAAAGCCAGGGTCAGCTTTGATTGGCTCTCCCCTATAGTAACCTGGATGCAACATGACATCACTTCAGGTGTACCCGGATCTCAACGGCACCATTTTTAAAAAATTTAAAGCATTCAAAAACTCAGATCTTGGTGTTTTGAGTGCTTTTAAGTTCAGGGGAGGGATTTGGGGTCTTATAGACCCCAGATCCCCCCATAAAGAGTACTTGTCACTAAGGATGGACTAGAGCGTGTTCGGAATATAAACATTCTTGTGACAGCAATAGGCATGTGACAAGTAAGGATGGGCTCGGGCGTGTTCGGAACCGAACATGCCAGAGTCCGCTAGGAAGTGAACCCTGCGCTGTGCTAATCACAGGCAGTGAGACATTTCCCCGATGCGTGGCTGCAGGGATCGGGGAATGTCTCACTGCCTGTGATGAGCGCAGCGTAGAGTTCACTTCCTGGCGGACTCGGGCACAACCGGTTCTGAACATGCCCAAGCCCATCCTTACTTGTCACATGCCTATTGCTGCCACAAGAATGTTTACATTAGGATTAAAAAAAACACAATTTAAAGCAACAGTATAAAAAAATACATAAAAGTAACAATTGAAAGCGTCCCTGTCCTCCCTTCGCATGTGCATCCGGTGCTGCATGCATGTAAAAAGAGATCATCCCACACATGTGAGGTTTCACCACGAATGTCAGATCGAGGGCAGTAATTGTAGCACCAGACCTCCTCTGTAAATCGAAAGTGGTAACCTGTAAAGGCTTTTAAAGCGTCGCCTATGCATAGTTACATTTATGTCCGTGCATGGGCGTGCGCAATTTTAAAGCATGACATGTTTGGTATCTATTTACTCGGCATACCATCATATTTTATATTATACAAAAAATTGGGTTAAGTATTGAGTTTTTTGCATTAAAATTTTTAAAAAATTAAGAAAAAAGTGTATTTTTCCTAACAAATTGCGTTTGAAAAACCGCTGCGTAAATACCATATGACATAAAAAATTGCAAAACCCACCAATTTATTCTCTGGGGACTCTGCTTTAAAAAATATATAATGCCTGGGGGTTCTAAGTAATTTTCTAGCAAAATTCTGATTGTTACATGTAAACAAAAAGTGCCAGAAAAGGCCTGGTCTAAAAGTGGATATACAGTATTTCACAAAAGTGAGTACACCCCTCCCATTTTTGTAAATATTTTATTATAATTTTTCATGTGACAACAGTGAAGAAATGACACTTTGCTACAATGTAAAGTAGTGAGTGTACAACTTGTATAACAGTGTAAATTTACTGTCCCCTCAAAATAACTCAACACACAGCCATTAATGTCTAAACTGCTGGCAACAAAAGTGAGTACACCCCTAAGTGAAAATGTCCAAATTGGGCCCAATCAGCCATTTCTCTCCCAGGTGCCATGTGACTTGTTTGTGTTACAAGGTCTCAGGTGTGAATGGGGAGCAGGTGTGTTAAATTTGGTGTTATCACTCTCACTCTCTCATAGTGGTCACTGGAAGTTCAACTTGGCAGTTCATGGCAAAGAACTCTCTGGGGATCTGAAAAAAAGAATTGTTGCTCTACATAAAGATGGTCTAGGCTATAAGAAGATTGCCAAGACCTTGAAACTGAGCTGCAGCACGGTGGCCAAGACCATACAGGGGTTTAACAGGACAGGTTCCACTCAGAACAGGCCTCACCGTGGTTGACCAAAGAAGTTGAGTGCACATGCTCAGCAAGCAGATGAAGGACATGGATTATTGGAACCATGTCCTGTGGTCTGATTCCAAGATAAACTTATTTGGCTCAAATGGTGTCAAGCGTGTGTGGCGGCAACCAGGTGAGGAGTACAAAGACAAGTGTGTAAAGAAAGTTAGTGCGGCGCAAATCTAAGTACATAAGCCCCACAGTATAACCGGTGGTGGTGTGTGATCCCACTGTGAAGCACTATAGTGTATGGAACCCACTTACTCTGGATATTGGCATCTTTAATTGAGCACCTTTGCACAATTTTGCACAAAGAAGGAACTTTTTTTGCCGTATTGGAATATTACACCACTATAAGTAAGTAAGGACACTGTGTTATGAAAGTTACTTATGATTGTGTTATCTGTAATACTTATAAAGTTTATGCACTCAGCCACCTGCACTTTTGCACTTTGGTCACAGGGTGGCACTATATGTAAGTTTATGTACTTAGATTTGCACCACACCAACTTTGTTTATATTTTTTATTGTAGTATTTGGGATACTATTCAGGTGTCAGGCAGCATGTAGAGTTGGTTCTCATTTTAGTAGCGCGGTATTTTACATCATTACAAAGACAAGTGCGTCTCGACTACAGTCAAGCATGGTGGTGGGAGTGTCATGGTCTGGGGCTGCATGAGTGCTGCCGGCACTGGGGAGCTACAGTTCATTGAGGGAACCATGAATGCCAACATGTACTGTGATATACTGAAGCAGAGCATGATCCCCTCCCTTTGGAGACTGGGCCGCAGGGCAGTATTCCAACATGATAACGACCCCAAACACACCTCCAAAATGACCACTGCCTTGCTAAAGAAGCTGAGGGTAAAGGTGATGGACTGGCCAAGCATGTTTCCAGACCTAAACCCTATTGAGCATCTGTGGGGCATCCTCAAATGGAAGATGGAGGAGCACAAGGTCTCTAACATCCACCAGCTCCTTGATGTCGTCATGGAGGAGGGGAAGAGGACTCCAGTGGCAACCTGTGAAGCTCTGGTGAACTCCGTGCCCAAGAGGGTTAAGGCAGTGCTGGAAAATAATGGTGGCCAAACAAAATATTGACACTTTGGGGCCAATTTGGACATTTTCACTTAGGGGTGTACTCACTTTTGTTGCCAGTGGTTTAGACATTAATGGCTGTGTGTTGAGTTATTTTGAGGGGACAGCAAATTTACACTGTTATACAAGCTGTGCACTCACTACTTTACATTGTAACAAAGTGTAATTTCGTCAGTGTTGTCACATGAAAAGATAGAATAAAATATTTACAAAAATGTGAGGGGTGTACTCACTTTTGTGAGATACTGTATACAATACACTATGTTACCAAATGTATTGGGACAACTACCTTTACACACACATGAACTTTAATGGCATCCCAGTCTTAGTCTGTAGCGTTCAATATTGAGTTGGCCCACCCTTTGCAGCTATAACAGCTTCAGCTCTTCTGGGAAGGCTGTCCACAAGGTTTAGGAGTGTCTATGGGAATGTTTGACCATTCTTCCAGCGATCTCTGTGTTGTCCCTGGCAGCCCATCCCCCCTACATTTAGAACACACCCAGGGAACACAGTTAACCCCTTGATCGCCCCCTAGTGTTAAAGCGGTAGTAAACCCGCCTGAAAAAAAAAAAAAAAAATCCTGCAAGACAATAGCATATGTTAGTATGCATCGCATACTAACACATTATGAAATACCTTCGAACGAGGCCCCCAATGCCCGAGTCGGTCAGCGCTAAGGACGCTGACATGATGGTCCTCTTCTTTCTTCCGGGTATGCGGCTCCGGCGCTGTGAGTGGCCGGAGCCGTGTGACGTCACTCCCGCGCATGCACGCGGGAGCTCTTCGTTCCGGCAGCCAGCCCTGATTTTCCGACAGCCTCCGCCGGATCATCAGTGTCAGCGGCTGCATGCAGGGCGAATATCTCCTAAACCGTGTAGGTTTAGGAGATATTAATTTTACCTACAGGTAAGCCTTATTATAGACTTACCTGTAGGTAAAAGCAGTAGTGGGGGGTTTACTACCGATTTAACCCCTTCCCTGCCAATGTCATTTATGCATTGATCACTGCATTTTTATAGCACTGATCAATGTAATAATGTCATTGGTCCCCAAAAAGTGTCATTTTGGGTCAGATTTGTCCACCACAATGTCGCAGTCCTGCTAAAAATCGCAGATCACTGCCATTACCAGTAAAAAATAAATAAATAAAAGTCTATAAATCTATCCCATAGTTTATAGATGCGATAACTTTTGCGCAAACCAATCAATATACGCCTATTGGGATTTTTTTTAGCAAAAATATGTAGAAGAATATATATCGGCCTAAACTGATGAATACATTTGTTTTTTTTATATATTTTTTTTAGATATGTATTATAACAGAAAGTAAAAAAACATTTTTTTTTTCAAAATTGTCATTGTTTTTTTGTTTATAGTGAAAAAAATAAAAACCACAGAGGTGATCAAATACCACCAAAAGAAAGCTCTTATTTGTGGGGGGAAAAGGATGCCAATTTTATTTGGGTACAGCATTGCATGACTGCGCAATTGTCAGTTAAACGACGCAGTGCCGAATCGCAAAAAATGGCCCGGTCAGGAAGTGGGTAAATCCTTCCGGGGCTGAAGTGGTTAAACACCCAGTTCACATGCAGTGGATTTTTTCCTCGTGATTAAATGCAACCATAATGTTTCCTTTCATCCTCAGAATATACTGTGTATATTGGGAGTAGTATGCTAGTAGCACATTGCCCTCTAGTGATGAATTATGGTATTTTCAAAAGTCTTTTTGCCATCAAGCACCAGTGATCGGATATTCCGTATTGAGATTCAACTTTTGGGTATGAGATTGATGGCTTGCAACACTGATCTATTTTCCATAGGGAAGCAAGTGGATATCTCCAATTGTATGCAGCAGACTTGTATTTTATAGGTATTGCTAGTAGCACACTTGGTATCTCAGCACCAGCACTGTGTCGTCTTCTGGGAATTCTGAGAGTTTACAGGCTGCGCAGAGTTAGAACAGCAGTTAATGAAGCAGCAATTAGTGTAATGAAGACAGATTTACATGCTTGACTTAGCAGGAGGTACATTTAAGATACCAAACCGCATTGTACTGTATAATGATACTGAGTATCTCAACATTAATAGTGGTCAGTGGGGAGATTCCATAGCCATTATTCAGCCCTATAGTGGCATCAATGTAACTATTTCCCAAAACAGTTACATCCAAGGCATGCCGTGAGTGATAACTATCACAGTTGCTTGTACTCTCAACCGAAATGTCAAACCATCAAATAGTTGGTGTCATAACTGATCACATGTGCAGCACCATGGCCACTGCAGATCGAACAGAGGCTAAGATGGCGGCTCCCTTGGTTGTTAACCGGCTCCCGGGCGGCCTATGGTCAGATGATGGCGGTGCCGGCCTCTTGTCGACCCGGGTGGATGTCAGATGACGTCCTCCCAGATCGCGTGCAGCGGCACGATCTGTCACTGGCTGCGCCCACTGGACACAGCCAATGACATCACTTTACCAGCCTGTTGCTGGTACCATGTGACCAATCTATAACTTTACTACAGACTAAATAATATACACTGATATGGGTTATTTTCACCAAAGAAATGTAGCAGCAGCAGAATACATTTTGGCCTAAATTCATGAAGAAAAATTATTTATTTGGAAAATTTTATAGCAGAAACAAAAAAAAATGTTTTTTTCATCAATATTTTTGCCCTTTTTTTTTGTTTATTTAGCAAAAAATAAAAAACCCAGTGGTGATTAAATACCACTGATGATGCAGCACTGATGGGCACTGATAGGCGGCACTGATAAGGCAGCACTGGTGGGCACTGATCAGGAGGCACTGATGAGTGACACTGAGAGGTGTCACTGATAGGCGGAACAGATGGGCACTGATAGGTGGCACTAATGGGCATTGATAGGCGGCACTGATGGGCAATAATAGGAGGCACTGATGGGCACTAATAGGAGGCACTGGTGGGCACTGATCAGGAGGCACTGATGATGAGGCACTGATAGCTGGCACTGGTGGGCACTGATTAGCAGTACTAATTGGCACTAATAGATGGCACTTGTGGGCACGGATTTGCAGCACTGGAGGGCACTGATTTGAAGCACTGGTGGGCACTTAGAGGACCGATGTTCCTCTGACAGAAGCCAGTTACCGGCTTTAATGTTTTCTTCACACTGACACGGTAACCGGCTTCTGTTTACTTCCATGACCAGCTGTCATTGGCTGACAGCTGATCACGTGGGAAAGGGCCCACTGGGATTGGCCCTTTACCCTGTCCCAAGAACTCAGCGATCACAGAGCGAGCCACGCATGTGCCCCATAGGGCGCGTGGGTGGCGCAAGAACAGGAGGACATACATGGACGCCCTCCTGGCATTTGAGGTCCACACTGCAATCATCTTTTGGCTATGGCGCGAACGTCAAGTGGTTAAAGTAGTGTATGTAGTGCTGTCTATTGGGCACTGAGTGGATATTTCCAGGAGCTCGGAATAGCGGTGAATTAGATTTTATTTGCAAGATTACCAGGTGAAAATAAAGCAAAAAAAGTTATAAAAAAAAATAAAACAAATGCAGCCACCACACCAAGGACTGGTAATCTGCAATATATTACATTTTAGGTTTAGATGCACTTTAATGAGAGATGTTATCAATGTATTCCTTCACACAGTTTTCTGGGAATTGCGGTCTCTGTATTCAATCTGCGACATCTCAAGGTACATCTAATTGGAACGTGCAGGGGAGGCAGCAATGGGAATAGTTCTATTTATGAATAGGAGTCGTTAACGTTTTTCAGAGTCATGATGAAGTTTGCGATCATCTCTATCTCCTTCTTCTAGTGGAATCTTCATCTGATCAGGTGAAAAATGTTCCCGTGGTTGACCAGCCTTATTTGGTGATTGTCTTGGAAGAAGTTGAGCAGTCTGGTATCTGGAAGAGATCTCTCCGCTGTTCTTTACATCCCAGGCTGTTGTGTTATCTGGGCGGCTGTTGAGAGAAACCAGACATGATTCTAGTGCAGAAGAGATGTGAGGGATTTGTGGTGACCAGATCTCAGTGTTGCTTGGGATGGTAAGAAATGATTTTCAGAAATAATTCCAAAATGAGCTGTGCTACATATACAGTAGCTTCTGCTAATATAGACTGAGTTTAAAGCCAAACTCAGCACAAACAGATAAAACAATGATGAGACTGATATATGGGAGCTGTTTTACCTGTCTAAGGATTTGTGTATCAGTCCATCCGGTAATGAGATCTACACAGCTCTGCCACACAAAGCAGCCAGGTGGATGACACCACTTACAGTTAAACCCCAAATCTGAAAATTCTCCTCTACTATGGGGCTGCACCAGCACTGATAGTTTTACTGCTCGTTTAGGACTAGGGGAGAGTAAAAGTACTTCTACTTACCCGATCCACCTCTCCCCAGCAGATGGTGCTCCACCTGGACTGTTCCTCTGCATTCTTTATGTCCAATCCAGGGCTATATACTCTGCTTTGGTCTTGATGACATCAGGACCTAAGACCATTGGAGCATGGGGAAGAAGCCGCTGCGGGGACTAGTCTAGCAATGCAGAGGATCAGGTAAGTTAATCTGCTTTTCCAAGCTCCCTAGACCTAAATGAGCAGTTAAAGTGTTACTAAACCCAGGACCCTGCATTCACTCTATCTGGTCTCCCACAGAACACGGAAATGCAATTATTTTAGTAAATATAAATTGCTAAATACCTTTTCTCATCAGCAGTATATAGCAGTCTTGTGACTTTTATCAGTGTCTGGTTAAAGCTTGTAGGAAGAGTTTTAATTCTCCTCTGACTGTCTGTTCACATGCACTCTTCCAAGAAAAAAAAAACTCTCTAGCAATACACACCAAACTGAGCATGTGCAGAGTGCCTCCAAAGCTCTGTACGATCAGGAGATGGATTGGGGACAGTAAAAGAAGGGGAGGATCAGAGAAGACAGGATCAAGTAGCCTTTTTACACAATGTGCAGGATTAGCCTCTTAGGGTCCACAGTGATTGTCAACACAAGGCTCTGGGCTGTGATTGGGCACAGCTGATCAGCAGGTCTTGGCCATGAATCACTATCTGGAATCTGCTGACAGACTCCTGCTGTGTACACAGTGGATGTTGGTGTGGGGGGCGCATGAATATGCCCTAAACCATGAAACAGGCATCAAAATAGTAGTACTGGGGGCTGCAAGTGGTTAACTAAACATGGGACTGTTTCCATATAAGGGCACTGAAGTCAGCAGCATCTCAGTTAGTCTGGTTAGCGGTTAGTCTGGAGGACTCCTGAGCTAGGGTTGCCACCTTTTCTTCAAGTCAAACTCAAACACTTTAGCAGAGCACAGCAATTTTTTTTTATGCTATAAACTATACATATATTTTGTGATTAAATAACATTTTGTAATCATAAGTTAATCAAAAGAGTGAGTTCCCCTCTTACATCTGAACTACACTGTAAGGGGGAACTCTGCAGACTCTGATGTAAAGGAGAACTCTGGGGACTCTGAAATAAGGGATGCTCTGGGAACCTTGATTTAAAGGGGAACACTGAGAACTCTGATGTACGGTGAGGACTCTGATGGTAAGAGGGAACACTGCAGCCTCTGGTGTAAAGGGGAACTCTGATGTAGAGGGTGCTCTGGGAACCCTGATTTACCTTAGTGTACTCACTCAGAGGCAGGAGAGAGAAGGGGGTAGAGGGGAGATGTCAGTCACAGACAGGGATGGATGGTGAGCTCACTAGGGTTGCCACATCATCCCTTTAGCCTAGGTTCACACTGCTGTGGGCATGAAATTGTGAACTATTGTGCACAATATCATACCTGTCAGTCCAACTCCGTGTTCCTGCACAGATGTCTATTGAAATCGCACCCAAAGTCACCAAAAGTAGTCCAGGAACTACTTTTGGGAATCGGTGCAGCGTTGCAATGTCAGCGTTCCACCGATGCGGGACGGTGCAATTGCCATGTCAAATCAAATGCCAAATCACATCAATGTGAACCTAGGCTAAATCCAGGACACATATGAATTACACAGGTTGTTCTGAGGCTAATTTAACCACTTAAGGACGGGAAGGATTTCCAGCTTTAGGACCGGAGCCCTTTTTGCGATTCGGCGCTGCGTCGCTTTAACTGACAATTGCGCGGTCGTGCGACGTTGTACCCCGTGCTGGCGCGTTAACAGTCAATTTCGCTGCGTCGCGGCTTAGCGTTTTTCCCGAGGCCAGGATTTCGACCTTTAGGAAGGGCAGGAATTCACCAATTTAATCGGAGTCTTGTTGGACACATTAAGTATACACAGGACCTAAATCGGATCCAAGTGTAACTACACTAAACCGTAAACTAAACTGTACCGTTAACGTGGCAGGGCGTAGCCACCTTGCGACTGTAACGTTGCGACGTGGCTAAGGGTTTTCATCAAGGACCTGATGAAAACCACTGAAACCCACGCTAAAGTTATCTGTAGACACGTCCTTGTGCCTCAACCTGACTGTCCATACTA
>BLSH010018949.1:1003465-1020743 GCA_018402905.1 Glandirana rugosa | reverse complement strand
TGTGGGAGGACGTTATATAACGTCCTCCCACAACAATGAGTGCCACTTGCCGACGTGTATCTACGATACACAGTCGGCAAGTGGTTAAAGGGAGGAGGTGGCAACCCTAGAGCTCACTTAAGCTTTGGCAGTCAGCACCTCTCATCCAGATGTATCTGCGGCAGCTGGGCTTCAAATTTCTCACCCCAACTTTGACTGTAAGGGCCGGTTCACACTTACGCGGCGCGACTTCGCGGCCCGTTCACATCTAGGCGAATTGGCAGGCGACTTGAGTCGCCTGACAATTCGCCTCAATGCTGCGCAATGGAACCGTTCTAATAGGAGCGAATCGCTTCACTCCGCCTTAGAAAAATGGTCCCTGCACTGTTTTCAGGGCGATCTCAGGCGGCTTGCATTGACTTCTATGATAGAAGTCTCCTCGCAAGCCACGTTGAGATCGCCTCAGGCGCCGCATCGCGCCACGTAAGTGTGAACCGGCCCTTAGTGCTGGGCAGTGTGAAAGAGAGGGTAAAGCCTTGTTCACACGGTGCGACGATCGTACGACCGAACGGACCAAATCGTATGTTGGCTGATGTATCCCGCTTACAGATGTGCACTAAGCGATCGTACAACCAAGCCGAACGTAGTGACGTGTTACGAGCGTATAATGAGGACGTTCAGGTGAATGTGATTTGTGAATTAGGAATGTAGGTTTACACGAACGGGCACTTCCGGGCGCTCCTGACTTCTGAGCATGCGTGTTTTGCACAATACAACTTGTTGAACTTCTCTGTACACACGATACAACGGTCGTATGACCGCTTGTTGGTACAACAAAAGTTTTCTAGTTTGCTCATCCAACTTTTGTTGTACGACCGTCGTACGTCGGCTGTTCTAATCGCGTGTACTAACGGTCGGATGATCGTACAACAAACGGTCGTACGACCGTTTTCATGCGACTGTCGCACAAGGCTTAACAGACACTCTCGGTTTAGCCAACTGCAGCCAACAACCCTGTTGGGAAGCCATGGTAGGGTTGCCACCTCATCCCTTTAAACCCGAACACATATGAATTACACAGGTTCTGGGGCTAATTTAATGCAGATTAGGCACCAAGTGAGTTTAATTTCCACCTTAATCAGCCATAAAGCCTGTGTAATTCATATGTGTTCGGTTTTAAAAGGATGAGGTGGCAACCCTAAGCCATAGTCTAATCTAAATAATGCCGGACAGGCGGCAACCCTATCCTGAGCTACTGATGAAGTGTCTAGTTGTCCCGGGATCCCACAGCAGTGGTTTCCCCAGCCATTGATATCTCAGAACTTCTAACAGCTTTTATGATTTTCACACAGCGCACTTCGCAGGGTATGGTAGGGATTATATCATGATGTGTCCACCTAATGGATTGTTGGCCATCTTTATATCATTTATTTGCTGTAACACAGTTTAGGCTTCTCTTGCAAGCATTTGCAGGAGAGTCTCAATTACACAAGGTGACCTTCCCCACCCGCTGGCTTCATTACTAGAAAAGACAATTAGAGCCCCCTCACCTGCAAGGTAATCAAAGCCTTTCAGGTCCCATGTCTCACCACTTGAGGATTGCAGGACTCCCACTGCTAATAAATTCTAATTAACGGGAAGGACAAGTCATGGGGTAATCAACCCCCCCACCATGGCCCTGTCACATAGATTTCTTAATAAAAATTCATTGTGTGACTGGAATCAGGGACATCCATTTTCATCTGCTGCCAATAGATAGATTTGAAAGTCATTTTAGCTAAAACCAAACTTGCAAGTCAGTTACTGCATGTAGATGATAGAGGATGGAATATGATGATGTTCAGGCTTTAACCTGAAATCTATTTTTCAGTATGTCTGCCATCATGTCTCACTGCATTCAGCGATCCTAAAGCAGAAGTAAAAGTACAACGCCTGGTGGGTGTGTCCCACTGGGGAGAGTTTTCTTCACTTCCTGTCTAATAGCCAAAACAGGAAGTGGGAAGAAATCCTTCCAAAGTGAGGGAATCATTGGTAATCAATAGGGTCACCATAACTAGCATCCCCATTGGAAGATTTCCTTTCTATTCCTGTTCTGGTGACAACCAAAAACTTTTCTTTTACTTTGACTTTCAGTGATAATGGCAAGCAGGACAAATAGAAATCTCCCTAACAGGGGCACAGACAGCAAATGTAACTACTTGCCTTACCGAGCACTTTCACCCCCTTCCTGCCCAGACCAGTTTTCAGCGCTGTTGCAATTTGAATGACAATTGCGCGGTCATGCAACACTGTACTAGGGTTGCCACAGCATCCCTTTAATCCAGGACACATATGAATTACACAGGTTCTGAGGCTAAGTCAATGCAGATATGGGACCAGGTGAGTTTAATTACCACCTTAATCAGCCACAGAACCTGTGTAATTAATGTGTGTCCTGGATTAAAGGGATGATGTGGCAACCCTACCCTGTACCCAAACTAAATTTTTATAATTTATTTCACACAAATTGAGCTTTCTTTTGGTGGTATTTAATCACCACTGGATTTTTTATATAAAAAAAACCTTTTTCATAGTTTGTTATAAAATTTTGCAAACAGTTAATTTTTCTCCTTCACTGATGTGCACAGATGAGGAGGCACTGGTGAGGCTGCACTGATAGGTGGCACTGATGGGCACTATTGGGTGCTGATAGGTGGCACTGATGGGCACAGATAGGCAGCACTGATAGGTGACACTGATGAGGGGGCACTGGTGAGACTGCTCTGATAATCAATGCCCTGATTATCAGTGTACAAGACCCTTTTACACAAGCCGGTTATCGGCTCTCTTCTCCTCTCCCCATGCTGTCAGCACGAGGAGAGGAGTGTCCTTAACCACTTCAGTACTGGGCACTTAAACCCCCTTCCTTCCCGGATCAATTTTCAGCTTTCAACGCTGTTGCAGTTTGAATGACAATTGCGCGGTCATGCGACACTGTACCCAAATGAAATTTTTATCATTTTTTTCAAACAAATAGAGCTTTCTATTGGTGGTATTTAATCACCCCTGGGTTTTTTATTTTTTGCGCTATAAATTAAAAAAAGACTAAAAATTTTCAAAAACAATGCATTTTTCTGCGTTTCTGTTATAAAATTTTGCAAATAAGTAATTTCTCTTCATAAATTTTGACCAAAAATGATACTGCTACATTTCTTTGGTAAAAATAACCCAAATTGGAGTTTATTTGGTGTTGGCACAGACAGATGTGACGGGGACTGTGACAGATGTGACGGTGACAGACAGATGTTTTGTGTATGGTGACAGATGTGACGGTGACAGACAGATGTTTTGTGTATGGTGACAGATGTGACGGGAACAGACAGATAATTGGGGACTGTGACAGATGTTTTGTGTATGGTGACAGATGTGACGGGGACAGACAGATGTTTGGGGACTATGACAGATGTTGTGTATGGTGACAGATGTGACGGGAACAGACAGATGTTTGGGGACTGTGACAGATGTTTTGTGTATGGTGACAGATGTGATTGGGGACATACAGATGTTTTGGGGACTGTTTTATGGGGACACTTATGTGTATGGGGACAGGGGTATCAGTGTGCTTGGTGCACTGTGTGGGGGGCGATCTGTGACAGCTTTCTGCATGAAATCCTCATCATACAGAGAGCTGTCACAGAGCTGCAGCTCCCCCCCTTCACCCCCCCTCACTGAGCTCTCACTGAGCTTGGCGGGGGGAGAACTGTCACAGAGACGTTCGTCTCTGTTTACAATGTGACGGTTGTGATTGGACACAGCCGTCACATGATCGGGAGGGCCAGTCACTGCGCCTTTATCCCGATCTCTGCTCAGCTGGATCCTGTGATCATAATGATCACAGGATCCAGCAGCAGCGCGGCGCGTGGCCGCGCTGCGAGCTCCCATTCTGCAGGATGTAAATACACGTCCTGTCAGAGGGGAAGCTCCCACCCGGCCATATATGTACAGTGGCCGGGTGGGAGGTGGTTAATCAACTTCTGTTTACATCCGTGATCAGCTGTGATTGGACACAGCTGATGACGTGGTAACGAGCTGCTGATTGGCTCTTTACCTCAATCTGTGATCAGCAGTCTCCAGAGGACCCTGTGTTAACAGTGCATGCCGCCCGCACCCCGCAGCAAGCACGCAATCATGGGAATAGAGTTGGCACCTCATCCCTTTAAAAGCAAACGCATATTAATTACACAGATTCTGAGGCTGATTAAAGTGGTAATTAAACTCACTTGGTGACTTATCTGCATTAAATTAGCCTCAGAACAACCTGTGTAATCCATATGTGTTCGGGTTTAAAGGGATGATGTGGCAACCCTACATGAAAGGCCTGCATTTAAAGACCTCCCAGAACTAGCCGACCATGGTGTAGCTGCCATTTGGCTATAGTGCGGTCAGCAAGTGGTTAAACGTGACAGGGTTTCTAATCTCTCTCTACTCTATGAAAAACCAAAAAAAAAAAATTGCCTAAAGCTATACTTTAAAATAAAGGTTTTGGGCCCCAAAGAGCTGTGTGATATAATGAGGAGTTAACAAAGAGTGGTGCAGGCTCTATTCCTGCACCGCTATTCTAAGCTGAAGAAATGGAGCAGATCTTGATCCTAATTAGGAAAAAGGGCATACGCCCCTTTGCTAATTAGGACTGATCTGCTCCCTGTTCTATGCCATTTCTGTGACATACACAGCAAAGGATCAATCTCTTTGTCAGTCCCCATCCCCTGCTCAGCTGAGATTTGGGGTGAAAGAAGGAGGGCTGTGCAGGCTCTGCTCATGCAGTGTAATCACGAGTAGAGAGAGGGATGTGAGCTGTCTGCAGACAGCCCGTACCCTTTAAGGCTTGATTCACACCTATGCATTTTTAGTGCTTTTTGCATTTTGCAGAATGTGTTCCATAGGAAGCCATGTTAAATGGACTGTGGTGCAAATCTGCAAAATGCAAAAAGCACTAAAAATGCATAGGTGTGAATCAGGCCTAAGCCAGGTTCTACCTGCCGACGATCTGTGGCAGTTGTCTGTACTGAAAACTGCCATAATTTCATAGTTAATTAGGTGCAGAACCTGGACAAGTTTCTATTTCACACTGTGGCAGGTCTAGCTGCTCTGTGGCACACATCACTTAATTCAGGTTAATTGTTTATGAAACACTGTATTTAGGAAACTAAATATCATTCAGTTAACCCCTTCCTGCCTAAGGGTAAAACAAAATGTTAATGCCTAAGCACAATTTTGCAACTTCGACTTGTGCTTGTATGACTTTGTGTATCCTGGTGGATTATACCTTTTTTTTTTCAGGACAAATTGGGGTTTTTTTGATGGTAAATGGTAACATATATCTCCTCTTTTTTTTTTTTTTTGTTCATTATCAAAGGAAAACTGGCCCAACGGCCGGCAGGGTTGGGGTTGTCAGAACACAACAGCTCAGCGGGGGAGATCACTGTACTAACATCAGACTGTTAGTATAGTGGCTCTGGCCGGAGCTTTCAGGGTTTCATGTTTTTTTTTTTGGTCAACCCGCTGGGTTGAATGAAAATAAACTATTAGTGTGTACCAGGCTTTAGAGCAATAGCAGGACCCTCATCAAACTGTTATTGTAATAGGAAGCAAATGTACATTCTTGGTCAAAGTGCTGTACCACATTTCAACAGCAGGTGGCTTCAGTACTTTCCAACCCAACCTCAAACATGTACTGTATATTCATAGGATTTGCTTCATAGCTGTTCCAGGCCAGTAACTCAGAAGGGTTAGAGGTCAGATGTTTGGCATTAGAGAATTTTCAGAAGGTCTACAATTGTTTCCCCCTGTATTTATCTTATTGCAGGCTTCCTGTAAGTAATATTTGTGTCTGACTTCCATCTTTAGTGATTAAATCAAGTTATCCTGTGTATTGCCACATTGCAGAGTGTTTCATATGTCTTGTTATGTAAGTGTTTTATCATGGTATGGTATAACAAAAAGACTGTTCTGAGGAGGAGGATCTTTTTCATGTTTTCATATTTTCCTTTGGGAGATTTGCTAACGTTTCTCTTTGTTTCCTTGTCACTGTTCTTATATGACGTTTTTTCATTCAATAATGTTTATTAGAATACAAGTTGACCAGTGGCTGAACCCAAATATGCCACACTTTTAGCCTGCATTCACATAGGGGCGACCCGACTTTGGCGCGACTTTGCTTGGCGATTTCAGCGTGACTTCAGCGTGACTTCCAGCGCGACTACAAGGACCTCAGGCGACTTTACAACACGACTTTTGCCAGGCGACTTTGCCTTGACCAATCAGAGAAGGGAGGGAGGGGGCTGCCTAAAAATAAATTCTATTCTTTTAACTGTAAAGTCGCTTCTATGTAGATGGGGATCCGACTTGCAGGCGACTTCTATTGGATCCTATGGGCACAAGTTGGATAGAAGTCGCAGGAACCTTTTCAGAAGTCGCGTATATTAAGACGGCTCCCAATCATTTCAATGGCATTTCAAATGTCAAGCGACTTGGGGCGACTTGAGGCAACTCAAGCTAGATCGCAAGTCGCCCCTGTGTGAACGGGCACTCCCTTTGTTCCTGACCCACGGGCTTGGGCCAAGTACAAGACACTCAAACTGGAACATAAAGTTTCGGATTCTGAGCTATCCCCCTTTCGTGCTCTACAGGAGAAATACAATATACCTGATCACTATCGATTTAGATAAATTCAGATTTCCCATGCCTCCAGATGCCAGTTTTTGAGTCAGCCAATTACACTCTCATACTCCGAATTGGAGGCCATCCTACGGGTCCCGGACCTTAAGAAACCCATGTTGTATGCCTATTCTGTTGCATCCAGTCCCGAACTGTCCACCCTACGGGCAATGTGGCTCCAGGATATTCCGGGACTGGATGAAGAAGATTGGATGGAGATCTGGGATCTCCCATTTTCCGTCCTGAGACAAAATGGTGCAATATAAGATACTTAGAGCTTATTTTACCCTGTATAGGCTTAATAAAATATTGGCGACACATTCTTCAGAGTGCTGGCGATGTTCTCATACCAAAAGGGACTTCTTTCAGAATTTTTGGTTATGTTCAGCTATAGAGCGATATTGGCGGGACGTCATATCAATAATTGCTCAAAAACATAGATAACAGAGCCATGGGATCCAAGACTTTGCCTTCTGGGACTGGTGGAACAGCTAACCACTAGAACTGCTAAACGTACACTCATCTCTTTGCTCCTCTTTTATGCCCGGAAGGCCATAACCATGAACTAGAAGAAAACATCTCCCCCTACAATATCGTCTTGGAAAACTCTAGTGGACACTAATTTGCCTTTACAAAGCTACATATGCTAATAGGGGCTGTCCGCTTAAACTCATGGCTCGTACACACGGGACGACGATCGTGCACACGACCGTGTTGAATCGTACGTTGACGGTCGTATGTAGCCCACTGACATGCACACGACGGTCGTACATACAACTTGCAGCCGGCCGAACGTGATGACGCGAACGAGCGTATAATGAGGAAGTAGCGTCACCTTTTGGGCTCCTTTCTAATTTCATGTTAGTTGAAAGTGGACTTGGCGCATGCGTGTTTAGCACAATACAACTTTGTTGAACACAGCTGCTCTACACACGACTCAATGGTCGTATGCGAGCTTGTTGACACGACCAAGTTTTCTAGTCTGCACATACAACTCCCACGAACGACCGTCGTACGTTCAACTGTTGAAAGCGCCGCCACAGACGATCGATTCTGCATGCAACGGTTGTGAGTACGACGTGTTGAACACGATCGTCGTCCCGTGTGTACGAGCCATTAGGAAGATCTGGTCTTGTTGGATAGAAGACGCTTCTATGAACAGAGACCCACCGGAGAACTTTGATTAATCCACAGCTATACTCTTGAGCTCATTTATCTTTACATTCAAGGTTATCACATGAACACAAGTGATTCTGCTTTTTAATTGACATGACCCCACCCTCAGTTGAGGGTTAGTAGTGTAACTTTCTGTTTTGTTTTTTGTAAGGGCCAATTCGCCTCACCCATGTGTGGGTAACATTGTAATGCTTTCTTTTAAAATCAATAAAAAGCATTAAAAAAAAAAAAGAATAAAAAGTTAAAACAAAAATGGTTGCACATATATAACCATGTGGAGACTTAAGGCCCATACACCTGGTCGTACAACCGTCGTACAACAGCTTGTTGTAGATCATCCGCCCGTTAGTACGTGTGATTACAACAGCCGACGTGCTACGTTCGTACAACAGAAGTTGGATGAGCAGACTAGAAAACTAGAAACTAGAAAACTTTTGTTGTACAACAAGCGGTCGTACGACTGTTGAATCATGTGTACAGAGAATTTGGGCCAACAAAGCTGTACGTGCAAAATACGCATGCTCAGAAGTCGGGAATGCCCTAAAGTGTCCATTCATGGAAACCTACGTTCCTAATTAACAAATCACATTCACCTGAACTTCCTCTTTATACGCTCGTAACACGTCACTACGCTCGGCTTGTTGAAGCTTTGTTGTATGATTACTTGACTCATGTCGGTACGCTAGACACAACAGCCTATTTTGGGCAAAAGTTGAACGTGCGGTCGTACGACCGTCGCACCGTGTGTACGAGTCTTAAATCTGGCATAAGTCGGTTAAGATCATATAACAGGTTAGATTGCTACAGCAAATAATGTATGCAGCTATAGGGACTGAGAAGTCCATGCAAACCTATAAATAAGTATTTACTCAAAGTGGCTATACACTCGTCCCACCTCCAGTGATGGAATATCTGCAGGCTCCCACACCATTTATCACGTACCTGGTGACGACTGTAATGTTGTGGGGGCCTCTCTTGCACCTCCTGCCCAACACTCCTGAAGGTGAAAACAGAGAGTGTGAGCGTACGGAGTGACACGAGCGCCAGAGTAGCTGGCTGGTGAAATCCGTGGATGAAGCTAGGGATCGCAGTTCTTAGAACAGGATACTGAAGCAGCTTGGCACCAGAGCAGGAGATGACAACAGAGCTGGTATGCAGGCAGTGACCAGCGACAGCTGGGCAACAAGGGCCGATTCAGCAGACAAAGCAAGTCCAGGAAGCAGGCCAAGGTTGGTAAAAGCTGGGCAGCACAGTACAGAATCAGCAGGCAGACACGTCCAGTAAACAGGCAGAGGGCAGGGAGATCAGATGAACAAGGTTAATGCAGGAGCAAAGGCGAAGTCCAGGAGAAAGCCGGGTCATACACAGGTAAGCAGGTTCAATGGATCAGGTCTCAGGAATACAGGTACAAGCTGAAGACCATTCAGCAACTACTCATGGTGACTGACCAGTTTAAATAGGCCACTGGGTATGTGCAGGTGTACGTGTGCAAGAGCACACATAAATGCGAGCACAATGAACTGGAATAGTAAACCTGTTGCCTCTTTGCCTAGAAGTTTGAGCATGCGAGAAATGCATGAATATGAGCATAGGCCCACACTGTTTTTTTCCTGGGAATCTGGTTTACCTTACACCGTTTCTGAAATCTTAGCCCGTTGTTCATCCTGACAGATGTCAATATTGTACAGTGAGCACACACAGCTTATTGTACAAAGCCAATCAGAAGGTGAGCAGGCGGGTAAGAATCCTTTACAACAAAAGCAAGGCAGTATGTCTCTTCCACAATAAAAAGCTTGCCCGGTTGTCCTTTTTTCATTTTTACTTAAAGTTCCCATTTAAAGAAGAAGTCACATAAAAAAAGTCATTCTGGTCGAGGTTGAAATACCTGAATGTTGAAATGCTGAATGATTGTGTAGTATTTTTTTCGTTTTTCTCTTCCATTACATCCCAGCATCTCCTCCCCAGCCAGAAGCCCAATTTATGGGACTTCTTGTTGCTGCTGACCCTGCATGTGTTCCATTGGAAAGTGGCACTGACACACCCTCTCCTCCTGCATTCTTATTGTGGAGCTTAGACCAAGCTCACTTGCCTCCTTCTGTGTTGTGACGGCACTGGACCAACGTTGTCAATAAGCTCTAATCAATTATTCTTTCTTCAAAGCAGCATGGTCAGAAATCTGTGAGGACTGTTGACCGTGCTAGCTCTGGATTTACAGCATCTATAAAAATAAGACAAAGTGCTACATGCACTATGTACCCTGGAGGATAGGATAAATAAAATATATAGATAGTGAAATATCTTCTTTTAGGTGAAACATTGATTCATATCTTTGCCCTTTCATGGCGAGGGTACGGTAAATGAAGGAAATAGAGGGAAAAATAGTATTGAGATAGGGAGGGAGGAAGAAAAAAAAGGGGAAGAGAAAGAAAGTAGGGACAAGGGATGCAGGAATGGAGGAGGTATAAAATGGGGGAACTATCCATGGTGGGTCGGGGTGTTATGGAATGGTTCAGCTTCAATTCATCTGAGAAGTAGCTTCGCAAGGCAGCCAGCTAGATAGAGCTAGAAGAGTGTTAGAGCATATGTGTGAAACACAAGGCCCACAGGCCGAATCCGCCCCCCCCCCCCCAGTCCATTTCATGTAGCCCTCGCACCTCCCCTGCAGCTGTGGCACTCCCCTCGTCTCTCCCCTAAGGTTGCCACATCATCCCTTTAATCCAGGACATTTATGAATTACACAGGTTCTGAGGCTAATTTAATGCAGATAAGGCACCAAGTGAGTTTAATTATCACCTTAATCAGCCACAGAACCTGTGTAACTAATATGTGTTCTGGATTAAAGGGATGATGTGGCAACCCTACTCTCCCCCCACCTTGTCTCAGCTGTTGGCAACATAGGGGAGGGCAGAACTCCTCCTACAGATTCTGCACCTCTCCATGCAGCTGTAGCATGCCCTCGTCTCCGCCTCCCCTGGTCTCAGCATTCAGAAGACTCTGGCAGCTGATTCTAGCCCTCCTCCAGACCCTGCCCTTTCTGATTCCTAACTTTGCCCCCAGCTTCTTCCCAGCAGCAGTACAAGAAAGGGGGGTGCACTATGATGTAAAGGGGGGTGCTCTGGACATCTGGTCTTACAGATAAAAACGGCTCTTTGAGGGCAAACATAATGCTGATGCAGCCCACAATTAAATTAAATTTGACCCCCTTTTGTTAATGAATCTGGAGAGAAGGTAGCAGGCCTATAAGACTTGATCTGCAGACTTATATTGTTTTTATAGCTGCAAAATATTCCTGCCCTGAAAAACCTTTAGGAAGATAAAAGCCTTAATGCACATGCTCAGTATGTCTACATGTTTCACCTACTCATGTCACACGACTCAAGTTCAGAGTGTTCCATTTTGGAATGTTCAGTTTTGTAGCTTTCACGTGAAATTATACCAGCACTGTGATACCCGTTTTATTATAATATTACCCCGCTAATAATACCAGCTCTCTAAACAGCAAAATACTTCAAGCATGCTTATCGCCTACACTCAGCCGAGTCAGCCATTTGGAGGGGTTAACCAATATTTATGACTATAAATAAGGCTACATATTTACTAGGTAGTGATAACAATACAGAGGCATGAATCATGCTGTGCTTTATCTTTCATTGACATTCATGACTTCAATACTGGATTAGCGCAATATACCCATCTGGATTGTCAGACTTTCATGTAAGCTCGTGGCAAACCTCAGCAATTTAGTCTAAGCAAGTGACAACAAAATGCAGCAGAGGCCATCCTCCGTGAACTCAGTAGATCCATGAATACATCTAACTTTTATTCTAGAAGGATGTAGCCATCTTTGCTCAGATAGCATTTGATGCTGGCTCAAAGATGGCACGGTCATGTAAATCCGGTCTCTGTACTGTGTTCAAAAATAGTTGGCACAGATCAGCTCCTGCTGCAACCGCTCGCCTTGTGACTTGTGTAGCACTACCCCCGTAGGAATTACAGATGTCAGGGTTCCCCACTGCTACACAGTCACATAGCATTTCCTTCTTGCATCAGACACAGTGCTTTGGCTTGTTTTTGTTGTTTTTAATAGGGGATGATAACTTGGATGGGGTCGGGGATTATGGGATGCCCAACTTGCAAACGTCCATTAAACAGAACCAGGGACAACTTCTTCCCTGTTTACAGATTCCTCTTCTTTCTTCCTCCTGCAAGACTTGTTTCCTTTGCACAGCTTCTGCTCAGTTCACTCCTTTGGGATCTAACAGTCCTTAATTAGCTCAGTAACAGCCCATTACAGGCTAGGATCTCTCAGTCCCTTGGTGAAGTAACACATGTGGAGTGAACTGCATCTTGCACCACCTTCTGCTCCCCCATAGACACTGATCCCAACTCTACTTCTTGCAGAAATGCTAGCCCACCTGGCTGCCACCAGCCCACCTGGCTGCTTTCTCTTCCCAGTCCTCCTGACTGACATACACATGGAGACTCCCCAGGGCAAGATTGGATGAAGACTTGGCACACCGCTGTCTTCACAAGAGACCTGCTACAGCTGGCGGTCTCTCCTCTTGTCTGTTCCTACACCATGCTGATATACTCACTGTCTCCCCGCTGCCTCTCTGGTTAGGGTCCCTTCAACTGCCTTCTGTGGTAGGGTCCTTCCAGACCAGCCTCCCGAGCTCCAGCTCGAGGTAAAACCTCTCCCCGGCAGGGGTCCCTCAAGGGACACCGACAGACTCCCTCAGCACTGCTTCTCCATTTTCCGCTCGAATTCCCTGCTGGCATGGCTCTTGTCTATTTAAGGTATCCTTAGTTCCCTGCCAGGCCTACTTGCTGGGGATTGGCTAAGGGCCCCTAAATATTTAAGGCAAACCCTCCTAGCTTCTGCCCACTATCTTCTAAAACGTTATCCAACATTCTATAAACAGGGGAGGCACCAGGGAACTGCCAGGACAAGTCATCCAGCCCTGGTCTCTAATAACTTTAACCCAGATTCCATGCCTCAGGTTTATCCCTGGGCCAGACTCCAGGTTCGTGAGCAAATGAGAGTAGGACCGCACACAGTCTCAGTGGAGAAAAACAATAAATTTATTATGGAACAACAGTAGGTACATCCTGGCAGACAAAGACACGACCATGGACACTAGGTTGACGCATTTCACGGAAAAGATATCCGCTTGATCATAACCCTTGATGGACCCCGACTCTAGTTTGCCTACTCTAATTCTAGTAGCACACACTAGAGCAGGGGTAGGGAACCTGCGGCTCTCCAGCTGTTGTAGAACTACATTTCCCATGAGGCATTGCAAGGCCGATGGATACAATTACTCCCAGAAGCATGATGGGAAATGTAGTTCTACAATAGCTGGAGAGCCGCAGGTTCCCTACCCCTGCACTAGAGGTTGCTCTTAGAGGTTGCCTTCTCTGGCCTGCAGCAGACTAATGAGATCATCTCAGCCTAGGCAGTCACTTGACAGAAGCTCAATAACTGCTTTTTAATGTTAAAGCTGAAGTTTAGCTAAAAAACATTTTTCTCTTCAGCTTTAGTTATATTACTTACCTGTAATGAAGTATGTCCCACAATTTGCAGGCTGCTAGACTCTGTAGAAATCTTCATGGCAGGACTGCTCTGTCCTCTTCCTGCTGCTGAAATTCCTGTGTTGTGGTGGTTAACAACTTTGGGTCTCTGGCTGCACTAAAGATGATCTGACAGGGACATGCACCCTCCTTCTCATCTAACAAATGTTCTTACATTAAAGAGGAGCTCCAGGCTCCCTTAAAAAATTAAAAGGCAGCAGCTACTAATGCTGCAGCTGCTGATTTTTAATATAAGGACACTTACCTGTCCAGGGAGCCCACAATGCCTCCACCTAAACCGATTCTTCAATCAGCTTTGGGTTCAGACGCTGGCATCTCTAGTAAGAGTCGCGCTGCGCTTTGTGAATGGTCCCGTAATCTTCTGGGACCTGTGATGTGTCGCAGAAGACTGCGGAGGAGGGGGGGGGGCAAACATCCGTCTTAGATCGCCACGGCGATCTAAACCGGAAGTGGGTACCTGTCAAAACCAGGTACCCCCTCCCCCCCAAAACATGCCAAATGTGGCAGTAGAGGGGGAGGAGGGTGAAAACAAGTTGAGCTTTAATTATACTCCATGTGACACAGTCTTTTAATGGAGAAGGTCTATCTTCCATTTACAGATTGTGTTATAGGCAGTAGAATCAGTGAAAGAACTTTTCTGAATGAAGGAGAGGGCAGGATGTCAGATCAGCTTTAGTGCAGCCTGTCCGGGCCTGAGTCCGGAGACCTGAAGAATTGAATCCTCACAGTGCCAGGAGGAAGAGGACAGGGCAGCCCTGCAGTAAAGATTTCTACAGAATCCTGTGGCCTGCACATTGTGGGACATACTTCATCACAATAATAATACAACTAAAGCTGTAGATAAAAACTTCAGCTTTAAAATGTAGAGCATTGTTGTTGTATATTGTGGCATGTTGTCACAGATCAGCAGCAAAGCTCATGTCACATCCTCGTTTACGTTGACTGCGGCTTTGAAATCGTGAGACTTCATCTACACTACTTTTTCAAATTGATGCTGCACCGCAACGTCGGCATCACACGGTTTTGAACCGTGTGATTGCCGGCAGTAGGGTGCGACTTATCATGCCACATGACAAGTTGCTCCAATGTGAATGAGGGCTTTAAAAGCATTACCAGATCTTACCTTCTTATTGATATAGCAGCCAGTACCTGCCCCACCTGTCAGTCAACCTCACTATTTAGCTGTGCTCAAGTCTGCACCCGTTGCCTAAGCAATAGATTTATATCCTGCGTTAGCTCCAATGCCCCTACATGCCTGTTCCCACCCGCACCCATTGCCTGAGCAATAAGTTAGTTTCCCAGGCCAAGGTTCCAGTCTGTGTTCATTTCAGCACTCCTGTATGCCTGTTTCTCCTGTTAGCCACTTCAGCTTGTATTTTGCCTGCCCTGATCTTTGGCCTGGGCTCCTTCTGAAATTTCCTCTCAACCTTGTACCATGATTTGGTTCTACCCCTGCCTGAGCGCCACAGCCTGAGAAAACCACCAGGAAAGTCCACCACTTCAGGGTGCTCTGATGAAAATGTGGGACGTGTACTCTGTGGCTTGGTTCTCTCCAAATGCAGATAGCACGCAGGGTCAGCTATCCAACTTGTCCGTGACACATCAAGAATTTATTCATGCAGATATTGTATGTGAAGTTACCGAAAGGTCCATTTAAATTAGCAGTTGAGATGCCAGGAAATCTGGGTAATGTAGATAAGGAGTATAAATTGGGCACATATCAAAATTGTATTGTAAGAAGAATAATACAAGTTATTTTCAAATTCCGAATTCTTGTTGTGTACGTTTTATATTTCTCTGTCTGCATTGAATTATATGTACCCTCTCGATTTGGAGGCTGTTCAGTCATTTCCAGCCTCTGTAAGTGATTTACTTGTGTAATTCAATTCTGTAACTTTTAACAACACTCATAATGCTGTCTTTGCATCTTGCGAAATGGAAAATCTTCTTTTTCTTTGCCCTAAAATGAACCATTCTGAGCATGCGTGATGGTTTTCTTGGGAACTGAGTCCTTACTTGTTTCACACTAACCAAAAATATTTTTTTCCCATAGTTACGAGCGAGTGAGTGTTAGAATACATCACTGTTAAGTCATCAGTAAACTATCACCATTTAGTGTCTTTGATTGAATCTGCATATTTGTGGCAAAATTGTACAAAACAAAGAGTGAAACAGGAGGAAATGCCACTCAAATGGGCTAATAAAAGTTTGGGGAGAAAATTAAGAAAAAAGAACAATCTGCAGAAAACAGTTTGCAGGTAAAGCTTGCCATGGATGGATTGAAATTTGGTGATTCAGCAGGGACCGGCTGAATTTCGATGCATGTGTGTTCATTCCTGTTTGACAGAAGTGAAATGTTAGATCAACTTTTGCCAAATGGGCTTCTTGGAGTTTTTTTTTAATCAGCCGGCTGTAGCCACACTTGTGTCAATGGGGAATCTGTTTTTTTTGGGGTTTTTTTTGGTTAGCCCACTGGCTGATTGGAAAAAAATTGTAATCTATGGCCAACAATAAAGAGGTAATGGTGAGGGGAAGAGACAAGGTGGAGTTGAAGAAAGACGAGGGGAAGAGACAAGGTGGAGTCAAGGAAAGGTGAGGGGAAGAGAGAAGGTGGAGTAGAAGAAAGGCGAGGGGAAGAGAGAAGGTGGAGTAGAAGAAAGGCGAGGGGAAGAGAGAAGGTGGAGTTGAGGAAAGGCGAGGGTAAGAGAGAAGGGTGAGTTAAGGAAAGGTGAGGGGAAGAGAGAAGGTTGGGAAAAAAAAGACGAGGGGAAGGGAGAAGGTGGAGTAGAAGAAAGGTGAGGGGAAGGGAGAAGGTGGAGTAGAAGAAAGGTGAGGGGAAGAGAGAAGGTGGAAGAGGAATAAAGGCGAGGGGAAGAGAGAAGGTGGAGTAGAATAAAGGCGAGGGGAAGGGAGAAGGTGGAGTAGAAGAAAGGTGAGGGGAAGGGAGAAGGTGGAGTAGAAGAAAGGCGAGGGGAAGAGAGAAGGTGGAGTAGGAGAAAGGTGACAAGAGGGGAGAAAGTGGAGTAGAAGAAAGGCGAGGGGAAGAGAGAAGGTTGTGTACGGGGAAACTAAAGGAAAAAGAGAGGGTAGAGCACAGGGAAAGGAAAGAGAGACAAGGTGGACTAAAGGGAGGGAAGAGAGAAGGCATACTACAGAGAAAAGTAAAGGAAGGGAAAAGTGAGGTGCAGGAAAAGAAGAAAGAGTGCAGCCAAAAAGGAAGGGAGGGTGTAGTGTCAGGTAGGGAAGCAAGAAAGCGGAGTACAAAGAAAGAGAGGGTAGAATACCATGGAAAGGAAGAAAGAAGGTGGGGTACAAGGAAAAGGAAGAAAAGAAAGGGTGGAGCACAGGTAGAAGAAAGAAAATTGAGAGAGCGGAGTTCAAGGAGAGGGAAGGGACAAAAGAGGGCAGAGTACAGGGAGAGGGAAGGGAAGAGAGAGGGAGGAGTACAGGGAAAGGGAAGGGAAGAGAGGGGGCAGAGTACAGGAGAGGGAAGGGAAAAGAGAGGACAGGGTACAGGGAGAGGGAAGGGAAAAGAGAGGGCAGAGTACAGGGAGAGGGAAGGGAAAGGAGAGGGCAGGGTACAGGGAGAAGAAAGGGGAAAGAGAGGGCAGAGTACAGGGAGAGGGAAGGGAAAAGAGAGGGCAGAGTGCAGGGAGAGGGAAGGGAAGAGAGAGGGAGTACAGTGAGAAGGAGAAGAGAAAGCAGAGTACAGTGAGAGACAAGGGAAGAAAGGGTGGAGTACAGTGAGAGGGAAAGGAAGAGAGGGGATGGAGTACAGGGAGAAGGAAGGAAAGAGAGCGGGAGAGTGACATGAGGGAGAGAGAAGGGAAGGGAG
>BLSH010018949.1:985665-996937 GCA_018402905.1 Glandirana rugosa | reverse complement strand
ATAAATAAATAGGTAAATAAATTGTAAAAAATAATAAAAAAAATAAAATTGTAAAAAAAAAAAAAATATTCGTGCCACTGTCACATGACCTTAAAAAAGTATCGGTAATCGGTTTCGGCGAGTACTTGAAAAAAAGTATCGGTACTTGTACTCGGTCTTAAAAAAGTGGTATCGGGACAACCCTAATTATTTACATTAAGGAAAGAATCCAGGCCTTTTTTAAAGCAATCAACTGTGCTGGCCAAAACCACCTCTGGAGGGAGTCTATTCCACATTTTCACAGCTCTTACTGTGAAGAAACCTTTCCGTATTTGTAGATGAAATCTTTTTTCCTCTAGATGTAAAGAGTGCCCCCTTGTCCTGACGGCAGCTGCCAGATCGCGCACTGTGAGAGCACACCACCGGAGGCGCGCTTGCGCGCTCACTGTGTCTGGGGGGGCCAGGGAGTGGGTGTGGCGGACTCGATCTCCGCCGGCTACCCGTGATGCCCCCCCAGAGTGAAAGAATGGAGGTCCATGTATGTAAACACAGATCTCCGTTCTGTGAGGGGGGAAGGACTGTGATCACAGCCTTCCTCTATATGGAAGCTGTGATCACTCCCCTTCCCCTGCCAGGGCGGCCCACACACAGTTAGAACACGCCCAGGGAACACTGTTAACCCTTAGAGCCCCCCCCCAGGTTAACCCCTTCACTGCCAATGGCATTTACACAGTAATCAGTGGATTTTTATAGCATTGATAGCTGTATAAATGCCAATGGTCCCAAAAAAGTGTCAAAATGGTCCGACATGTCCGCTGCAATATCACAGTACCGCTAAAAATCGCAGATCGCCGCCATTACTAGTAAAAAATAAAAAAATAAATAAAAACCCCAGAAATTAATTCTCATCATCCGTAAACGCGGCAACTTTATAACCGTTGATTGCAATTTTTTTAATCACAGATATGAGGAAGAATATAAAATCGGCCAAAACTGTTGAAAAAAAATGATTTTTTATATATTTTTTTGGATTTGTATTTTAGCAAAAAGTAAGAAAGTAGTTTTTTTTTTTTTTTTTGCAAAATTGTCGGTCTTTTGTTTATAGCGGCGATCAGAAATGACGCAGCGGTGATCAAATACCACCAAAAGAAAGCTATATTTGTGGGGAATAACAGGCGCAAATTTAGTTTGGGTACAACGTCGCACGACCGCACAATTGTCAGTTAAAGCGACGCAGTGCCGAATTGCAAAAAGTGCTCTGGTCCTAAAGTGTGAAATCCTTCCAGGGCTGAAGTGGTTAAGTCCCCATGATGGGGTATTTTTATGCTTTGGAAATGGGTTGGCTGCGTTCTGTTTCCTGTTGTCATTTGTGATCCCAATAAAAGGCTTTGGACTCATGAGTCACTTTGGGTGACCCCAACACCCCTGGAGAGAGTCTGAATACAAGCCACTAGGCCATATAGCAAAATGACGGTAATGTGGTTACGTTATGCTGACTGGGCATCATATGATGTCCAGCAGGATAAGCCGCTTGCATGCGTCCCCAGGGGCGTGCAGCACAGCTATCGGTGGTGACAAGGCGCGAGTAAAGGAGAGCTGATCGGCGGCTCTCTTGACGGGGAGGGGGGGGTCTGCGCTGATAATCAGCACATTGATTATCAGTGCAGACTAGGGCTGCAACTAACGATTATTTTCATAAATCGATTAGTTGGCCGATTATCATTTTGATTCATCGATTAATCGTAAAAAATGATACAAAAAACATAATATGCCATTTTTTCATTTATGTAAAATAATATTGTAAAACAGACTGTTACACTCAAATTGCAGAAACACAACTGTGCAAATATTCCCCCTAGGAATACCAATGATGGGGGCACTACTATTCCCCCCTCCCCCCAGGAAAAAAAAACAATGGGGGCACTACTATCCCCCCCAGGAATACCAATAATGGGGCACTATTTTATTCCCCCCAGGAATACCAATGATGGGGCACTATTTTATTCCCCCCAGGAATACAGTGATGGGGAACTATTCCCCCCGTGAATACAATGATGGGGCGCTATTCCCCCCAGGAATACAATGATGGGGCACTATTCCCCCCATGAATATAATGATGGGGCGCTATACCCCCCAGGAATACAATGATTGGGCACTATTCCTCCTAGAAATACCAATTGTAAATGTATGTAATGCTAATGCTTTACTTTAAAAAGTAGGCCGCTGTAGTATACCTTATCGATGTCGCAGCTTGGCGCCCACATGACAGGCTGCTTTTCTCTCTCTCCTCTCAGCAAAGCAAAGCTAAAAATTCCCCAGCTGACGTCAGTAAAGAGGAGGAGAGGAGAGGAGGACAGGCCCGGTCGAATGAGCACTGTATCTATATGTGAAAGGCGCCGGCTTGGGATTATAGAACGGATGGAGGCAAAGCTGACAGGCAGGGAGAAAGGTGCACACTAGCTAATTGGAGCAACTAATCGATAATCAACATTAACGACAACAAATTTATTGATTACTATCGATTTTTATCGATTAATCGTTTCAGCTCTAGTGCAGACCCACTAGGGATGCCCACCCGTGCCCACCAGGGATGCAAATCAGTGCCCATTAGAGATGCCAATCAGTACCCATCAGTAATGCCCGCCAGTGCCTCCTCATCAGTGCTACCTATGAGTGCCCATCAGTGCTCCGTATCAGTACTGCATATTAGTGCCTCTTCATCAGTGCTGCCTTATCAGTACCCGTCAGTACAGCCTCATCAGTGCCCGTCAGTGAAGGAAAAGAAAAACTTTTTTTTTTTCAAAATTTTCGGTCTTTTTTTATTCGTTTAGCAAGATATAAAAAACCCAGTGGTGATCAAATACCGCCAAACGAAAGCTCTATTTGTGGGAAAAAAATGATAAAAATTATGTTTGGGTAAAATGTTGCACGGCCGCGCAATTGTCATTTAAAATGCGACAGCGCTGAAAGCAGAAAATTGGCCTGGGCAGGAAAGGGGTATAAGTGCCCAGTATTGAAGTGGTTAAAGAATAATTTTGATGTTTTAAAGACTTGAATCCAGAGCCCCACCTATGCCATCCCTTGTAATAAAGACCTTGCTGTTTTTGCAGGGTGACAGGTCTTGTATTCTCCCTCTCCTGTAATTTTCTGCAGGCGCCTGCAGTGGGTGGGGTCTGCTGGGCTCTGCTTTCTTTACAGACTAGGTACACCACAGAGACGATGTCACTTCTACTTTTACATGCTAATATTTGGCCTTTTAAATGTATTTTGTGCACACAAAGTTTAAATGAATTTCCTGTCCAGAATACGTTAAAACAAATTTCCTGCCTGGAGTTCAGCTTTAAAGCAAAACTAAACCTAACTTTTAGAAAACTGCGAGCAGGCAGCTCTCTAGTGCAGAAGGGACATGCTATGCAATAACACACACTTACCTGCCTATTTCTATTGAATGTATACTGAGCAGCACATGCCCAGCACAGCTTGCCTTCCCAGTGCACTCCGGCAGTTCCGGAATGGCTGGCTCCCTTGCACATGTGCGCGATGACGTCATTTCCTGGCCAATCAAGAGGCTGGAAACCTGGGGGTGAAGAGGACATCGGGATGTAACCACCACACCACTGGAGGGCAGAGGAGAGTATGCTGGGGAGTTTAGTTCCACTTTCAGTTTGGATGCATTGTAATGCAGCTTTTTATGCAGTGTTCAATCATTCAATGAACAGTGAATGTAAGAACCTGAATACTGATTCCATAGTCTTTTTGCACCCCTTCTCAGTTTCTGGCAATACTTTTCCTGGTATAATATATGTATCATGTCACAGCACTGTGTCTGCAGTCCCTAACCAGCGTCACCGTCCCATCACCTCTTGCACCCTGTCCTTTCATCACATCTTTTTCATTCATTCGTTTTCTGGAGAAGCTCTAAGGAAACAACATCCTGACCACTTCCTTTCTGATTCAAACCTGACAATGCTTGTCTTCTTGATGGAGCTCCTATTTACTGTAATCCTGAATCATCGCCAATTGTGGCTTTCTTTAGTGATAATAGCTTTAACGGGAAACTAGAAAGGTGTTTGTCATTTTCATTATTTTAAGAACGAAATAGTTTCTGACGGGAAATTTGACATACATCCAAAACAGGGGTCTCCAAACTGCGGCCCAAGGGCCAGATGTGGCCCTTTGCTAGCCTTTGTCCGGCCCTTGGGTCACTATTCCTCCCACTGATATGAGGCACTGTTCCATTGAGACCAACAAGGGGACGCAACTTCTTCCACCGATACCAATAATGGGATACTATTTCTCCTACTGATAGGGGCACTACTCCTCCTCCTACTGACCACCAACCATGAGGCCATATTTATTCTCACTGATGCTGGGCCCGGGACATTTTCAGCCCCCGCTGGCCACAATCCGGCCCTCCTAAAGTCTGAAGGACAATAAACTAGCCCTTTCTTTGAAAAGGTTGGAGACCCTGATCTAAAACAAGGAGCTGGGTAACTTCCAACCTCTCATTAACTGACAGCCTCAGATGTGGCTTGCCCCTGCTTACGTTCTTTGGTTTTCCTATACTGATCATTTCTGTGGAATCTTACATGTGTCTTAGCATAGCACTTCTTGCTCCACACAAAAGTGATATTTCAGCTATAGATGGGGCCTAATAGGCTAAGTCACCTTACTGGTCTCTATTTAACCTTGGGTACAGTAATGGTGAGATTTGGCTGTTCTACAATAAAATAGGGGGTGGTTTTTTGATACCCCGTATTTTAATTATAACTATTTATTATCTTTTCTGTTCTTATAGTTAGCTAGTCTATCAAAGCTGTGATAATTTTAATGGTGATGATTACATTTGCACGATTCTGGCTAAAATGAGAATCACAATCTTTTTGGTTAGAATAAAGATCTTGATTCTCGCGGCATTACATCATCTTTCACGTTATACAAAAAAATTGGGCTAACTTTACAGTTTAGTTTTTTTTTTTTAATTTATAGAAGTGTATTTTTCCCCAAAAGATTGCTTTTAAAGACCGCTGAGCAAATATCGTGTGACATAAAATATTGCAACAACCACCATTTTATTCTCTAGGGTCTCTGCTAAAAAAAAATATATATATATATATATATATATATATATATATAAATAGTGTTTGAAGGTTATAAAGTTATTTTCTAGCAAAAAAATACATATTTTAAACTTGTAAGCAACAAGTGTCAGCAAAAGGCTTTAAGTGGTTCAACTTACCTCATTTACAGACAGAAGTTCATCTCTTTGATCTAAATAAGAACCAAATGATACAACGTTTAAAGTTACCTCTCAGCGCTGAGCAATGTTGATGAACATTTGCTGCTTTTTTTTTTTTTACAGCTCTGAGCAGAGAGCGGCTCTGCACTTGTTACATAGAATCGTGGAAATGCCGGTGTAGTGTCATTTATTGATAACCCCACAAAACTGCATACCAGAAGTGATGTTCCGTTGCCGCCATGTTGCTACACCCACACTAGTCTATACTAAGGATACAAAGAGGAGGAGGCAAGCAGACATCTTTTTACACCCACCGGAGTTTTAAATTTTACAGTTATTTTGAGCAGTAAACAGAGCTTACATACTGAAATACAGGATAAACAAATACGTGGCACTGTTCTGATGTTATATTTTAAAAGCAGCTGTGTTCTGTGACATTTGCAAAGCTGTGAGATCAGCAGGCTTGCCGCTGCTTTTAAATGTAACATCAAAACAGTGTCACGTATTTCTATATACCATATTTCAGTATGTAAGCTCCGTTTACTGTTAAAAATAAGTGTGAAATGAAAAACTCTGGTGGGTGTAAAAAGATGTCCCCTTTCCGCCTGCACTCTTTTATGCTTAGTATAGACTAGTGCGGGTGTAGCAATATGGCAGCGACGGAATGTCACTTCCGGTATCCACTTTTGTGGGGTTATCAAAAAATGATGCTATACCCTATTAAGATCGCGAGGGAGGTTGAATTGAGATTGCGCTTTTTTAAAGATTAATTGTGCAGCTCTAGCGATGATATAATAACAATATTAGCTATAAAAAATTAACACAATGCTCAAAGAAAGCAGAACACTAACATAAAATCTAGGAATAGTAATACAGAGCATATAAAACAAAAGAGCAGAGATGATACGTTACCTAAGTCCTTCCTCAGGGTTCTAAATGTTGGCTGGGCTCCAGGAGAAAGAGGGGGACCTTCATCATTGGCCCTCACATTTTAATAAAGCACTCACAGACACAACCCACACAAACACCCTCTGCCCGCCTGTCCTGTGCCCGCCTGTCCTCTGTCAGAAGCTATAAGGGGCTGTCAGTCCTAATCACCAGGAAGTATGTTATTACCCCGAACATCCTCCAATAAGTATGTTATTACCCCGAACATCCTCCAGGAAGTGTGTTATTACCCTAAACATCCTCCAGGAAGTATGTTATTACCCCGAACATCTTCCAGGAAGCATGTTATTACCCTGAACATCCTCCAGAAATTATGTTATTACCCCGGACATCCTCCAGGAAGTGTGTTATTACCCGAACATCCTCCAGGAAGTATGTTATTACCCCAAACATCCTCCAGGAAGTATGTTATTACCCTGAACCTCCTCCAGGAAGTATGTTATTACCCCGAACATCCTCCAGGAAGTATATTACTGTCTTCCTCAGGGGGCAGCATTACTCTGTGATGCTCGTTTTTGTTTTTTTGCTGTATGGGTGCATTTATTATTAATATTATTACATTATTTATTTATTTTTGTGCAGAAGTGGTTGTCAAGGAAAAAAAAAAACACCTGCAAGACAAAGGCATAATGAGCTAGCTTGCATCGCATAACTAGCTCATTATGAAATGCTTACCTTAGATTGATGCTGCCGCAACAGTCCCTGAGCTCCACTGTGACCGGCGTCATGTTGACTGTGCCTTCTTCCGGGATCGCGGACTCCAGCCAATCACAGCGCGGACTCCAGCGCAGTGATTGGCCGGAGCCGCGTTGACGTCACTCCCGCGCATGCGCACGGGAGCCGTCGTTTACGGCACACTTAGTGAAGAAACGGCCTAGTTGGGGTGTTTCTTCACGGCGCATCTGCCGATGACGTCGGCACATTCATTTACACTGTATATCTCCTAAACCGTGCAGGTTTGGGAGGTATGCTGGGTACCTACAGGTAAGCCTTATTATAGGCTTACCTGTAGGTTAAAGTGGTTGTCAAGAGTTGACAACTACTTTAAGCACTTCACGACCGCCCTATAGTTCTACTGCTATAGGGCAGCCGCTGTGCTCAGCATCATGTATATACATGATCCTGCACTTCTGGGTAGGTGGTGGCTCACTCCCACTGTGATTATACACAGCAGGGGCCGGTCAGCGGTTACCGCAGACTCGATGTCCACCGACACCCACCAATCATTTAGTACAGCGGCAGAACGGCAGTCTGCCTTTGTCAACAAGGCAGATTGCTGTTCTGTTAGTAAGGAAGGCATGAATCTTGTGTTCCAGCAAAGCAGGGACAACGGTCCATGTTTTCCCTTAGTAAAAGCAAATCCCGCACAGTACACAAACACTGGCTAGACACAGCTAACCCTTTGATCGCCCCTGATGTTAACCCCTTCTCTGCCAGTGTCATTTCTACAGTGGCAGTGAATATTTTTAGCACTGATCCCTGTATTAGTATCACCGGTTCCCAAAAAGTGTCAGTTAGTGTCCGATTCGTCCACCGCAATATCGAAGTCCCGCTATAAGTCGCTGATCGCCGCCATTACTAGTAAAAGAAAAAAAAAAATTTTAAAAATCCACAAAAATATCCCATCATTTGTAGACGCTATAATGTTTGCGCAAACCAATCAATATACGCTTATTGGGATTTTTTTTACCAAAAATATGTAGCAGAATACATATTGGACGAACTTGATGAAGAAATTCGATTTTTTTACATTTTTTATGTTTTATAGCAGAAAGTAAAAAAATTGGATTTTTTTCAAAATTGTTGGTCTTTGTTTATAGCGCAAAAAAAATAAAAAATGCGGAGGTGATCAAACACCACCAAGAGAAAGCTCTGTTTGTGGGGAAAAAAGGACATCTATTTTATTTGGGTACAGTGTCACATAACCGCGAAATTGTCGGTACCATATCGCAACAGATGGCCTGGTCCCTGAAAAAAAAAAAGTTCCACATCGGCTCCGGAAGATTTACCCGTTTTTTTTGCTGGGGTGCATTTATTATTATTATTTTTGCAAAAGGTGGAAGGTGCAAAAGATGACTTTTTTTACTGGATGTTGACAGGTTTTCTTTGTTCTTTCACAGTTTGCTCTCATGGCACTTCTCTCTGCTTGTCATTTCACACCTTTTGATATTTTGGTATAAAAATCCAGCAGCAGAAAAACAGCAAATAGAAAGCAGAAAGGCACAATGGAACGCTGTTTTCTCCAGCTGCTTTATAAGTAATAACCTGAGAGTGTATATACCCTTTTACTGTTTATAATCACATTTCTACCTCTAGTGACAAAACTGCGGATGACACATGAATCAGATCTTTGAAGAGGCAGTGATCAGATGCATCTCCTAGCAGAGGAGAGCACAGGGTTTCTGAGACTCCTCTCCGAGTAGCTGTTGTTCTGCCCTCCTCTCCTTCTCCCCTTTCCCCTCCCTCTCTCTCCCCTTCTCTTGCTTATCTGCTTTTCCCCTTCTTCTGCTTTCTGACAAACGGAAGCAGCGTGGTCAAACCGAAGGCAGACGGCCAATAAACCTCAAGTAAGTTCTTGCCTCCACTCCAGATCACAAACACGGGAGGGACCCTTTGCAAGGCGCTCATTGATCCCGGATCAAACTTTAGGTCTGATGCCTTCTTGCTGAGAATACACAAGGATCTGCACCTTGCTCCCTTGCCATAGTCACCTGTTGAGTCTTGTCTACAAGAACACGGAGACTTCAGGACTTAACTCGCCACATCCCACAGACGACTGCAGGTATATAAGGAATGATATACCTATATAGATTTATATCTCGTGCGTGAGATATCTGAATTGCTCATCTCCCACTTCTGATCACGCATCCTTCCCCGCAATTTCCATGTGTTATTTATTTCCCAAGATGTCTTGGGAGAAGGAATAGATCCCGAGCATTCAAAACACACAGGAGCCAGCCCTTGGTGTCCTGTAGAACGCAAACCGTACGCTTGACTTTTTCTTTTTTAACTTTTACCGCAAGCCTCCGCTGGGCTGCTGGATTTTTATCTCCAACAGATCTGTCACTTCAGCTTGAAAATATATATTCATACTTCTGTGCTTACTGTTTTACCCTCTTGATGGAGGAATCTGAGCCCAAGGCTGCCTGCAGCCAGAAAAGGGGGATTTTGCCAGCGATCCCGGAGCAGACGCCCAGGATGACCGCTCACGAGGACGATGCTTTCCTACCGCCTATGGCTGAGGAGCCGGCAGTGTCGCGGACAAAGATGCAGGACCGGACCCCTCACTCGCCCTTCTTCTTTCCCTGTTCTTCTCCAACTTACTTGAAGAAGCTGCGGATAAACAGGAGCATTCAGGAATTCCGGAAACACCGAAGTCTGCAGTTTTGGTGAGGGCTTTTTGGTAGGATGTTTCATTCATTCTTACCTTTTTAATGTGTGTAACTTCATCATTTTAAATCCTTGGTCCATCCAAAGTTGTTTAAGTATGGTTGGATAGTGGGAAACTGTCTTGCTTTGCTTGCCTCTCGGGAACTCCACTGGTGAGATACCCCTGGTACTCTTTTTCCAGACTGCCTCCACATGTCATGCAGTCTGACTCATTCTGTTGAATTCTGCAAAATTCTCTATGTCTAACTGTTGATCTGCACTTACATTGGACATGTTAAAAACAACTTGTGTGCTGTTAACCATTTTAGGCTACCATAGACTCAGTAGAGACAATCTTTGTTACTGTTTATTAGTCCCAGTTCATATACATAATGTATACTGTTTGTCAATCGTATTTAGGGAACGCGCCTTTTGTCACACCCCTGGGCTGCCTATAGTGCATTGTGAGACATCACTGATATTAACCCCAAATGCAAACATTGTACATTGCAGTGTATTCCAGACATTGACCTTAGTGTCAGGTAAGCTCAAGAAGCTTATATAGATACTCCTTAAAAGTTATCAAATGATCTTTGTTACAAACCAAATGGTTCTCTAGAGGGATTCTGGATCTAGAATACCATTTTAGCCACCCCATCCCTTAGTTCAGCCTTTCCCAACCTTCTCAACACAGAGGAACCCTTGAAATAACTTTCCGGTCTCAGGGAAACCCTGCTACAAATGACTATGTCTACAACTCATGATACATCAGTGTGATGGTCAATGGGAAGAATGCTCCTTACACTTGCAGTCATTGGGAAGAATAGAATAGATAGCTAAAAAGATCATTAGGTTCAGTGGGAACTGAGACAGAAATTGCTAATTGCCTGAGGAATGCCTAGCATCCACTGGAGGAACCCTAGGATTCCATGGAACACAAATGTGGTTGTGAAACCCTGCCTTAGTGCAATAAAAAAAAATAGCTGAAGTTCTACTTCAAAGTGTGCTCCTCTACGAGCAACATTGTGTGCTGGTGACTTTACTATAACTGTTCTTTATACGCCAGCATTATTTTCTGTTTTCTTCACCTAGCACCCTTGCTTGCTCCTTTTGGAACAATTTGGAGTGTGCCTGGATAGACATTTCTATTAATCCCTCATTGGGTTTAATTTAATGTCCGTGACCCTGGTGGGAGGTTCACCCTCCATTCCTTGTCTTACCAGGGTTCTAGTTTCAGATAAACTGCCAGTTTCTACTCTTTGGCATGCCTGTTCCATATAATACCCTGCATTATCCTCTAGGTGACTGGTGACTAGGGAACTGGTGAAATAAGATCAAAGAACTCTAGTGGTATCTGCCAAGAAATATATGTAGAGTGGATTTCCGAGAGGGCCTAATAAAATTGTCTCTTACCCCGTTCCACCCAAGGGGACAAGGGTAACATTATTGGTTCCGAAGTGACACCTCTGTTAAAATAATCCGGGAGAGCCTTTAGGTGAGATGTATATAAAGAACCGTCTATGGTGATCTCAAGAAACTAGAATAAAGTGGTCAAGGGATCAGTGGTCAGTGGATCTCCTATTACGTCCCATAATATACCTTGTCCGTACGGTTTCTCATCTTTGACCGTCAAATAGACTTTGATCTTGGGACCATTCTGTTCCTTACCTCCCACTTGGAGGGTGGTCCCAGTGCCTGTAATTTAATTTGGGTTACTCCCTAATTATCTTTACAGAT
>BLSH010018949.1:968459-985655 GCA_018402905.1 Glandirana rugosa | reverse complement strand
AGGGAACTGGTGAAATAAGATCAAAGAACTCTAGTGGTATCTGCCAAGAAATATATGTAGAGTGGATTTCCGAGAGGGCCTAATAAAATTGTCTCCACAGTGAAGCCTTGGTTATTACAATGGGAACAGGGGAACCCACCTTGCCCCATTCACAGCAGTAATGGACCAGAGGGGAATGAACTCTTCCCCAGTCTATCAAGTTAAATAAAGAGCTCTGAATGGACTTCCACTTTAGAGAAATCAATAATAGGTGTTCAAAGTTACTTAAACATTTTTGACACATGCTAAAACTACAGTATTTAAAGCATAAAGTTTTCAAACTGTTCACGAACGTTCTATGTGGGTAGTAAGCACCCTGTTGACCGTCCCCTGGCACTAGCATATCCTTACTTTCCAGATTCCTTCCATGAATGTTGCTATTGGTTGCTGGAGAACCAGCCTTGCAGCATTGTGATTTGGCATTAACCAGTGCTGTCTGGGGCGTTTTTTCTCCTCCTGATAGACTTTGACAACTGTTCTAGGAGTTTGGGGTTGGGGCACTTTAATTTTCCAAGAATTAGCTGCATGAGGAAGGCACCAGAAGCTAAAGGCCAGCCTGGGGAACTCTCTCCCAGTCAGATTTTGCAGGATTGATCTGTCTCATAGGGCTTTCCTAGTCAAGAAATGCAATAGTCAAATGGGGTGTCAGGGAGTGGTGGGCTCCAAAGCTACAAACTGTCATTGATGCAAATCTGACTGTACTCTCAGCTGCCGTCAGTTGCAGTCTTTAACTTTATTAATACTATATGTTTACCTGCATGCTGGAAACTTTCTGGTTTGGCATAGTCTGTGTTACTGAAGGTCCTTCTTCTGATATTCAACTGATAATCCCAACCCATTTTTTTCAAGTGTTAAAACAGAAAAAAATTGCAACACAGCACAATGACGTGCATTTGCAATTGTATTCTCTGTGCCCTGTTCACATCATACAAGTGCAGAAAACTGCAGCTTAACGAACATGGTGTGAACATGGCCTTTTTGCTCCCTCTCTAGATGTTTACTTACCTTGCAACTGTGCCATAGACTTGCATAAGCTGTGACTTCAATATCCATTTGCTTACAGACGATGGCTTCTCGTGCTGCAGGCTGCTGAGCAAAGTTGCTTAGGAGTGAAGAAAGGGTGAATAGGTATGTGTTTCTGAAGACAATAGATTCAAGGAGAAGTATGACTAAGTCTCTTTAAGGCTCTCCTGTGACTCAGATTCGGCTTTAGCCTGTGATTGTTATCATAGAGCCGATCCAAGCTCTGCAGGGATCCTGACTAGGGTTGCCCCCTGTCTGGGATTCACCAGGACAGTCCAGGTTTTAAATCATGTGTCCGGGTTTTAGGCAGACTTAAACCCTGACACATTATTCAGACCAGGCTGTGGCTCGCCAAGTAACCAAGATAGTCACACACAAATCTGTTGCCAGATCGGTGGCTGTCTCGGGACAGGTTTGGCATCACTGGGGGGCAGGGCGATGATGTCAGCATGAGCAATTTGGCCACACTCACTGTATGCTGCGGCATGCTGTGCACACCACATTACTACTCTCCTTGGGGCATGCAAAAGGTATCACAGGCCACTAAAGTGTTCCGATTTGGCTTAAAGAAATGGTGGCAACCCTAATCCCGACAATAATGTCGGGATCCACCCATATGCCTGACCAGCAGCTGGCTCAGCCTCTCAGTGTGGCACTGAGAGCCAGAGCCAGCCACTCCCACCCCCTCCACAGCCCAGCACTCCAGTGAGCGCTGGAGGGGCAGAGCACAGAGCTGGTGACTGACAGTCACCACTCTGTGTTCAGAGTGGACCTGAGAACTGAGTAATCAGCGGTATTTGAACACTTAGTTCTCAGTGTACAGCCGGTGGGGAACAACTGCAGCATCGGATCAATGCGGCAGCCATCTAGGCGAGTATGAATATTTGTTTTTTTTTACTCTTGCCCTGGTTGGGCAAAGCACAGGTTTGCTTTTGAGGCCAGGTTAAGGGAAAGGGTTAAATGTTTGGAGGCATTTTAGTATAGGAGAGATTTTACTACAGATTGACGGCTGTGGCACTTGTTCTCCATGCCAAGAGCCACTCCCTGAAAATTGTACTCTGACTTCTGGCACCAAGAACTAGCATACTGCCTTTTGATTAGCTTCACTTAAAATACACATGTAGCACAAATAGTATACTGTACATAAAGGGCCCTGTTCATGTAGGTATCTGTAGGAAGAACAGTGTGGGAGAATGGACACTACGAGTTTCCTTCTGACACACGAGGCCACATTGTTGTAAACAAGAAGAGTATGGGAAGTAGCTGCTGGTTGGTTCTTGCAGTAATTAAATTTGTTGTTTGTATGTCGAAAATGTGAAGAACTTCTGCTCAATGCCTCTTGCTTGTCACCATCTCAATGCCAGCAGGTAGGCCTGGTCTTCGTTGTGGTTATTCAGTAATCCAAATGTTGGGACATTCTGATCAGATCTATGAAAAGTCCATTTGTCTCTCAGCATACTTGAATATCTTTATATTTTACTAAGTTTGAATTTAAAAAAAGGATTCGATTTCATAAAAATGAAAAATTAGCTTTCAGTTTTTATTTTTAATATTCTTTATTAAATTTTCAAAAGTAGGCAGGAACAAAGGTACGAGAATACAACCGGCCAACCATTGGACACATCCAAAGTATTAACAGAGCGAAATAATGTTCAAACCAATCCAGTGGAAGTAGCACATACATGCTAGAGTAGTGGTGCTCAATTACCTGAAGAGCGAGGGCCATTTAAGTGATTCCTGTATATGCCACCCCTTCTGTCCAAGTGTAAAAGAGAATTTGACAGGGAGGCCGCACAGGCCCACTGGAGCATGGAGCAGGGTCGCCATTGCAACCCCTGGTGCTAGATCAGTGGTGGGGGGGAGGTTTGGTAAAAAGACATCTCAACCTATGGGGTTTTGACGCACCCCCAAACCGCAAATGTGAACAAGCCCTTACTGTCCCCAGCACCTGTGGCTTCTCTACGGGTTTGCTGCTCTTTGCCATAGACTTCTATTATATTATATATTATTATAGGGGGTGGTGCACTTTCTGAAAGCGCACCAAAATGCCTGCATTCAGTTTGATGTTTAGGACCACGGGCTGAGCATCACACAGTTGCCTTTTAATGTTTATTATAGTCAATTTTTTAGGTTTGCTCTATTGGAGCATGCAGAATATAAAAAGTAGACTGAGTGAGAGGTTTCAAACTTTTTGGAGTTTTATGTAATTTTAGTAGCAATAAAGCTGGCCATAGATGGATCTTTTTTTTTTGATCAGCCGCCGGGCTGATCGGAAAAGAACGAAGTACGTAAGCATAATACACACACCCCTGCCACGCCCACCTTAAAGGAGAATTATAGAAAAATAATTGGTTAACCACTTCAGCCCTGGAAGGATTTCCAGCTTTAGGACCGGAGCCCTTTTTGCGATTCAGCGCTGCGTCGCTTTAACTGACAATTGCGCGGTCGTGCGACGTTGTACCCAAACGAAATTTGCGTCCTTTTTTTCCCACAAATAGAGCTTTCTTTTGGTGGTATTTGATCCCCTCTGCGTCATTTCTGATCGCCGCTATAAACAAAAGAAGAGCGACAATTTTGCAAAAAAAAAAAACAAATTTCTTACCTTTTGCTAAAATACCAATCCAAAAAAAATATATAAAAAAAAAATTTTTTCACCGTTTTTGGCCGATTTATATTCTTCCTCATATTTGCGATAAAAAAAAATCGCAATCGGCGTTTATTGATTGGTTTGCGCAAAAGTGGTTACGGATGATGAGAATTCATTTTTGGGGTTTTTTTTTTTTTTTTTACTATTAATGGCGGCGATCTGCGATTTTTAGCGGTACTGCGATATTTCAGTGGACATGTCGGACCATTTTGACACTTTTTTGGGACCATTGGCATTTATACAGCGATCAGTGCTATAAAAATGCACTGATTACTGTGTAAATGCCATTGGCAGTGAAGGGGTTAACCTGCAGGGGGCGCTCTAAGGGTTAAGTATGTTCCCTGGGCGTGTTCTAACTGTATGGGAGCTGCCCTAGCTGGGGAAGGGAAGTGGTCACAGCCTTCGTAAACAGGAAGGCTGTGATCACAGCCCTTCCCCCTTCACAGTACGGAGGTCTGTGTTTACATACACGGACCTCCGTTCCTTCACTCCGGGGGGGCCATCGCGGGTAGCCGGCGGCAATCGAAGCCGCCGCACCCGCTCCCTGACCCTCCCCGAACACAGTGAGCGCGCGGGCGCTCACTAGGCGCGATCACGAGGCCGCCGTCATATGACGGCGATCCGCGTTACGGAGCCACTTTGCCGCCGTCAATTGCCGATCGGTGGTCGGCAAGTGGTTAAACTCACAAATGTTTTTTTTTATCACTACTATTCCTTTATATTGGCTTTTGGAATTTACAGATGCAGCAATTTAGAAATTGGATGAAAGGTTTAGCATTGGGAAACACTTTTTGATAAATAATGCATTTTACATACAACTATATACTGTAGATCAGACCAAAATGAGGGACCAATGAGGAGGAAAGAGGGACTTTGTTCAAAATGAGGGACAGTCCCTCAAAATCAGGGACAGTTGGAAGCTATGACACAAGTGAAGTGGATGGAGAAATGGTTGCTGAGATTTTCCAACAAGTGGGAGCTCCCACACATGGATTGAAATTTGGGCAGTACCTGCTGAACTGACCGAAGTTTGATCCATCTACCGCCAGCTTTAGTGAGTGTAATTCATCAACAGAAAATACTGCCATGTGCAAGTAAAAACTCCACGAAAGAAAAATTAATAATTGATGTGTGTGCATCTAGTATTTAAAGCGACACTGTCAAGTCTCAAACAAATCCTAAATCCAGGTGTATGCTGTAGAAAAGATATTATACTCACCTCTGGGGCAGCCCATGTCTTCTATTATCCCTCTGTTTCAGCATTGCAGCTTCCATACTGTATTCTTCAGCATCCAACACTTCCAGGATTGTCAATGTGGTTCCTCCACCCCCATGTCACTACAGGGCACAGCATGGATAAAGATGTTGGAGGAAGAAATCACAATGCACAACCCATTCAGAACATTATTGAACCCACCCACCACCAAACTCTTCCATTACCTAAAATAGGTATGCTCAACCTGTGGCCTGTGGAGCCATCTGATGTGGCCCGCAACCTGAAACCTATGGCAAACCGCAAAGCCTTCTTCAGGTGCACGACACCGCAATTGTGGCCGGCTCCCCATCCTTCTCCTTCCTAACACATAGACACATTGAGAGAAGCCTTTAGCCAAGTGGATTGCATCTAGTGGCATCGATAGAGGGGTTTTGAAGGAGGATTCTCACAGTTGTGTGATGAGCTTGGTGTCATTCTGAGAGCATGTGAGTGCAGTATGTGTGACTTCATCTTTGCTCAATGAATACATTTATTGCACTACTAGGGCATGTGCTTCCCTGGTCTGCTGTTTTTTGTTTGGATCAGGTGTCCCCTTGCTTGGCTTTATCTGGATTTTTGGGGCACTATTCCTTCCACTGATATGAGGCACTCTTTCTCCCACTGACACCAATAATGGGGCACTATTCCTTCCGCTGACTCCAATAATGGGGCACTATTCCTCCCACTGACACCAATGATGAGGCACTATTCCTTCCACTGACACAAATGATGAAGAATAAAAAGTCCAAAGATGAATTAATAGAAAACAGTCCTCGTTCATATCTTGAAAGTAGGTATATAGTAAGGTGCAAATAATACGCAAAGTCTCTTAGTGCCACCGTGCTTTAGGAAGTATTGTGAAAAAATCCCACCACCACGCTGTGATTGCGCTTACCAAAGAGAGATGGTCTCTTGTTACAGGAGATCGGAAGGAGCCATTTTTATATCCACATAAGAACGTGCCACCAAGGAGTATCCAGACCTCTACTGTTGTGTCTCGGTCAGAGGCAATCTTATCTCCATACCGGAATGCGGGATAATACATAAAAGAAAAAAGCTCCAATAGTGTAATACAGTAAAGGTAATTGATGTTTAATAAAGTATTGCACTTACATTTAGATGCATAAAAATTGGCGTATCACAGGGAATGATAAAATCTCCAGAACAAGAATCGCGGTGTGTCAGAGTAGAGCCATAACCCGACCGGTTTCGCTGCTAATGGGACCCCGGGAAGAAGTCCGTTAGCGACGAAACCGGTCGGGTTAAAAGGTTTTCATGTATTAGCCTGGAGTTCAGTTTTAAAGCATACAAAAAGACGACAGACATATTAATGATGAACATGCAAGATACAGTAAGATCTTGATTTAGAGACCTGCAGATAAAGGAGAAATGAATAGACACATACAACTGACATGATTTATGCATTTATCATGTTCTAAATGAATGAAAATGCTAATTCTTCATACAGAGAAAGTAAGTACTCCTATATTTACCACCATTTCAGATCCATGAAATTAGAATCCGGTGTTCCAGGTTAGGTGCCAATGATCAGAATCTCCTTAGGGAGTTAATGAAACCTCAGACGTCTAGGGCCTGGTGTTCACTTTGTTATTGACGTGTGTGGTGTCATAATGCCAAAATCAATAGAACTCTTTAAGGCCCTCAGAAAGAAAGATGTGGATGTCTATGAGTCTGACAAAGGATTTAAAAAGATAATCAAATGATTTGAAACAAATCACTCCACTGTAAGGAAAATAACCTATAAGTGGTATAGATCTCAAACAGCTACTATGTTCAGAACTGGCCAATCCAGCAAATTCATCCCAAAATCTGACAGTTTGGGTTGATGAACCCTAAAATTTCATTGCGGGGTGTTCAAATAACTCTTGCAACAGTTGGGGACAAAGTGCATGCATCTGCAATCAGAAAGAGATTGCACCAGTTCATTCTGTAGGGAGGTGTGTTAAGTAAGTCAGTTGCCAAAAAACAATACCATCAGAGCAAGATAACAGTTTGCTATGGAATAGGCAAAGACCAGGCCTTCTGGAACTGTGTGTTCCTGAAGACTGATCAAGCAAAGATAACGTTTTTGGTAAAAGTAGACATGTTTGCCGCAAACTGAAGACAGTATTTGATGGGAAGAGCCTCAAAAAAACTGTAAAGCATGGTGGTGGGTGTTATGGTGTGAGGTTGCTTTGCTGCTTTTAGGCCTGCGCAGCTTAAAATTATCTAGCCAATCAGACATTCTGTATCATAAAGTGTGCTTGATGAGGCCGTCTGTCCAGAAGTTGACCTGAAAATGAGTCAGTCAACATAATAATCTAAAGTACTCTAGCAAATCCACCACGGCATGACTCAAAAAGAAGAATTAGGGGGTTACAGATTGCCCTAGCGAAACCTCTGGTTTGATCCTCATTGAAATTTTGTAGGGGGGTACTGAAACGAGCAGTTCATACAAGGAAAGTAGGGCTGGACCAATACAATTTTTTTTACAAGTACTGATAAATTTTTTTTTTTAGTACTCGCCGATACCAATTACCGATACCTACTGCAACTTTTTTGTTTACACTTCAGTTGTCAGCAATGGTACAAAGCGGAGACCACCAGGGAGCTGCTGGAGGGGGGAGCACCTCTCCTGCCACCGATAAAAGTGATCTTGCGGCAAATACACCGCAGAGACCACTTTTATCGGAAAGCAGACCACCCGCCGTTTAACCACTTCAGCGCTGCGTCACTTTAACTGACAATTGCGGGGTCGTGCGACTTTGTACCCAAACGAAAATTGCGTCCTTATTTTCCCACAAATAGAGCTTTCTTTTGGTGGTATTTGATCACCTCTGCGTCATTTCTGATCACCGCTATTAAAAAAAGAGCGACAATCTTGCAAAAAAAAAAAAAAATAATAATACCGTAATTTCTTACTTTTTACTAAAATACAAATCCAAAAAAAAAAAAATATATATATATAACAACTAATTTATTCTTTGGTTTTGTCCGATTTATATTCTTCATATTTTTGGTAAAAAAAAAAAAAAATCGCAATCGGTGTTTATTGATTGGTTTGCACAAAAGTTGCCACGTTTACAAACCATGATAATTAATTTCTGGCTTTTGTACAATTTTTTTTTTTTTTACTGGTAATGGCAGCGATCTGCGATTTTTATCGGGACTTTGATATTGTGGTGGACATTTCTGAGACTTTTTTGGGACCAATGACATTTATACGGCGATCAGAAATGTAAATATCCACTGATTACTGTATAAATGTCATTGGCAGGGAAGGGGTTAACCTGCAGGGGGCAGTGAAGGGGTTAACTGTGTTCCCTGGGTGTGTTCTAACTGTTAGGGGGCTGGGCTACCATGGGCATAACAGATCTAACTGATCCCACTGACAGAGCGGCGGTTCCCCGTTCCTTCTCTCTGCCAGGTCATCGCGGCTCGCCAGCGGACATTGGGTCCGCCCGAGCCACGGGCACATCCCTGCAGAGTGTTGCGGGCATGAGAGCGTGCTAGCAGCGTACGCGCGAGCCGCCATTTATAGATGGCAATTTTGCGTAATAGAGGCACACTTCGGCAGTAAATGTAAGCAAGCCGGTACGGAACTGGTTAAGAAAATACTGGGACTATGGTAGCTATCCGCTGCCCTAATAACGGTATTCAACGCCAAAGTGCCAACGTGTAATGATGGCGGGCAGTCCGTAAGTGGTTGAGCTCCACCGTGAGTATAACAAGCATGCTATTCTGCATACACACACACAGATTTTATTGTTGTGGGTTCAGTAACACTTTAAGTCTTGCTTCAGGTAGAGATGCTACCTGTCTGGGACTCACACAGACAGTTCGGGTTTTGAATCATGTGTCCGGGTTTCAGACTGCCTGAAACCCGGACACAATATTCAGACAGGAATGTGGCTCAGAACAGGATAGGAAAGTGAGAGGGCACTATGCACGCCACATTACTATTCTCTTTGGAACGCCCAAAGGTCTGTTACAATCCTATAGTGTATGCTAAAAAAATTTTTTTGCTGTGCGCCATGTTCGGGTTTGGCTTGAAGAAAAAGTGGCAACCCTAGCTTCAGGGCAGCCAATACAAGGCAAACTCCCCTTGTCATTTCAGACTTCCAGACCTCTAACTGTGTTCTTTCAGTGTATAACGCAGTATAAATGGGTCAGCCTTGGCCTCTCGGCATCCATGGGAAACAGAAGATCTCTGGGTGTAATTAACGTGTTTCCTGCAGCCGCAGTGCATGGTATTAGTATGTTGATTGTGATTTAGTCTTTATCTGTGTGACATATCAGATGCATGACATGATATGTGGTTAGCAGGGTGTTCCTGCTTCTTCTATGACTTCAGCACATCTCAGTTTATGATTCTTACACGGTGGGAGCTTGTTATATATTACGCACATTATCTACCATAGAAATTACCTCTACCCTGTAGATGGAAGTAATGTGTACTTATCCACCCACTCACATCCATGTATTCATACACACACATATGTAAGTGTGCCGCGATAGATGGCGGTCCAGCCCAGCGTTTGCACAATCTGCCTGATAGTTTCCATTGCAAAATCGGAAAGATTGATTTTTTTTTTTTTTTGGCTGATAGCCGACTTTATCCCATGATAAGAGCCGAGACATAGGCACTGTGAACATGGCAAGTTAACCACTTCAATACTGGGCACTTAAACCCCTTTCCTTCCCGGACCAATTTTCAGCTTTCAGCACTGTTGCAGTTTGAATGTCAATTGTGCGGTCATGCGACACTGTACCCATATGAAATTTTTATCATTTTTTTCACACAAATAGAGCTTTCTTTTGGTGGTATTTAATCACCCCTGGGTTTTTCATTTTTTGCGCTATAAATTAAAAAAAGACTGAAAATTTTCAAAAACAATGCATTTTTCTTTGTTTCTGTTATAAAATTTAGCAAATAAGTAATTTCTCTTCATAAATTTTGACCAAAAATGATACTGCTACATTTCTTTGGTAAAAATAACCCAAATCGGAGTTTATTTGGTGTTGGCGGACAGACAAATGTGACGGGGACTGTGACAGATGTGACGGTGACATACTGATGTTTTGGGGACTGTGACAGATGTGATAGGGACTGTGACAGATGTTTGGGGACATACAGATGTTTTGGGAGCTGTTTTATGGGGACACTGATGTGTATGGGGACAGGGGTATCAGTGTGCTTGGTGAACTGTGTGGGGGGCGATCTGTGACAGCTTTCTGCATGAAATCCTCATCATGCAGAGAGCTGTCACATAGCTGCAGATTCCCCCCCCTTCCCCCCACTGAGCTCGGCGGGGGGGGGGGGGGGATAGAACTGTCACAGAGACGTTCGTCTCTGTTTACAATGTGACGGCTGTGATTGGACACAGCCGTCACATGATCGGGAGGGCCAGTCACTGCGCCCATATCCCGATCTCTGCTCAATTGGATCCTGTTATCATAATGATCACAGGATCCAGCCGCAGCGCGCCACGTGGCCGCGCTGTGAGCTCCCGTTCTGCAGGACGTGTATACACGTCCTGTCAGAATGGGGAAGCTCCCACCCGGCCGTATATGTACAGTGGCCGGATAGGAGGTGGTTAAAAAAGGTATTGCATTGGGGTTGGGGATGGAAAGCAGGCTGGGAAGAGCATTGATTGGCCTGAAAACTAAAAGACGCAACAAGGAGCACTGACTACAGCAGTGAAAGTGCGTATCCTCTATTAGACTGTAAGCTCTTCTGAGCAGGGCCAACTTAACTCTCTTGTATTTTATTATATTGTAACTGTATGGTCTCCCTTGTATATTGTAAAGCGCTGCATAAACTGTTGGCGCTATATAAATCCTGTATAGTAATAACAGCCTAAGTGATCATCCTCCTTGTGACCGTTCGCAGTGCTGACAGTAGAAGGCGTACATAATATTGGGCAATGCTGTGATGACATAGGAGATGAAGCACAGAGGGCCCGGCTTGTGGGGGTATATTGAGGGTACTTCAGTACAAAGTATTAAGTGAGGCCAGCATAACAAGTGGGGCACAAAGTTCCAATAATTCAAATAATAGAAGTCCAGGGCCTGGAGGACTACAAGCCTCAGTGACCATCCAGTCCCATAGTAACATACAGGGCAATCCCAGGTCACGGCAATCCTTAGCAGTACACAACTGGGACAGAACCACAAGTCCCACCAATCATCAGTAGTGCACAACAGAAAGAGAACCACAAATACCAGCAATCCTTAGCAGTACACAGTGGGAAGAGAACCACAAGTGGCAGCAATCCTTAGCAGTACACAACAGAAAGAACTACAAATCCCAGCAGTCCTTAGCAGTACACAACAGGAAGAGAACCGCAAATCACAGCAATCGTTAGCAGTACACAACAGGAAGAGAACCACAAATCCCAGCAATCATTAGCAGTACACAACAGGAAGAGAACCTCAAATCCCAGCAATCGTTAGCAGTACACAACAGGAAGAGAACCACAAGACCCAGCAATCATTAGCAGTACACAACAGGAAGAGAACCACAAATCCCAGCAATAATTAGCAGTACACAACAGGAAGAGAACCACAAATCCCAGCAATAATTAGCAGTACACAACAGGAAGAGAACCACAAATCCCAGCAATAATTAGCAGTACAAAACAGGAAGAGAACCACAAATCCCAGCAATCCTTAGCAGTACACAACAGGAAGAGAACTACAAATCCCAGCAATGCTCTACTCCATCCCCTGTGCAGCTGCTTCTTTAAATGCACAGATGGAGCCCTGCCTCAGCTTAGGCTGTGTGTCTACAGAGTCCCTCCAGCCATGACTTCCTCTGGGTTTCCTACTGAAGCAAACACCTTGGGGTTGATTTACTAAAGCTTGAAAGTGCAAAATTTGGTGCAGCTCCACAAAGAAACCAATCATCTTCAAGGTTTTATTATCAAAGCTTGATTGAACAGGCTGAGGTTAGAAGCGGATTGGCTAGCATGCACAGCTGCACCGGTTTTTGCACTCTCTAACTTTAGTAAATCAACCCCTTTGAGTCTTCTTAATCTTCTCAGTGCTCGGTTAGGACTTGTTTACACTTGTGGTTTCCTCTGCAGAGTGATCTGCGGTAGATAGCCCTTCAGAGGACATTTGAAAGGCGGTAAGGAGCTGTTATGTTGCTTCCCCACCACTTGTTTTAACCCCTAAAAACCTGCACTACAACGCCACAACCACGTACATTGCATTCAGGTGAATGGGTCACGTTTGGTGGGCAGTACTTCTCATTGACTAATATAAATGTATAATATATGTGTATAGCGCTGCGCAAAATTGACGGCGCTATATAAGCTCCTGAATTAAATAAATAATTGGGGGATCATTTTTACTGTGCGGTGATGCAAAGATTCCCGAATATGGCATGTACACCCCTGTCCGCTGTCTTTGTAACTTAAAGGGGAGCAGTTGGGAGGCGGTAAAAACGCGGCTCAACTTTAAACCTGTGAGTTGTTTACTGAACAGCACCACAGAATGACTTTGGCCTTCCACCAGTCTATTTCTTTACTTCATACTTTCCTTCTGCCAGTGTTTTCAGGACGGTCACAGGACACGCAGGGTTCTATTCTGCTTCTGATCTTCTCATGGCGGTCAGCAATCTTCGATATTTTGGAGAGCCGTGTAGGCGTGATGATGTCAGCTCCGCTCATCGCCTCATTACCTGTGAATGAATGGCGTGGTAGTAATGCCCCCTCGTGGGGTGGGGCCATGACACCCAGCACTGACAATATATCCTCGGTCTATGGGGCTGAGTAATGATGAGCGTCATTCATCCTGGGAGACTGAGGACATCTTGTGGCCAAGAAGAGGTCCTGCAAGGGACAGCTCCAAATTGAGCTGAGTGTTACATTCTGAGCTGCATTTTTTTTTAACAAGTGGACCTTTTACAAAAAAAAAAAAATGATTAGCCCAGAGTTGGGCTTTGAAGAACATAAATTAGGATACAACTTAATTGCAAAAACTTTGTTTTTTTTTTTTTTTTAACCACATTTCAGTGGTAACGGCAAAACAAATTCAAGGGGAGTTTTCCTTTAAGATTTTTTTTTATTCATTCCCTGAATATACAGAGCCTGTATGAATGGTACAGGCCAACCCTTTTCTGCCACTGTAGCGCCTTTAAGTCTTTTTTTTTATTCTCCATATTTCCGGAGCCCATATGAATGGTACAGGCCAACCTTTTTCTGCCGCTGTAGAGTGTTCTATGGGCTGCAGCAATGTGCTAATGATATAATATCAGTTTGTACAGAGCAGAGTACAGAGATATGCTGTGTACCTAGTTAATCCCGCGCCCATGCTTTATGGGACAACAGAAAGTGAAAATGATTCAACATCACCGGCTTTACATCAAAAAACATTTTTACATGAAATCTTTACTAAAATTAGTTATGTCTTGCTGCGTCTTTCATTCAGACACGTGGATCTCATAATACTCAGGAGGAAGGTGAGAGGCGGCTGGAATCTTGTTACCTGCATTGAGATTATGGTCTTAAAAGGACCCTGTCACCGTCTTTAAAATGGCATTTAAAAGCACAGAAAAATCGAGTGTTGCAATGTTCTGTTCTTTCCATAAAATATTTTACATCAACTTGCATTTTACATTTAACAATGTTAGAAAAAGTGACTTCTTCAGGAAGAGTCAGTTCCCCAGCACAGCCTCCTCCCTTCTATCGTGTCATAGGGTTTTCCCTTTTTTTGGAGAATCTCATTACTGCCTGTGCTGGCCCAGCTGTTACCCCCCTGACCTCCTTGCATAATCTTTTATGTAGCTACAGATAGGTGAAGAGGAATACTATAGAGCGGCCTTTTTTTTCTCTGAGGATCCCCAAAAATATTTTTCAGGTCTCCAGGAACCCATGCTTAAACCAATCTTTTGAAGTCAGTGGGAAAAATGGTGTCTACCTTGGTGGTCTGTGGGAAGACTACCCTACTTTCATTGGTGGCCTGTGGGAAGACTACCCTCCTTACATTGGTGGCCTATGGGAAGAATACCCTCCTTTCATTGGAGGCCTATGGGAAGAATACCCTCCTTACATTCATGGCCTATGGGAAGAATACCCTCCTTACATTGGTGGCCTATGGGAAGAATACCCTTCTTACATTGGTGGCCTATGGGAAGAATACCCTTCTTGCATTGGTGGCCTATGGGAAGAATACCCTCCTTACATTGGTGGCATGTGGGAAGAATACCCTTTTTTAAATTTGTGGCCTATGGGAATAATACCCTACTTACATTGGTGGCCTATGGGAAGAATACCCTCCTTGTACTGGAGGCCTGTGGGAAGACTACCCTCCTTACATTGGTGGCCTATGGGAAGAATACCCTCCTTACATTGGTGGCCTATGGGAGGAATACCCTCCTTACATTGGTGGCCTATGGGAAAAATACCCTCCTTACATTGGTGGCCTATGGGAAGATTACCCTCCTTACATTGGAGGCCTATGGGACGAATACCCATCTTACATTGGTGGCCTATGGGAATAATACCCTTCTTACATTGATGGCCTATGGGAAGACTACCCTCCTTACATTGAAGGCCTATGGGAAGAATATCCTTTTTGCATTGGTGGCTTAGGGGATGAATACCCATCTTACATTGGTGACCTATGGGAAGAATACCCTCCTTACATTGGTGATCACAATGCCACCCTTAAAGGCAGCTAAAAAGATCACTGGTGTCATGCACCTGGTTCTGCCAACTGGCATTGGCCCTGGAAATATGCAGACCCCATCAGATAGGAAGACAATTAGTTACAGCTCAAGGAACCCCTAGTAACCTCTGGGGTAACCCCGGTTGAAAATGGCTGCTATAGAGTGTCACTTGAATGACAGCTTTGAGTATGCTGGGTCCGCTAACATCACATTCAAGATGGTGGCGCCCAGCAGCACTCTTGGGGACTTTGGCTGTCTACACAAGAGAGGTTTTCAATGATAAATAAAATGCATTAACTATGTTAAATACATATATACACACTTGTGGGGAGATGTCTGTTGAGGTTCCTCTTCTTTTAGCCTTCTACAAAGTGGACCTGTATTCGTATGTGAAATAGCTGTTTCCATGGATTTGCTGAGCACATAAAAAATGGCAGAAAGGTAGAATTACTAACCTTTCCTGGAGAAAATACTGCTCCAGATTTCCTCCAGTACTGGTCATATATTTAAGAAGCCTATATATTGAAGAGGAGGGTCAGAGTTCAGACTGGCTGAGCATCCCATTTACCCGAGGTAACCTAACCATATGTTTAGACTTGACGAGCACCAGAGGGAGCCCACAGCAGCATTTTCTCAATTAAAAGTAGTATATTGAACCCTTTTATTGCTTTTTGCTTAGGCTGCTAACATTATGGGAGAAGAGTTGTGGTAAAGTGAAAAATGTGTGTATGTGTGGTGGGGTATACGTTACTGGGGAGAGTGCCATTTTGCAATGTGTGACATTTTGCTTTTGATCCTTCTGCTCTGGGCCCAAACTAAAGGGATAGTTCGCCTTTACACAAAAACTGCCTGTGCAGATAAGATGTGTCTGTAGTTAAAAAACAAACTGCAACTCTGACTAAAGTTGACTAATGCCCTTGCTATAGTTGCATAGTTTGTGAGGGTGAAAAAGGACACAAGTCCAACCTATGTGTGTGCTTTTAGTCAATCTACAATGTATATCCCTCAATATTGTGGTCCCTTATGTGCCCATCTAATAGTTTATTGAAATTATCTATACTCCCAGCCAAAACCACTGTTTGTAGGAGAGAATCCCACATCCTCACTGCTGTTACCATAAAGAACCCTCTATGCAGTTGATAGATGTAGGCCATTTATGGACCTCTTGAAGCCTGACACGCAGGACATTTCTAAGTGAAGGCCTAGTCATTACTGCTCACCTCCATCATCACATGAGTGAGCTTGTTCTTATTCAGACCCCCTCACATTCTCTTTCTCCCCCCTGATGCAGTAGCTCTGAGCTCAGCTCACTCCTGTGATGGAGGAGGTGAGCAGTAATGACTAGGCCTCACTTAGCAACATCCTAGCAACATCCTGGGAGTATACCAGTCAGGCTTCATGAGGTAAATAAAAGGCCTACACCTATAGCAAGGGCATTATTCAACTTTAGTCAGAGCTGTACAGTTTGTTTTTATCTACAGATTCTCTCCTTATCTGCATAGGCAGTTTTTTTTTTGTAAAGGTAAGCTGACCCTTTAACCACTTGCCACTAAATCACGTACCTGGTATGTCATTTGACTTCAAGTGGTTGTGCAGCTGCAGGCATCACCCCGGTACCGTTTTTTTTAGAGACAACGGTCAGCTCTCTTATAATAACAGCGCCATTTTTTGAAATTCGAAAGTATTCGAAAATGACGATCTTGTTTTTTTGAATGAAGTGCAAAGGAGGGATTTGAGGTCTTCTAGACCCCAGATCCCTCCATAAAGAGTACCTGTCACTGCCTATTACTGTCACAAGGATACTTACATTCCTTGTAACAGCAATAACAGTGGTTAACAAAAAAAAAAATGAAAGCAACAGTGTAAAAATAAAAAAAATAAATGAAATTAAGAATGAAAAAAAAAAAATGTATGTCCCCCATCCCCCTGTGAATGTGTTTGTCGGTCCCACACGCGCGCAAAGCGGTGATCGTCCCACATGTGAGGTATCGCTGCAAAGGTCGGATCATGGACAGTAATTTTAGCACTAGACCTCCTCTGTACATCTAAAATGGTAACCGGTAAGGGCTTTTAAAGTGTTGCCTATGTATAGTAAAACTTACACAATTTGTCACCGTTGTGCAGGTGTGCGCAAAAATTTTTAACCACTTCAGCCCCGGAAGGATTTCCAGCTTTAGGACCGGAGCCCTTTTTGCGATTCGGCGCTGCGTCGCTTTAACTGAAAATTGCGCGGTCGTGCGACGTTGTCACCCTTTTTTTCCTGCGTTTAAAGCAAACCCATGTTGCAGCGTGCTGGCGCGTTAAAAGTCAATTTCGCTGCGTCGCGGCTTAGCGTTTTTCCCGAGGCCAGGATTTCGACCTTTAGGAAGGCCCCGACTTCACCAATTTTTAAAAACGCGTGTGGACGTGTTGCCACTGTTTAACACATTCAAAATGATATGTATCCGTTGTGAAATTTTCGGGAATGGCCAATGGTAAAATCTACATGTCTCCTCCAGATCACGATTTTAATGACAGGTACTAGGCTGGAAACGTCGCTATGGAGTGTACACCCTG
>BLSH010018949.1:940640-964189 GCA_018402905.1 Glandirana rugosa | reverse complement strand
ATCGGTATCGGCAAGTACATGAAAAAAGTATTGGTACTTGTACTCGGTCTTTAAAAAGTGGTATCGGTGCAACCCTAGTAGATACCTACTTCATCAGTTTTTTAAAGAGTGTCCCTCTGAGTTTCACTCTCCGGTGATGGCTTGCTCTGCCGGCCAGTGAGGAAGTGACCCAGGAAAACGGGTAGGTACAGGGCTATTTTCAGTGGGAACGCAGCTCCGGCACTTACAGCAGTAGGGTTCTATTGTTACTGGTGGGGGGGCTATTGTTACTGGGGGTTGATCTTATATTGCTGGGGGTCAGTTGTTGCTGGGAAAGATCTACTGTTGAGGGAGGGGGTCTATTGTTGCTGGCTGCCGAGAGTCTAGTCTATTGATGCTTACTGTGGGAAGATCTGTTGTTGCTGCCTGGAGTCTATTGTTACTGGGGAGAATTTTGTTGCGGGCGGTCCATTGTTGTTGGGGGGATCTATTGTTGTTGGCAGTGGGCTCTATTGTTACCGGCTGCAGGGGATCTATTTTACTACTTGTTATCGTTACCAAATTTCATACATAATATGCTTCAGTTAAGATTGAACACGGGCGCGATCAGTACAGATCACTCACTGTGTTCTTTTATAAAAGGAAGGGGTTGGTAAATTAACTATTTTCTGTCCCCTTTTCCCACTCTCCATCCTGAAACATACCCCGCAGTAGCTGGCAAGAGAGGAGAGGTGGTAAGCTGGCAGCACTACAGGGGGTAGACAAGGGGCGCCAGGAAGGGAGGAATTAGCACCCCGTTGGGTGATTAGGGTGTGCTCAGGCACACCTGGCATACCCTGTGCACACCTATGAGTACACCTGTGCGCCCCAGGATAGTCACCTAAAAGCGGCAGGTGGAAGAGCCCCTCGACTTCTGCTTGGTGTGATTCAATGCAGCCAGTCATCTAAGACTTGCTAGGGCAGTGTGTCATAGCCCGTGTATACGAACACATAGGCCTAATCACTGACTCGTGTTTCTGGTTACCATGGCCTTACTAAGATCCAATGTAATAAATATCTTCCACATTATATATATGAAAAAGGCAGATGTTAATCTAATGTGCTTACAGATATTAATATGTAAATAGAAACATGCATGCTTGTCTGTGTCAGATCTAATTACTGCACCAGCGCTAGACTCAGAGCCCCAGGGATTGTGGGGAATAGCATCTTCACAGGAAGTGTCAGTTCTTAGACTACAGACAGAGGTCATGCATTAACCTGTACAGTGCCATGCCACATGCTTTGTGTTTCAAACAAACAGAAATTTCTAACACCGGAATGTGATGATTTACTCTACTATAATCTATGTATACAGGGCAAGAAATGACACCATGAAACTGCATGATCAGTGCACATCTTATGCTGATGAAAAACACAAGGTGGAGATTGGGGGTTTATAATGCCTTTAGGCCCCATTCACACTTAGTGATTTGGAATCATGGGTGGTATTGCCGCGATTCTGTCCAAGATTCCAAATCGCAATTGTAGCAAAGTGCGACTTTCAAATAGCATGCAGCTTGTCATCTAAAAGGAGCAGGAGCTTCTTTTGGGGCAACAAATGTGCATAGGGCATCCCATTGGAGTGAATGGGCTGCCGTATGTGTGACACGCAGAATCGTGTGAAAATCGCTTACACAAAATCGCAAGCAGGAATGCGAGTTCCCGCTACGCGAAGTGTGAATGGGGTCTTAAAGTTTGTAATGAAGAAATGATTTTGTAGTGCTGCTTACAACCACAAGATGGCAGCATAGAATTAAGTTATGGTCTGTGTTAGACACCGTATGGCGCTATGAGAGGACGGCGTAATGCCTTATGTACTTTCTGTAAAGTTTTTGTGCTGCTGACTTACATTTCATCATCTGCAATAAAGTCTGGCTGATCCTTTATTGAGGTTTGTTTATGTGTTCATACCTCCTACACGTATCTGTTCCCCTAGGAGAGAAATCTGCTTTAACTAGTAAACTTTGTGAGATCATCTAAATATTAAAGGACCCCATAGACAACCTTAATTGCAACCCTACAAGGCTCAACAAAAGTCAATATAAAGTATAACTAAAGGCAAAACATGTTTTCAGTTTTGGATAAAGTGGAGATGGATTAGAACCCCTGCCAGTTTTTATTGCTGTCTATGCCCCCATTAGGGAAATTCATCCTCTCTATCTGTCATGCTTACCATTGTCACCAAAAGTGAAAATCCCAAATTTTGGGTTGTCTGAAGAACAGTAGTAGAGGGGAAATCTTCCAGTGAGAACATTAGTTCTGATGACAACCAGGATCCCCTCACTTTGGAGAGATTTCCTCTGACTTCCTGTTTGGTTATGGGACAAGAAGTGAAGGAAAATCTCCCCAATGGGACACAGATAGCACAAAAACTGACATGGGTTATAACCCTACCTTGCTTGAAATCCACTTCTCTGTGTGTGGCATATTGATTGATTGGTTTGTTGACATGTTGGCATGTGTAGCAGGGGTGCCCAAGATGTGGCCCGCCACCTCCTGCTCTGGGATGGTGGGTCAGCAAGCCCAGATCGCAGGTTCCAGACCCGCCATCCCCGAGCATCAGCATGAAGAGTGGAGCCGGTGCTAGAGAAAGCAGAGCCGATTCTTCCTGTATAGCCCCGACTCGGAGTGATAACAAATTCACACACCAATACAGCAGCAGCCAATGATACCCGCCAGCCATACTCACCCAGGAGGGCAGCCAGCAGTACCCACCATATTCACCCAGGGGGGCAGCCAGCAGTACCCACCATATTCACCCAGGGGGGCAGCCAGCATTACCCACCAGCCATACTCACCCAGTGGGGCCGCCAGCAGTATCCACCAGCCATACTCACCCATGGGGGGGCAACCTGAAGTACCCACCATACGCACCCAGGGGGGCAGCCAGCATTACCCAACAGTCATACTCAACCAGGGGGCAGCCAGCAGTACCCACCAGCCATACACACCCAGGGGGGAAGCCATCAGTACCCACCAGCCATACTCACCCTGGGGGCAGCCAGCAGTACCTGACAGCCATACCCAGCCAGAGGGACAGCCAGCAGTACCTGCCAGCCATACCTGCCCTGAGGGAGAGCCAGCAGTACCAGTCAGCTATACCTGCCTGCCATACCTACCCAGGGGGACAGCCAGCAATACCTACCCAGGGGGACAGCCAGCAATACCTGCCAGCCATACCCGCCCTGTGGGAGAGCCAGCAGTAGCTGCCATCCATACCCACCCTGGGGCAGTAACCGCCAGCTATACCTGCCCTGAAGGACAGTAGCAGCCACCAGCCATACCAGCCTGGGGGACAGCAGCCGCTAGCCATACCAGCCTGGGGGACAGCAGCAGCCGCCAGCCATACCCATCTGGGCTACAGCAGCAGCCGCCAGCCATACCCATCTGGGGGACAGCAGCAGCCGTCAGCCATAGTCGCCTGGGGGACAGCAGCAGCTGTTCGTTTTTTATGCAGGAACATCAAAGTGCATCTTTTTACTATGCATTGGGATTGATTTACTAAAACTGAACAGTACAAAATCTGGTGCAGCTGTGCATGGTGACTAATCAGCTTCTAACTTCAGCTTGTTCAACTCCAGTTTTAATAAATCAACCCCTCTGTGTTCTAGTGTTTAAATTGTGTAAAGCTGGCCAAACCTGGATCAAAATTCAGCTGGTTCAGCAGGGATCGGACGAATTTCGATCCACGTAGGGGCACTTAGGTTGTACAGAAACTGATTTACTGATTGACCTCTATATACCTGTCCTGTTAGATTTTCCATTGTATGGGCAATTCCCCGCTTAGATAAACAGGTTTCCCGACTGGAAGGTTTCCCCTCACCTCTTGTTCTGGGGACAACTCTGAAATGTCTTTCTCTGGGACAGTAGTCAAGGGTCTAACCCTTCCCTATCCAAAATAAATAAATAAATAAAACTGTTTGGTCGGGGGAGACACTTTAAGGCAAAAGCTGAACTTAACTCACCTCCTCTCGCTCCCTCCCCGGCTCCGATGTCACCCGAGTTCGGGATCTTCTGCCATCTCGATCGATGATGCTAGAATGACATGTGGAGTGTCAAGAGTCTACATTTAAACCTTTTTTTTTAATGAATGATAACTGCACTAAGTAGGAGTTATATAGATTTTCCCAGAGCTCCGCTTTAATCCTCCAACTACTACTATAGAGAAGAAAAGAGCTGTAGTCTGGATGTTATGGAAGATCCCCTCACTTTCCTTAATGCTTTAATAAGGTGCTCTGTGAAAATCTGGAAAGTAACACCTACATTATTTATGTGTTAGGAATAACTGTAAACCGCCCCGTGTAACATTTGGGAAAAATCGGAGCCTTGACGTCATCAAGGAGTGAAAGTTTATACATGGCCGACCTCAAAAACAAACTTCACGCACTCACAGTGCCTGGGGCCCGTCCATGTGTTTGTACCTCCTACACGTCTGTTCCCTTAGGAGAGAGTATCCGGCATCTGCTTTTACTAATAAACTTTGTGAGTCCCCCATGGACAACTTGAATTGCAGTCCTGCAAAGTTCAACAAAAGTCAAATTAAAGTATAACTAAAGGCAAAACTTTCTTTTAGTTTTGGTTTGAGCAGCCTTTCTCAACCTTTTTACCCCAGAGGAACCCTTGAAATAATGTTCAGGTCTCAGGGAACCCCTGGTAAGATCAGTCCAGTAAGGGTCATTGGGAAAACATTGGTGGTGGCAAGTGGGAAAAATTGCCCCTTTAAAGAGTGACTAGAATGACAACCTTGCAGTCATGCCGCTGGCTCTGCCACATGGCGTTGGACCTGGAATTATTCAGGCACCTTCAGATGGGAGGTCATGCTAGCCACGGCTCAAGGAACCCCTAGCCTTCACCGGAGGAACCTTAGGGTTCCAGAGAACCCTGGTTGAGAATGGGTGGGTTAGAGTGTAGATGGATTTGAACACCTGACATTTTTTTATTTATGTCTGTGCCCCGTTAGGGAGATTTACCCTCTTCTTGTTTACTATTATCACCAAAAATGAAAAAAAAATACCTAATTTTGGGAAGAATAGTAATGGAAGGGAAATCTTCTAAAGGGGACACTAGTTGGTGGCAACTAGAGTTTCTCTCAATTTGGAAGGATTTGCTCTCGCTTATTGTTTCAGTTATATGATGGTAAAAAATGCCAGGGGTTATAACCCTCCCTTGCTCTATCCAAAATTAAAAACGTTTTGCTTTTAGCTTTACTTAAGATCCCTTTCACACTGAAGCGCTGCTAAAACAGCTGCTAAAGCGCTGGTTGTTGTTGCAGTGTTTTAGCGGCGCTTTTCAGGCACTAGTGGGGCACTTTTTTAAGGTCATGTTACAACGTAACCTAAAAAATAAAACAAAAAAGACCTGTTCTGCGGTGCCTTCAAAATGCTTTTAAGGCACTTCGGAAGCGCTGCCCATTCATTTTAATGGGCAGGGGTGTTTTTAGAGCTGCTTGTAGGACTTTTTCTACCGCCCTGCAAGCGCACTGCCCAATGCGAAAGCACCCATTCAAATGAATGGGAGGCAGTTTTCAGGCGCTTTTCAGACACTATTTTTAGCTCTAAAGCTCCTGCAAAACGCCTCGGTGTGAAAGGTGTCTAAAGAACTGGGTGGAGGATATTGGCCAAAAAGTGACACAACTGCCTTAAATCAAGTATCACTTTAAACTTCTTTACAGACATAATTTCCTCATGGAAAGTACTACATGTACTTTGTCCCATCTTTCTAGGTGCACTGTAAGGCTAGCTGTGATGTTGGACAGGACAGCCTCCTTGCTCAGCACATGGCCACCTAACAACAGCTAGCAAGGAGAGGAGACAGGCTGCTTTGACAGTCTCGCTTTTCTCAAGCTCCTAGCACTTGTCCGAAGCAAAAACACGGGCAATAGGAATGCAGAGAAAGGTGGGCATCCCCTAACAATGCATTGCTCTTGCCGCTGCTTGCCTTGGGAAAGTGCTGGGAGCTGGAGACATCAGAGACAAGCACAGCTGTCAACACACTGTCCCCTTCATCTCTTTGCTATCTGTGTTCTGAGTGGGGGGGTTGAGTCCTATCTGACATGTCTCTGATGTCTACGACTCCCAGCACCTGCCCAAGGCGAGAACCAGGAAAAGGAATGCAGAGAGATGAGCGACTCATCTAACCCTGCATTCCTATTGCCACAGGCAAGTGGGTGGAACTGGACAAAAGTGTGAATCCCAAAGCAGCATGTCTCTTCCATCTCCTTGCTAGCTGTGGTTGGGTGGCTGCGTGCCAAGCATAGGGAGGGGGCTGCCCTGCCTGACATCTAGAGTTGCCACCTCATCCTTTTAAACCTGAACACATATGAATTACACAGGTTGTTCTGAGACTAATTTATTACAGATAAAGCTCCAATTGAGTTTAATTACCACCTTAATCAGCCATAGAACCTGTGTAATTAATATGTGTTCAGGTTTAAAAGGGATGAGGTACACACCATGAATTGCATAGGAACTTGATGTGCATTCACATGCGATCCGGGTGCAGTTCCATTTCAGCCCATTCATTTGAATGGGCTGAAATTGTGACAGACTGCACCAAAACTATTGCATGCACTACTTTATAGAATGCACTGCTACCAAATCACATGGTACTACTGTACTATTCAATCTAATGCAGGCAAACGCACGATGCTGGGGTTTTGTTAAGTTAGCACTGACACCCTTTGCAGATCACACGTGCAGTGCATTTTTAACGCGGGTTCCTGCAACACATTGTGGTGTGAAGAGGCTCTGACAGCACACCTAGAAAGATGGGACAAAGTAGATTTAGTTCTTTGTACCGTGAGAACATGATAAGTGTAAAGAAATACAGTAGCCAGCAATAAAGATTCCTCCATCCATGCTGATAGCGTGTGCGTGGGAATCAGTTGTTCTCCTACTGTTCAGCCTGCGGGCTTAACAAGAGAAAATTGAGCCATGTATGGCGGCCTTTAGTCAGAAGTCCATGAAAGAGTACCTGTCTACCTACACACCTTGGGGGGACCCATATGACCAATGCTTTCAGCCTCAATGCAATTAAGAAAATGTATATGTTCTTCAAAATGGGAAGCGATAACAAATAACATAAATTAAAGTGTATTTAAAGTTTTGAAATAACATTAAATTTGTTATCCTTCTTAGAGTAGATGCTCACCCTTATTGAGCAGATATGAATCCCCGGAGCTCGCACCAAACACACTACGCCACCCTACCCTGCTAAGATGCACCAACCTTTCTTAGCAAATAAGGTACACGGCATTACTGTGCTGCAGAGCAGCGTAAAGTTATTTCTTCTATACTGTGCGGTGGGCCTAGATGTAGGGTTATGCTTCTATTTTACTGCCTTGAGAGGATAATGTTTGCCTCGCTGCCTGTCACAGATTGGGGGGTCCGAAGTACTGCAACATAAAAATAGATAGAAGGCCTAACGCATTACGCACTTAACCCATAGTCCATGCCTACTATCCAGGAGAGGTCACACAACCTGGGCAGTCCAAATTAATCCAGTACACTGCATATAAGCTTGCAAACCAGACATGTCTGGCTGGCTCTGAGGAAGAGGAATTCCTAGAAATGTGTTAGACAATGCCATTACAAGATAGCCCCATTGTATGGGAAAAGCACACTATATGGACTTTGATGGTGGTTTGATATGATGTGCCTGTACTCAAGCCGTATTTTGTGAGTATGTGCTGCAGAGCATACTTCATTAAAAAAAGACACTTATTGATGAATGCTTCTCAATGACTGTAGTACCCATCATATTCTAACCCTGATGCTTTCATATCATTCATCGAACCTGTGCGGTGCTCATTGTGTTCTGTGGGCGAATGGTCGTGTAAGGGACCAGAGGACAGATTAGGAAGGGCAGTCAAAGCGTGCCCAGGCTGAGAATATGCTATTTTCTTTCCACTTTCAAACTGGTTGAAACAGAGCAGCCATCAGAAATTTTGGGGCCCCTTACACAGATTTAGACCTGCCCCCCCCCCCCCGTCTGACCACCAACATTCCCCAGGGCCCGCCCACTGGCCATCCCACCACATCCACCCACTGGCAGCACAGCCTCCCCAATGCTTGCAATAAGTCTTTGCACAGAAGCATAGTTGCTGGAGGTCCTAATCTTGGACCAGTTGTGGTCCAGAGGGTGCTCTCTATGTGACCCAAGTTTGGTATCTTTATCGGCTATGGTTCAGGAGAACAGTGTCCCCAAACTGGGTGTCCCTCTCCAATGTTAAAGACAGTTAAAGACTTTGTTGTAAGCACCCCTTGAGACACTGGGGCCCCTTACAACAGTACTGCCTGTACCCCCCTGATGGCGGCCCTGGGTTGAAATCATCACAGCATTGCCTGAGCCCATGGCCAGCCATAACAGTTTGTCACATTAAGTGTTCATGCACATCCCTAGTTTGTCCACTAGATGGTGCCAGCATCCTCTGCTTGTGTATCTGGACATGGAAGAAGCTCCTTGTGTTGCAGGAGTCTGTTCAACTATTTCCAGGGAGCGCTCAGTTCAGAATAAAAAAAGAAAGGAAAAAAAAAACTGTCAGCTGCCTGTAACAAACAAATAAAAAAAGTGGCGGTATAAAAGGCAATAGCATTGTGTAAAGTGCAATAACTGTCTATACACACATACTGCAATCTCATTGTACAATCCCTGTACAATCTCATTTACCAAATCTATGTCATATGAGCAAAAACCTATACAATCCAATCCATTTACTATCCATTTGCAAGGCCCTTTACGTGACATAATTGTTGGCAAAGCTAAAATAGATTGTACAATCAGATTGTATAGTGTATGGTCAGCACGTCCGTTATCATGTTAGCACATGTTGGCATTCTGCTGCCTCCATGAAATCAGATCCAGGCATATTGATTGGTAACCAGCCAGGGTGAGTTCTTGGTCACAACACAATGCACAGGGAGGAGTGCACCTGTCCTGCCCTGAATTACCACACCTTGCGATCTGCATATAGGTGCCAATGTATTGGTAGCATCACTTCAAATACAGTGGGTTTGCGGGCACCAAGTCTCATGGTACCACAGCATTATGCAGTTTGGTGCAGTGCGTTTTTAAAACTTTCTGCGTTATGGAGCACCACACGGGTTTGAACCTGCCCCTTCCAGTGCGATCCCGGTGTGAACCGACCTGCGTGTTTTTAAGCCTTCGTTTACACCGGTGTGATTTGTTGTGTGTTTCCAGAAGCCCAACAATAAGGCTTCCATTTAATTCTATGTAGCCCATTCACATCACTTGTCAGGCCAAAGAAGTACACTGCTTCATTGGGGCAGGATCATATGTTTTTGGCTTCAGATTTCAATATACAGTATCTCACAAAAGTGAGTACACCCCTCACATTTTTTAAAACATTTTGAGAAATGACACTTTGCTACAATGTAAAGTAGTGAGTGTACAGCTTGTATAACAGTGTAAATTTGCTGTCCCCTCAAAATAACTCAACACACAACCATTAATGTCTAAACCGCTGGCAACATAAGTGAGTACACCCCTAAGTGAAAATAACCAAATTGGGTCCAAAGTGTCAATATTTTGTGTGGCCACCATTATTTTCCAGCACTGCCTTAACCCTCTTGGGCATGGAGTTCATCAGAGCTTCTGAGGTTGCCACTGGAGTCCTATTCCACTCCTCCATGGAGACATCACAGAGCTGGTGGATGTTAGAGACCTTGCGCTCCTCCATCTTCCATTTGAGGATGCTCCACAGATGCTCAATAGAGTTTAGGTCTGGAGACATGCATGACCAGTCCTTCACCTTTACCCCCAGCTTCTTTTGCAAGGCAGTGGTCATCTTGGAGGTGTGTTTGGGGTTGTTATGTTGGAATACTGCCCTGCGGCCCAGTCTCTGAAGGGAGGGGGATCATTTTGGCATTCATGGTTCCCTCAATGAACTGTACCTCCCCAGTCCCATCCTTACTCATGCAGCCCCAGACCATGACACTCCCACCACCATGCTTGACTGTAGGCAAGACACACTTGTCTTTGTACTCCTCACCTGGTTGCCGCCACACACGCTTGACACCATCTGAACCAAATAAGTTTATCTTGGTCTTATCAGACCACAGGACATGGTTCTAGTAATCCATGTCCTTAGTCTGCTAGTCTTCAGCAAACTGTTTGCAGGCTTTCTTGTGCATCCTCTTTAGAAGAGGCTTCCTTCTGGGATGACAGCCATGCAGACCAATTTGATGCAGTGTGCAGCGTATGGTCTGAGCACTGACAGGCTGACCCCCACCCCTTCAACCTCTGCAGCAATACTGGCAGCACTCATACGTCTATTTCCCAAAGACATCCTCTGGATATGACGCTGAGCATGTGTACTCAACTTGTTTGGTCGACCATGGTCAGGCGCTGTTCTGAGTGGAACCTGTCCTGTTAAACCGCTGTATGGTCTTGGCCACAGTGCTGCAGCTCAGTTGCAGGGTCTTGGCAATCTTTTTATAGCCTAGGCCATCTTTATGTAGAGCAACAATTCTTTTTTTCAGATCCTCAGAGAGTTCTTTGCCATGAGGTGCCATGTTGAACTTCCAGTTACCAGTATCAGGGAGTGAGAGCGATAACACCAAATTTAACACACCTGCTCCCCATTCACACCTGAGACCTTGTAACACTGAGTCACATGACACCGGGGAGGGAAATGGCTAATTAGGCCCAATTTGGACATTTTCACTTAGGGTTGTACTCACTTATGATGCCAGTGGTTTAGACATTAATGGCTGCGTGTTGAGTTATTTTGAGGGGACAGCAAATTTACACTGTTATACAAGCTGTACACTCACTACTTTACATTGTAGCAAAGTGTCATTTCTTCAGTGTTGTCACATAAAAAGATATAATAAAATCTTTATAAAAATGTGAGGGGTGTACTCACTTTTGTCAGATACTGTAAAAACGTGCGTTTTAACAGCCATACTCCTCCTCTTAGTAACCTGCTTTCTATTGGCCAAAACACAAAACACCTATGCCTCAAAATGGGCAAAGCACACGTTTAAAAAAAAGAAAAGAAAAAACTTCAAAAACGCAGATGCTGAAGTGTAAGCCTAACCTACATCTAGCAATATGCCATACAATCTGATTGGAAAGTCTAATGGCGGCCATACACGCATCAATAAGGGAGGCTTCACACTGCCACACAGTTCGGTCCTGCTGCGCTGTGGGCAAAGAGCTGCAGTTTTTGTGCAAGTTAGCTGCGCTTTCCCATAGACTTCTTTGTGGTCCTGTGGTTTTGGTGCAGTTTTAGAAAGCGCACAAAAGATGCAGCGTGCAGGAGTTTTGGTTCGCTTTCTGAAACCGCACCAAGACCACAGGGCCCCATTAAAGTCTATGGGAAAATGCAGTTAATCCGCACGAAAAACTGTGGGTTAGCTGCGGTTTAGCAGAAGCACAGCAGGGCAGGGTGAGGCCATCCTAAATATTCATCTGTTTTCTGATCAATCTTTTCTGGTAGGAAAAAATAATCAACCCAATCAATCCATATGACACACCTGGGGAAGGAAGTGGATTTCTGTTGATAGTTGGAAGATATAACTGTAAGTGATTGATCCTATCTCTGACTCCACCATACAATCTCATAATCAGATATTGGAATCTCATTGCGGTTAGGTGGCATGGCTATATCAGGCACCACATGGCACCTGGAATAATATTCACAGAACAGAAAACATTAAGTGGCATTTTACTGGTGCCATAGAGATAACAGAGAAGTAATTTATCATATAAAACCTCATTTTTTATTTATAACCAATCCAACACAATGTCATTTACATGATGGAAAGGTGTATGCACATAATCAGTAATAACGTGGTATATATTCCCGACATGTTTCGCTACTTAGAACTTCTTCAGGGGATTTGAAGACCACTACTGATATGATTGCAATACCAAAAGAGAAAATGTTCAGTCAATGATGTGGTAAGTTGTACAGTAAAATACAATCATATGCAAATGAGAAAATTATTATTATTCACTCTGTCCAGCCACCTTGTGCTTACCCAATATTGGGTCTTCAAATCCCCTGAAGAAGCACTAAGTGGCAAAACATGTCGGGAATATATACCATATTATTACTGCTTATGTAAATACACCATTTGATCATGTAAATGACATCTGTTGGATTTTAATCTGTTGATTTGTGAATTCTATGCAAATCAGATGCGATCCAAAAAGCACAGATTTGCATGTCATGTAAAAAAGCAGTATTTCCAATGAAGGCTCTTCACATATATGCGGTGGGAATTTGATCCGGTTCAAAAAAGGGTCCTGTGCGAGTTTCAGCTCCATAGACTTCTTTGGGACCAGAATAAATTCGCAGTCCGGTGTTCACATTACTGCAAATTTTTTTTTTGCCAAGTTTTTATAGCAAATAAAATTGCAGATGTGACCACTCCCCTCATAAATTCGCACTGAAATCGCACATGGCAAGCAGAAATTGCAATGCAAATTCATACCGCTTCAAATCTATGCAGAATTCGCAATGCATAAGTGTGAACGGGGGGGGGGGGGGGCTTAATATCACTTTAAGCCCACAACGTTACAGTCTGATTGTACAATCTCCTTTAGATCTACCAATAAGTCGATAGTGTAAGAGTCTGGCTGAGTGGGTACCAACTGGATAGACTAGTTTAATCCTCATATTACATAGTTTTGATAAATCTAAAGTTGATTATATGGTCAGATTGTAACATGCATGAAGACCCTTAGGGCTTGAGGTTGGGGTGGTAAAATCCCACGGTTCAGCTGCGCTTTTACCGCCCCAGCTTCTATCCCCTTTAGCTACAGCAGCGTGAGGTGTACACATGCTGCAGCTGTGATGCTTTGCTTCGAGGCTGCAGCAGGAAATTTACCCAATGTCGCTTTCTATGGGAGTAGCGCCACTGAACACAAATAGGGACACTCTGCACGCCATTGGCTCCGGCTGTTGTTAGTCAAATCCTTTGACGAGGGAGCGGGGCTGAGATGCACTGTGTGTGTCAATAGACGCACACAGACCAGCTCACTAATGCCCCCATAGGAAGCAGCTTCCTATGGGGGACACTCGCCGATAGAGGAGGAGCCAGGGGTACCGGTATAAAGGAGGATCAGGGCAGCTCTCTGAAAAGCTCTGCCCAGAGTAGGTAAGTATGGCACATTCATTATTAACCACTTCTGGACTGCCCACCATCGTTATGCGTCGGTCCTTTGAAGTTGAATACTGTTGTTATGGTAGCAGATAGCTGCCATAACCCCGGTATCCTCTTAAACGGCGGGCGGTGCGCTTTCAGATAAAAGTGGTCTCCGTAGCAGATTCGCCACAAGATCACTTTAATTGGTGACGGGAGAGGTGTACCCCCCCTCCTGCCGCGCTCTGGTCGTCTCTGCCGCTTACCGCAGCCGTTAGTAGTGGCAGTGACGACCAGGTCCTTTCCCCTGAGAGGCATGGAGTCAAGTGAGGGAAAGATGGCCCCCACTCGGCTCCATTCCATTGGATGAAGGAAGCGACGTCAAATGTCATTTTCGCCCAATGGTCTTAAAGGGGAATTTTTTTTTATTGCATTTTAGTGTAAATATGAGATCTGATGTCTTTTTGACCCCAAATCTCACATTAAAAAAGTCCTGGCATGCTTTTTTCTATTACAAGGGATGTTTACAGTCCTTGTAATAGGAATAAAAGTGATCAAAAAATAGTTTTTAAAGGAACAGTGTTAAAATAAATAAGAATTTTTTTTTTTTTTAAAGCTCCCCGTCCCTCCGAGCTCGCGCCCAGAAGCAAACGCATATGTAAGTCGCGCCCGCATATGTAAACCGCGTTCATACCACACATGTGAGGTTCTGCCGCAATCGTTAGAGCGAGAGCAATAATTCTAGCATTAGACCTCCTCTGTAACTCAAAACTGCTAACCTGTAGAATTTTTAAACAAGATTTTTCAGTGTCAAAGTTTGTCTCCATTCCACAATCGGGTGCAATTTTGAAGCATGACATGTTGGGTATCAGTTTACTTTGCGTAACATTATCTTTCACAATATAAAAAAAAATTGGGCTAACTTTACTGTTTTCTTATTTTTTAATTAAAAAAAGTGATTTTTTTCCAAAAATAATTACAGTAATACAGCTGCGCAAATACGGTGTGACATAAAGTATTGCAACAACCGCCATTTTATTCTCTAGGCTAGGGTGTCTGAAAAAATATACTGTAAATATACTGTAGATGATGTTTGGCGGGTTCCAAGTCATTTTCTAGCAAAAAAAATGATTTTACCTTGTAAAAACCACATGTAAAAAATAGGCTCGGTCCTTAATTGGTTAAAAAAAAAAAGCTTTAGGATCACTTGAAGAGCGATCTGAATGCGAATCACTCTTCAAAGAGCAAAGCATGTGTGAACAAGCCCTTGGGCTTTAAAGGACATGTGCAAAGTTGTGATTTTATGCCCACTTCTGAAGCGTGCTTGTATCGCGCTTGTGGCAACATCCGTTGTTAATGGCATGCCCAAACGTGGTGAGCAGGTATGTAATATTTTTTTACGCAGAAAATACGAGGCAAAGGAAGCTACTGTGCTGTGTTTGTGGTAAGTAGCTCAGCCCGATGAGATTAATGAGCTGCGTTCAGCACAGCAGTGCACACGTGTGATGGCGTCACGGTGTGAATAGGGCCAAGGACTCATCAGACAGTAAATTGCGCGCTGCGAGTCTGATATAAATGGTTGAGGCCGGGTTCAAATATGCGGTTCCCAGCATGGAGTCCGGTGCGTTTCTGTTCACCTTTTCAGGTGCGAATCAGATCTAAATTTTTGCCTGAATTTGCACCTAAACCGGACCCAAAAACGCACAGGACCCTTTTTATAATTTGTACTGCGGCCGCCCCGGACATGTGTGAACCGGCTCCATAGAGACACTCGCCTGTCATGCGAATTGGATGCGGGGAGAACTGCATACAGTTCACACATATGTGAGCCCGGCTGTGTGTAAGTGATTTACAGAAACTGGTGCACTGAGAATCTGGTGCGGCTGTGTATGGTAGCCAATCAGCTTCTAACTTCAGCTTGTTCAATTACCGCTTAAGCACCGCCCCACGTACATATACTGCAGCAGGGCGGCCCTTTAGTGCAAAATCACGTACCTGTACATGATTCTCTTCTTCGGCTCTGGGGCGCACGCACGCCACCGAAGCCCCGCCGTGATTGGACACTATTCAGCGGGTCTGGTGGACGCGATGTCCCCTGGGAACTCGGCGATCGTTCGTGGAGAGGCAGAACGGCAGTCTGCCTATGTAAACAAGGCAGACCACTGTTCTGCCAGAAAGGAGAATGGCGATTGTGCTAAGCAGAAACACAGATCTCTGTTTTCCTTTAGTCAGAGCACATCCCCTACAGTTAGGCTCCGTTCACATCTAGGCATATGGGGGCGACAATTGCTACAATTAACCCTTTTGATCGCCCCTGATGTTAACCCCTTCCTTGCCAGTGTCATTTATACAGTGACAGTGCATTTTTTTAGCACTGATCACTGTATTGGTGTCACTGGTCTCCACAAAGTGTCACTGAGGCTGGGTTCACACCTATGCAAATATGAAGCGGGTTTCTCCACATCCAATTCGCTTAGCAGGGGATTGTGGAGCCGGTTCACACATCTCCGCAGCGGGTCCGGTGCGCATTGCACAAAGACAATGTGCATCTTTTGGTCCGTTTCAGGTCCGAATTCAGCCCAAAATTTGGACTGAAATCAGACCTGAATCTGAACCAGCACACACCGGACCCATGCTGGGAGTGGCTGCTGGTTCCAGTGTGAACCCAGCCTTAAGCCTTGTACACACAGTGTGACGGTCGTACGACCAAAATCATATGTTGGCTGTTGTATCTCACGTACTGACATGCACTAAGCAATCGTACGACCAAGCCGAACGTAGTGACATGTTACGAGGGTATAAAGAGGAAGTTCAGGTGAATGTGATTTGTGAATTAGGAGCGTAGGTTTACACGAACGGACACTTCCGGGCATTCCTGACTTCTCAGTACACACGATACAACGGTCGTACAACCGCTTGTTGTACAACCAACGTTTTCTAGTCTACTCATCCAACTTCTGTTCTATGACCATCAGTTCTAATCGTGCGGTATGGTGTGGAGTTCCCCTTCAAGATCCCCAGAGCCTGGCATTGTCGGGATCAAAGTCGGATCCCTGTTCACAGACAAACGGTCCAACTTTGACCCCATGTAGGACCGTAAATCGCACAGCAGTGTAGGATCAAAGTAGGACCGTTTTTTTGTCGGATAGTGTGAACCCAGCCAAAGGCTAAAACCTGGAAGCTGATTGGTTACCATGCACAGCTGCACCAGATTTTGCACTCTCCAGTTCTAGTAAATCACGTTGGGTTTTTCTTAAAAAAGAGTATCTCTCTGTATATATTATACTGTACTATATTTATATATATATATATATATATATATATATATATATATATACACACACACACAGTATCCAATGTGATCCTCCTGACGGCTGCGCTCACCTCCATTGACACTGACAGCTGCACTCCCCTCTCCCAGTTTAAAGTAAGCCAGCATTGTGGTGGGTGGGGTCACTGTCAGGAAACCACACCCACTTTCTGGCTGAGAGTAAAACTTGGACTGTGAGATCCTCGTGAGCGAATGGAACATAAATGGAGCCAAGAGACTCACGTCACCGGCATGTGTGCTCTCCCCATAGACAGCGCTTTTCTACCTGTACTATGTGATCTGTTCCCCCATCCCCCTATCATGGTCATACACACAGCAATTTATATACAATCTGATTTTCATGGGGGGGTTCCCGATCAGAAGATTGTTCAATGTGCCATACACTTAGCCTTGTTTTCACATTGGAGTGACTTGTCATGCGATTTGACAGGCCAGATCGCATGACAAGTCGCACCGTATTGTCGGCAATGGGCATGTTCAAATCAGTGCGGAGCCGAATTTGCAGTGCCGCATCGATTTGAAAAAGTAGTTCCTGCGCTATTTTTGGTGATGTTGGGTCCGCACAGACATGCAGTTTTGAAGTTGTGCGATTTCAGGTGAAGTTGTGCGATTTCAAAGCCGCATTCAATGTGAAGGAGGTGTTAGAGCCCCTCACTGATCCGTTTTTGTAAAAGAAAAGCATTAAAAAATGTATCCTTTTAAATCCTATGGAACCCCTCACACCAGAGCGCTGCGGGTGCGGAACGTTTTTTAAAAGTCCTACATCCTGCGCTTTTCAAAAGCAGACCAAAAACACCCCCCCCCCCCCATTGAATTCTTTGGAAAATGCATTATAAATGCACCTGCGCTGCATTGTTTTAGTCACATGTCCAAGTGTCCATGGTGCATGATTATCAGGAGTGCAGAAATCGCAGGAAAAATGCATTAAAAATACATATACATTTTTACTGGGTTTCTTCAACGGGGGCCCTAAGCCCCCGTTCACACCGGTGCGACTTGTCATGCCATTTGACAGTTCTAAATCGCACACAGGTCACATCCTGATGTCAGCAATGGAATTATTCAAATCAGTGCGACTGCGACTTTGCGGTGCCGCACCGATTTGAAATAAAGGTTCCTGCACATTTTTGCGATTTCAGGTGGGGCTTGCATAGATATCTGTGCATAATGTCGCTCGCATGTCAGGCAAGTGGCACCTGAAGTCGCACTGACTCGCAGCTTTGCAATGGCGCTACTTCAAGAGACGTTCAACAATTTCAAAGTCGCATTCAGCCCTCATTCACATTGAATGCGGCTTTGAAATCGCACAATTTAAAGACATCTGTGTAACTTCATGCACAGGTGTTTATTCAAGTCACATCCAAATTCGGCAAAAGTAGTGCATGTACTACTTCTTCAAAGCGACGTGGAAACGCAAAGTCAGCGCAGCATCAATTTGAACAGAGCCATTGCCGACAATAGGGTGCAAATTGCATGACAAGTTGCGCCAATGTGAACGATGGCTTATTGATCGTATGAATCTATTTTCCATGCAGAGCAATCAGAATCATTTACATTAAATTGATCAATTTTGCTTGAAATCAATCTTTTCAATCATTGATAGATCCAATCATATTACTCGATTCTGTGAAGAATCCTTCCATCAGGTTGTTCTGTGTATGGCCACCATTAGATCCTTGACTATTCAAAATAAACACCAGAGGTTGTTGATCCTGGGAGTAGCTGATTGCCAAAAGCTGCTCATTCACTATACAATCTGATTGTACAATCTGCTATAGCTTTTGCACAAGTATGTAATAGGAGAACAAACCATTCAATTGGTATCCAATCAGGCCCTTGTACTGCACAGGTAATGGATAGTAGATCTAAATGATACCATACAATCAGATTGTACTATTGTGTGTTTTTTTTTTGCATGGTAGCCAATCAGCTTCCAGGTTCTAGCCCTGGCGGGTGTGAAATAGTGTGAGTTCAGCTGACCTCGCGTGACTTCAAACCCACATTTCAGTGCGACTTCAGGGCGATTTGAAAGACACCTGTCCGGGTTCCTGCATAGATGTCTATTGAAATCGCCCCTGAAGTTACCAAAAGTAGTGCATGGAAACTACTACTACTTTGCGGCGCCGCACCGATTGGGACAGTGCTGTTGCCGGTAATAGGCTGTGATTTGGCAATGCGATTTGACATGTCAATTTGTGCCGATGTGAACAGGGGATTATTGTCAAAGCTTAATTGAACAAGCTGAGGTTAGAAGCTGATTGGCTACCATGCACAGCTGCACCAGATTTTGCACTCTCCAGCTTTCGCGAATCTCCCCTATTGCATTTTGATTGATCAGATTAGAGATCACATGGTGCAAACAGAGATACGATCAATAACCTAATGTCCTAAATGATGATTGTACGTTAACCCCTTCCTGCCCAGCCCAGGCATTCCATTAACACCCAGGGGGCAGAAGGACTGCCTGGTCGCATGACCACTGTGATTGGCTGTTACAGGGGTCATATGATTAGGAGCCAGTCCTTCAGCTCCCATTCAGTACTAGAGACTGGGAGCGGTCTATGACAGTTCAATCAGTGTGCTGGCAATGGTCTATAACAGTTCAGTCAGTGTGCTGGGAGCTGTCTATGACAGTTCAGTCAGTGTGCTGGGAGCTGTCTATGACAGTTGAGTCAGTGTGCTGGGAGCTGTCTATAACAGTTCAGTCAGTGTGCTGGGAGCTGTCTATGACAGTTGAGTCAGTGTGCTGGGAGCGTTCTATGACAGTTCAGTCAGTGTGCTGGGAGCGGTCTATGACAGTTGAGTCAGTGTGCTGGAAGCGGTCTGACAGTTCAGTCAGTGTGCTGGGAGCAGTCTATGACAGTTCAGTCAGTGTGCTGGGAGCTGTCTATGACAGTTCAGTCAGTGTGCTGGGAGCGTTCTATGACAGTTCAGTCAGTGTGCTTGGAGCAGTCTATGACAGTTCAGTCAGTGTGCTGGGGCAGTCTATAACAGTTCAGTCAGTGTGCTGGGAGCTGTCTATGACAGTTCAGTCAGTGTGCTGGGAGCGGTCTATGGGGGTTCAGTCAGTGTGCTGGGAGCAGTCTATGACAGTTCAGTCAGTGTGCTGGGAGCTGTCTATGACAGTTCAGTCAGTGTGCTGGGAGCGTTCTATGACAGTTCAGTCAGTGTGCTGGGAGCAGTCTATGACAGTTCAGTCAGTGTGCTGGGAGTGGTCTATGAGGGTTCAGTCAGTGTGCTGGGAGCAGTCTTTGACAGTTCTGTCAGTGTGCTGGGGCAGTCTATAACAGTTCAGTCAGTGTGCTGGGAGCTGTCTATGACAGTTCAGTCAGTGTGCTGGGAGCGGTCTATAACAGTTCAGTCAGTGTGCTGGGAGCTGTCTATGACAGTTCAGTCAGTGTGCTGGGAGCGGTCTATGAGGGTTCAGTTAGTGTGCTGGGAGCGGTCTATGAGGGTTCAGTTAGTGTGCTGGGAGCATTCTATGACAGTTCAGTCAGTGTGTCGGGAGCGGTCTATGAGGGTTCAGTCAGTGTGCTGGGAGCGTTTTATGACAGTTCAGTCAGTGTGCTGGGAGCGGTCTATGACAGTTCAGTCAGTGTGCTGGGAGCTGCCTATGACAGTTCAGTCAGTGTGCTGGGAGCGTTCTATGACAGTTCAGTCAGTGCTGGGAGCGTTCTATGACAGTTCAGTCAGTGTGCTGGGAGCTGTCTATGACAGTTCAGTCAGTGTGCTGGGAGCAGTCTATGACAGTTCAGTCAGTGTGCTGGGAGCAGTCTATGACAGTTCAGTCAGTGTGCTGGGAGCGGTCTATGACAGTTCAGTCAGCGTGCTGGGAGCGGGCTATGACAGTTCAGTCAGTGTGCTGGGAGCGTTCTATGACAGTTCAGTCAGTGTGCTGGGAGCTGTCTATGACAGTTGTCAGTGTGCCAGGAGTGCGCTCATTACAGAAGCCTCAGCTGCCATGGACACATATGTGCGCCACGTGGCCGTTCTTTGTTGCCACACATATGTTTGGCAGCAAGAGCTTAACTATTGGATGAAATCCACTTCCCCTGACATGTGAATCCAATGAGTTGTTGACTAGAGATTGAATATTCACATTGGAAAAGAAAACTCTGATTTATTGAAGTGCATATGGCCACCATTTGGGGATCAGGAGGGGATGTTGGACCATTCTTTATTGCCTCTAGATCAGTGGTCTCCAAACTGTGGGGGTCAAATGTGGCCCTTTGCTTGCCTTTATCTGGCCCTTGAGGCATTATTTCTCCCACTGATGCCAAAGATAGGGCACCATTCCTTCCACTGACACCAATGATGGGGCATTATTCCTTCCACTGACACCAATGATGAGGCACTATTCCTTCCACTGACACCAATGATGAGGCACTATTCCTTCCACTGACACCAATGATGGGGCACTATTCCTTCCACTGACACCAATGATGGGGCATTATTCCTTCCACTGACACCAATGATGGGGCACTATTCCTTCCACTGACACCAATAATGGGGCATTATTCGTTCCACTGACACCAATGATGGGGCACTATTCCTTCCACTGACACCAATGATGGGGCACTATTCCTCCTACTGACACCAATGATGGAGCATTATTCGTTCCACTGACACCAATGATGGGGCACTATTCCTTCCACTGACACCAATGATGGAGCGCTATTCCTTCCACTGACACCAATGATGGAGCATTATTCCTCCCACTGACACCAATAATGGAGCATTATTCCTCCCACTGTCACCAATGATGGGGCACTATTCCTTCTACTGACACCAATGATGAGGCATTATTCCTTCCACTGACACCAATGATGGGGCACTATTCCTTCCACTGACACCAATGATGGAGCACTATTCCTTCCACTGACACCAATAATGGGGCATTATTCCTTCCACTGACACCAATGATGGGGCACTATTCCTTCCACTGACACCAATGATGGGGCACTATTCCTCCCACTGACACCAATGATGGAGCATTATTCCTCCCACTGTCACCAATGATGGGGCACTATTCCTTCCACTGACACCAATGATGAGGCACTATTCCTCCCACTGACACTAATGATAGGGCACTATTCCTTCCACTGACACCACTGATGGGGCACTATTCCTTCCACTGACACCATTGATGAGGCATTATTCCTTCCACTGACACCAATGATGGGGCACCATTCCTCCCACTGACACCAATGATGGGCACTATTCCTACCACTGACACCAATGATGGGGCACTATTCCTTCCACTGACACCAATGATGAGGCATTATTCCTTCTACTGACACCAATGATAGGGGATCATTCCTCCCACTGATACCAATGATGGGGCACTATTTCTTCCACTGACACCAATGATGAGGCACTATTCCTCCCACTGACACCAATGATGAGGCACTATTCCTCCCACTGACACCAATGATGGGGCACTATTCCTTCCACTGACACCAATGATGAGGCATCATTCCTCCCACTGACACCAATGATGGGCACTATTCCTCCCACTGACACCAATGATGGGCACTATTCCTTCCACTGACACCAATGATGAGGCACTATTCCTTCCACTGACACCAATGATGGGGCACCATTCCTCGACGGTTGTACGACCGAACAGACCAAATCGTATGTTGGCTGTTGTATCTCGCATACTGACATGCACTAAACGATCGTACGACCAAGCCGAATGTAGTGACGTGTTATGAACGTATAAAGAGAAAGTTCAGGTGCATGTAATTAGCGTCCGGCCATTCCTGACTTCTGAACATGCGTGTTTTGCACAATACAACTTATTGGACCAACTGCTCTGTACACACGATACAACGGTCGTATGAGCGCTTGTTGGTACTACCAAAGTTTTCTAGTTTGCTCATACAACTCCCTTGTATGACCGTCGTACATCGGCTGTTCTAATCGCGTGTACTAACGGTCGAATTAGCGTACGACCTGTTGTATGTGATCGTCGAACCGTGTGTACGAGGCATTAGGCTGGCCATACATTGTACAATTTTCTTGTTCAACTTTCCTTTAGATTTACCAAAGCCATCTAATAGGAGGTCACACCTAAACCCTTTCAACTTGTATGCAATAAGACAGGGCCTTGCTCTACATAGAAGGTAAATGTAAAGGAAATGGAATGTATGATCAGCCTAAGCGCCTTTCTTTAGACAGTTTGGAGACCCCTGCTCTAGATCCACTATAGATCCGCTATAGATCCACTATAGATCCACTATATATCCACTATAGGGGTTGGGGTTCTGGATATGGAGGTTTTTCATTTTTTATATATTCCTTCATTTTTTTTCTTTCGGTTGGACTTTTTTGTGTGTTTTCTTCATCCTGAATGATGGTGTCACTGTGTGACCTTCTTATATGTAGATCCAGGATGTGTTCCCCTCCCCCGTGTGATGTTATCTTCCATACAGAACATGCAGGTAGAGAGTGCAGTGGGATTTGTTTTGTCTGCGCTCTGTTTATCCTAAGGGAATGGTGTTACAGTGTAACGTTACCTTTGTGACAAATGTATTACTATACAACAATCAGCGTGCTACCTTGTGTTTATTTCCTGTGTCGCCTATGGAATCTGCTCTATGTTCACAACTGAAGATTAACACAAAGAACATCCCTTTGAATGAATTCCTCAATAGACACTTTGTGTGCCCCGGGGGTCTTTGCAAACCCAGATATTATCTTGTAAAAGTAGCAGTGACATCATCACTGTACTTTATATAGCCTGTGCAGAGCTGTGGGAGGGGCCCAGTGGCTCCACCCACTACAGGCTGCCTACAGAAACCTACAGGAAGGGGTGGAGACAAGACCAGTCACCCTGCACAAGAAGAGAGAGCAGCAGTGAGCGGTCTTTATTACAGGTGTTTTTTTGTTGTTTGGGGGCGGGGCACAAGCACTGGCACTTACCCCATCTAGGAATCGGGCATCGGCAAGCATCCAAGGAGTGGGGTTCGGGCATCTGAGGAGCGGCGGGGATTTGTGCTAGAAAAGGCGATATGATAGAGGGGAGAGGTAATTTGTGCTAGGAGAGATGATTGGGGGTATTTATGCCCCAAACGTTTCTG
>BLSH010018949.1:900034-911056 GCA_018402905.1 Glandirana rugosa | reverse complement strand
CCAGGGAACACAGTTAACCCCTAGCTCCCCCCCCAGGTTAACCCCTTCACTGCCAATGACATTTATACAGTAATCAGTGGACATTTAAATTTCTGATCGCTGAATAAATGTCATTGGTCCCAAAAAAGTGTCAAAAATGTCCGACATGTCCGCTGCAATATCGCAGTACCGCTAAAAATCGCAGATCGCCGCCATTACTAGTAAAAAATAAAAAAAAAAATAAAAACCCCAGAAATGAATTCTCATCATCCGTAAACGCGGCCACTTTTGCGCAAACCAATCAATAAACGCCGATTGCAATTTTTTTTATCGCAAATATGAGGAAGAATATAAATTGGCCAAAAACGGTGAAAAAAAATGTCTTTTTATATTTTTTTTTTGGATTTGAATTTTAGCAAAAAGTAAGAAATTTGGGTTTTTTTGCAAAATGGTCGCTCTTCTTTTGTTTATAGCGGCGATCAGAAATGACGCAGAGGCGATCAAATACCACCAAAAGAAAGCTCTATTTGTGGGAAAAAAAGGACGCAAATTTTGTTTGAGTACAACGTCGCACGACCGCGCAATTGTCCGTTAAAGCGACGCAGTGCCGAATCGCAAAAAGTGCTCTGGTCCTAAAGCTGCAAAACCTTCCGGGGCTGAAGTGGTTAAAGTGGTTGTCACAGGTTGACAAGCACTTTAAGCAGACAGCAATTACATTTGCCTAGCTGTTCCTCTGTTAAGCACAGCAACCAAAAACTATAATACACCAATCCTAGCACCTACCTAAGAGGTGCTACATTAGATTGGTCACTACATGAGTTGAATGGAATTGTATGAACAAACAATAATGCCATCTAATTATACTTTTAATTTCCTCTAAGGTCAGCAACCTGTGCCAACCTCTGGCAGTTGGGGGGTATAGAAAAGCGACAGAGATTTGATCTTAAGATATTTCATCCACCACCCTCCAGGGTTGTGTCCCAAATGTAATAAACTTCATTTTGTGTCTGTGTCATGAATAAAAGTGTATGTCGGAGAAAAATTAAAGTGGTAGTAAACCTCAGAGATGAAATGTGAACACAGCATATCCCTCTATACTGTGTACTATTAACAGCACTAACTGTCATTTCTGTCTGCTGCTTCATTCCTCAGCATGAATCACTTCTGATAAGTTTTCCTGACACAATGAGAAAAAAAGGTGACAGGGGAGGGAGCTCCCTTCCCTCCAATCAGCTCTCAGAGCTCTCCTCACTGAGCTCTGCAGAGTATGACTTCAGCTCTGACAGCTCAGACAAGCTTTATAAGTTCTGGACGTTAACCTCTTTGTGACTGCGCTATAGCCAAATGACGGCTACAGCGTGGTCGCACATTGCCGGGAGGGTGTCACATGATGTCCTCTCATGATTGAGCTGCTCCCTGAGGCACGATTCCGCAGGCATCTGTAATCGCTGTGTCCTTGAGACACAACTGATAGATTGTGGTAAAGAACCAATCACAGTGGCTCTTTACTATGTGATCAGCTGTGTCCAATCACAGCTGATCACAATGTTAACGTGATTTGCTGGTTCCTCTCCTCACGCTGGCAACGCGTGAGAAGAGGAAAGCTGATAACCGGCAAATCCACACAGGAGACATCTACACTGATAATCAGGGCACTGATTGCCAGTGCCGCCAACCAGTGCCTATAATTGGCGCCCATCAGTGCAGCCTCATCAGCCCACATCTGTGAAGGAGAAAAATTACTTATTTACAAAATTTTATAAAAGGAAAACTTTCTCAAAAATGTTGGTCTTTTTTTTCCATTAGTTTAGCAAAAAATAAAAATAAATGCAGTGGTGAATAAATACCACCAAAAGAAAGCTCTACCTGTCTCAAAAAAAAAAGATAAAAATTTTGTTTGGGTACAGTGTTGCGTGACCGCGCAATCGTCAAAATGCGACGGCGCTGAAAGCTAAAAATTGTCCTGGGCAGGAAGGGGGTAAAGTGCGCAAGTGGTTATACATATGTAGAGGAGAGGGGACCGCAGATAAACAGGTACAACTTATAAAGGAGGATTTGTTTTCATCTGTGCATCACCCGAGGCCGGTCACCTTTACTGGGTATATGTAAAGATTTACTAACACTTCCAGGGCTCATGCACACAGAATGTTTTAAAAATGCCAGCGATACAGCATTACTAAAAATGCCCATCGTTTGCGTTTACCTGCGTTTTTTACTTTAGTGTTATTGGGCGTGTTTTCAATAGAATGTAAAAATGCTTAAAAATGTCAAACGCGGCTTGAAGTGTTTAGACATGATTTTCGTTTTTACTGCTCCTGGAACCACAGGCTGTTGTTTTTTTTTCTACTGCCCCTAAACGCTTATGCCTCCAAGCGCCTCTGACAGTTTATGGGCATGGACACATAGGCTAACGTGGAGGGGCTTTTAGAGGTAGTTAAAAAAAAATGTCAGCCGCTGTAAAAACGTCCTGTGTGCATGAGGCCTCAAGCAGAACTATACTGTATCTGAGCACCACAAAACAAAAATACTGTTTGATTCATTTTTAATATTCAAAGCAAACTCCCCCATCCATCCATGTCTGCATACTTTATTTTGCTTGGAAATCACCTTGAACCCCCCCCCCCCCCGACATTTCTAGCTGTGCCCACCTTCAATTAAAGACCAATAATTCATGTAGCATTTATTTCCTGCAATCCATCTGCCTTTAGCTCAGGCAGGAGGGTGTGCCTAGCTGAGGAAACCCCTCCCCTTTCTGAAGACTCCTGGGATGTATGACATCATTTGCCTAGGCTAGAAACCAGGAAGTTACTAAAGGAAATGTAAAAAAAAAAAAAAAAAAGTTTGAAACAAGTAAATCTGATATACCTTCCTATCTGTTTACTAATGCTAGCAGCAGAAGGATTACAAATAGTCAGTGTTCATTCCGAGAGTGATGTTGTACTGTTTTTACAGCAGCTGTTTTTGGCTTCAGATGGTTTTTTTCTACAGTCAAACTCCTCATCATGTTGTTCTCCTATGTGTCCATGCACACATAGGCTGTTCTCAACTGTTTTGGGCAGGGGCATTTTTGAGCTGTAAAAAAACCAAGACCAGTGGGTTCTGAGAGCTGTTTTTCAGCTGTAAAAACGCACAAATGCTGAAAAACGCGGCTCACCAAAAAAAAAAAAAAAAAAAACATGCAAAAACGCTCAAATGTCCCTGCCATTTTTATAACATTTTTAAACATCCTGTGTGCATGAGGCCTTAAGGCCCCTTTCACACCTTTGTGACTTGTCCTGCGATTTGGGACTGCAAAGTCACATGACAAGTCATTCCCCATTATTTCCAATGAGCACCGTTCATATCTGTAGGACTTCAAAGTATTCCCTGCATTACTTTGGTCCAACTTTGATGCAACTTGAGGTCCATAGACTTCAATGTTAAACCCTCAAAGTTGCATGCAAATCGCACGTGAATAATATAGATGCGATTTCTGTACTACATCTGTACGTCTTTGTAATATGTTCTCATTGAGCCAAAGCTGCAACAAAGTCGCACTGATCCCAAATCGCGGTGAAATCACGTCGCACAGGTGTGAAAGGGGCCTTAGAAAAAAACCCATTCAGTACATCTCTGCAACATAAGCGCACTTCCCCCAATGTCTTATACTGATAAAGACTCTGCAAGTGCAGAAACCTAGCTGTTGACCTGCCTGAGATGCACTCTGCTGCTATTGTGGGCTGAAAACACACAGGATTTGGTGGACTGAGTGGTGTCAGCCCTGCCCAGTTGTCCAACACCTCCCCCCCCCCCCCACGCACACACACAAACGCACACACCCACACATGCTTTTTATTTTCACAACACAAAAACTACATTTTCTGTATCCCCATGATAAGAACTAATTACTTCTCTTGAGATAACACAGGAAAAGAACACAGGACGGATCTGAATTTCTGGAAGGACGGACGGGTATTTTCTGCAATTATTGAACAGGTCTAACAAACAGTTTACAATGGTATATTTAACAGAATACAAGGAAAGAATAAAGAGAAAATCATGGTTCCCAGCTTCTAATCATTGTTTATAACTGCCTACCCTCTTCTGCTAACTTTTTTTGGTGAAATTATTACCAGCTATCACTGTGGACTACAAACCACCTCCCCTCTGTGTCATGGGGTGTTTTGTAGTCCTAAAACTGTGCTATGGTGACAATGCTGTTCTTCCATAGATCAAGTATGGTGAACGTTGTCATTCTAGGACAGGAAGGGATTTACTGGCAGGATCATCAGTTGAAAAAAGCCTGAAAAAAGTAAACTAATGCAGCCACCACATCCCAGTATTGGTAATCTGCAATATGTTCTATTTTTGTTCTTGGGTTTAGAGTAAAAAAAAAAAAAAAGTTACCATTGGCGGTCTAATTTTTTTTTCATTTGTTTTTTTTTTTTTTTTTGCTGCCTCGTTTTAGATCAGCCTTGAAAATTGCTCCGACATGTTATCCTTACTGGCTGTAACACAAGGACATGCATGGAATTCTGGGAAAATGTGATATTTGGCATAAAAAGTGAAATGAGGGCATCCGGTAACTCACAGCAAGCAATCTGTTTTGTTGTGGATTGTAGTCAGTTTTTGTGTTGCAATGCCCATCAGAGATCTGTAGGGACACCAGTGAGGTGACTCCTGTGTTCAGGTTCCCAACTCCGCCCACTTCTACTATAAGGCCTCATACACACGGACGTTTTTTGACGCCGGTGTTTTCTGGCGTTTTTTGCAGCTCTCCATGTTAGTCAATGGCCCCATAAAAACGCCAATGTTTTTGAGCTGTAGATGACGTCGGCGTTAGTGAGCTGAAACTAGAACCCACGGCCAGTGCGTTCTGAGGCTGTAACGTTTTGGCATTTTTTGACGCCGACACCACAAAACGCCAACTAATATTGTACCGGCGTTAACTGGTGTTTTTTGACGCCGATGTTTTTAGGTTAAAAAATAGCAGAGGGATGATTTTTTAAAAAAAAAACGCCTATTGACGCCGACGCTCACTAACGCCGATGCATAACGGCGAAAAACGCCGATTTTTTTTTTTATTTTTCTCTTGACGTCGGGCCCGACGTTTTGTTTATTTTTTAAGAAACGTCCGTGTGTATGAGGCCTAAAAATAAACAAAATGTCGGGACCGACGTCAAGGAGAGAAAATCGTCGTTTTTTGGCGTTATGCATCGGCGTTAGTGAGCGTAGGCGTTCTTTTTTTAAAAAATCATCCCTCTGCTATTTTTCAACCTAAAAACATCGGCGTCATATGCCGGAAAACTCTGGTACAATATTAGTTGGCGTTTGTTGGCGTTTTGCAGCGTCGGCGTCAAAAAAATGCCAAAACGTTACAGTCTCAGAACACGATGGCCGTGAGTTCTACTTTCAGTTCACTAACGCCGATGCCATCTCCAGCTCAATAACGCCAACGTTTTTATGGGGCCATTGACTAACATGGAGAGCTGCAAAAAACGCCCGAAAACGTCGGCGTCCTAAAAAGTCCGTGTGTATGAGGCCTAAGGCCTCATACACACGGGCGTATCTTTAAAAATAAACAAAACGTCGGGCCCGACGTCAAGGAAAAAAATGTTTTTCGGCGTTAGTGAGCGTCGGCGTCAATAGGCGTTTTTTTTAAAAAATCATCCCTCTGCTATTTTTCAACCTAAAAACGTCGGCGTCAAAAAATGCCGAAAAACGCCGGTACAATATTAGTTGGCGTTTGTTGGCGTCGGTGTCAAAAAATGCCAAAAGTTACAGCCTCAGAACGCGATGGCCATGGGTTCTACTTTCAGCTCACTAACGCCAACGCCATCTACAGCTCAAAAACGCCGACGTTTTTATGGGGCCATTGACTAACATGGAGAGCTGCAAAAAACGTCAGGAAACGTCGGCGTCATAAAACGTCCGTGTGTATGAGGCCTAAAGAGGATCTGACTCTCTCTGATGAATTCCTCTTTCTCTTTTTCACCAGTGGGTTGAACAAAAAACAAAAACCAATAGACCTATGCACTGACGAAAAATTCTTTCCTTTTCGTTTTTTTTTTTTTTTTTCCGGGACATTTGTTATGATCGCAATTCGAAAATTCGTAAATTCAAAAATAAAAGGATAATCCGAAAATTCAAAATAATAACTAACTAATAATAACGAACTATTAAATTGTAGGTATTGGAATTTCCTTTCAAATTTGGCTGTTAGTGAACGTAACGAATACGAATTTATCCGAAGTTATGAATTATCCGAAATAATGTATGCGCATCTAAACCAATAGAATGGAACAAATTAATAATAAATAATAAAAAGTTTTTTATTTTTATTATTCATTTGTTACATTCCATTCGTTTAGATACGGCATTCGTTATTTTGCATAATTCATAACTTCGGATAAATTTGTATTGGCTACCTTCACTAACAGCCAAATTTGAAAGGAAATTCCAATACCTATAATTTAATAGTTAAGTTGTTGTTCAGATTTTTTAATTTTCTGGTTTTCGAATTTACGAATATTCGGAAAAATTTGTTAAACAGGCTTTCGTTAATTTGGATCTTACTGAATTAATGAATTTGTCGAAATCCATTAAAAAACAAATTTGGAACGAAACGAATTGCACTTGTCTGAAAACCAGCCTGACCGGTCCCTGTAGCCACACAAGCGACATTGATGCACGGCTCCGCGCCCTCTTCACCCATCAGAATGGGTCTCCAGCAGGACTGTTCCATAGAAGCCGGTCTAACAACTTGCTTCTGATGAGTGAAATTCAGTGGTTTCCTGCTGAACTGGATCATTTCCGGTCTGTGTATTCTCCACTTTAATTGTAGCTCCTGGAATAACGTAGACAATTTCCAGTTACAAATTAGTTTACAGATTTGATTTTGTCGCAGAAAGAAGTCGTCGTTGTCACATGCCTGACAGAATGGCGCTCCTCATCTGGAATTCTGGCGCTTTACAACCTCATCACATACAATGAGGGGAAAAAAGTATTTGATCCCCTGCTGATTTTTTACATTTGCTCACTGACGAAGAAATGATCAGTCTATAATTTTAATGGTCGGTTTATTTTAAAAGTGAGAAAATAACAAAAATATACAGAAAAACTCATTTTAAATAAGTTATAAATGGATTTGCATTTTAGTGAGTGAAATAAGTATTTGATCCCCTATCAATCAGCAAGATTTCTGGCTCCTAAAGCCTCGTACACACGGGACGACGATCGTATACAACAGGTCGTACTAACGACCGTTGTATGCGTTATCGATCGTTCGTATGCGCGATTAGAACAGCCGACATACGACGGTCGTACAAGGGAGTTGTATGAGCAGACTAGAAAACTTGGTCGTACCAACAAGCTCTCATACGACCATTGTATCGTGTGTACAGAGAAGTTGGTACAACAAGTTGTATTGTGCAAAACACGCATGCTCCGAAGGCAGGAACGGCCGGATGCTAATTACATGCACCTGAACGTTCTTTCTGTGGTCGTACGATCGTGTAGTGCAGTCAGTATGCAAGTTACATTATGCAACATACGATTTGCGACGATCGTACGTACGATCGTCGTCCCGTGTGTACGAGGCTTAAGTGTCTGGTATACAGGTAACGAGCTGAGATGAGGAGCACTCTCTTAAAGGGAGAGCTCCTAATGTTAGCTTGTTACTTGTATAAAAGACACCTGTCCACAGAAGCAATAAATCGATCAGATTCCACTCTCTCCAGCAAGACCAAAGAGCTGTCCAAAAGGGGACAAGCTTGTAGACCTACACAAGGCTGGAATGGGCTAAAAGACCATTGCCATGCAGCTTGGTGAGAGGATGACAACAGTTGGTGCGATTATTTGCAAATGGAAGAAACCCAAAATATCTGTCAACCTCCCTCGGTCTGGGGCTCCATGCAAGATCTTACCTCGTGGAGTTTCAATGATCATGAGAAAGGTGAGGAATCAGTCAGCCAGGAACTACACGGGAGAATCTTGTCAATGTTCTCAAGGCACCTGGGACCACCATGGTCACCAAGAAAACGATTGGTAACCTACTACTCCGTGAAGGACTAAAATCCTGCAGGGCCCGCAAGGTCCCCCTGCTCAAAAAAGCACATTTACAGGCCCTTCTGAAGTTTGCTAATGAACATCTGAATGATTCAGAGGAGAACTGGGCGAAAGTGTTGTGGTCAGATTAGACCAAAATTGAGCTCTTTGACATCAACTATACCAACCATCAACCATACCAACTAATACCAACCTAACCATCCTCTTCACTCCTCCCATGACCTCCTGCTCTCCAGCTCCCTCATCACCTCCTCTCATACTCGCCTCCAAGACTTCTCCCAAGCCTCTCCCATCCTCTGGAACTCCCTACCCCAATCGGTCAGAATGTCCCCAAATCTATCCACCTTCAAGCGATCCCTGAAAATTTTTCTCTTCAGGGAAGTCTATCCTGCCACCACCTAACAACTACACTCCTTATTTCTCAATCAGCTCATCCCCCGCAGTTTACTGCCCTTTCGTATCATTCAACCCTCCCTCTTAGATTGTAAGCTCTAACGAGCAGGGCCCTCTGATTCCTCCTGTATTGAATTGTATTGTAATTGTACTGTCTGCCATAATATTGTAAAGCGATGCGCAAACTGTTGGCGCTATATAAATCCTGTATAATAATAATAATAATAATAATCAACTCAATCACCGTGTTTGGAGGAGGAGGAATGCTGCCTATTAACCCAAGAACACCATTCCCACCGTCAAACATGGAGGTGGAAACATTTTGCTTTAGGGGCGTTTTTCTGCTAAGGGGCAGGGCAACTTCACCACATCATAGGGACGATGGACAGGGCCATGTACCACCAAATCTTGGGTGAGAACCTCCTTCCCTCAGCCAGGGCATTGAAAATGGGTCATGGATGGGTATTCCAGCATGACAATCACCCAAAACACACGGCCAAGGCAACATACTGCAGCCACCATCATCCAGAGAAAGTCTTAGCTGGTAGATGAGGCTGCTGGGCACTAATAGACGTGGACTTTTTTTGATTCCCTGGGATGATGGCTGGCAGGCTGTTCATTTATAAAAAGAGAGGTGGGTACAATGACCTCATTGACTTCATTTTATGGCGTTGGCATCATGGCACCAATCTGAGCTTCTTTTGACGTTGCTGTCTTTCTCAGATGCACTTTTTCAGCATCTCAGAATCCCTGAAAAGCAGTCTTCCCTTGAAGCCCATGTATACAAGCCCTTTTATTTGCAGAATTTGTAGCATTTTCTGGGCCTCTAAGTTTTTTACCTTCTCTGAAATTCTCTGCACTTACGAGAGGAAACCCGTCTGATCTTCTACCAGATAATAACGTTCAGCCTAAGCATCCTGTGGCTTGATTTGTAACAGATATGATTAAAATGTAACTCTTTTATGTGCAGTAATGAAATCCTGGAGACGCACAGTTGATCAGTGCCACAGATTTCTCTTACTTCTGCAGTCATTGCAACTCCTGGTGGTGGGTCATGTTGCTGGAGATGCCAGTTCAGTGGCATTGGGTGAGAGGACTGACTACTCTTCAGGGACCCTGTTCTGTGGTCTGGAGCTCCTTCCTGCGGCTGTGATGTGTAGTCGACGACCATTTCTCTTAGCGGTTTGCAGGGACGTTTTGTGTGCGTATGCAGCATGATGGGACAGGCACTGTAGACACGGTCTTTACAGTTCTACACTAAACTGTATCCTAAAGCTGGCCATAGATGGGTCTTCCTTTTTTTTTTTTTTTTTTTTTCGACCAGAGTGTTTATGGAAAAAACTGACCCCATTTCCCCATTCACACATTCAAGGTGGATTGGGTACTCCTGCCTACTGTGTCATTGTATTCTGACAGTGGGGAGACTTCCCCACCCCAATTAGACTACACATATCGGTGCTTCAGTCCATGGCCTAATCAAGAGGAAACTTTCCAATCGGGATGGTTGTACAAAATTTAATTAGTAATCGACTTTTGTACAGCCAAAGTGACCATACATTGATCGAAATTCGGCTAGTCCCTGCTGTACCAGCTGAATTATGATCCATCTATGGGCAGCTTTATTTTCCAAACATAATCCATACACATCCACTACCTAATAGCCCTGTAATCTCTTTTTCCTTCCAACATCCTCTGTGAGCTTCCCAACCTCTCCTTTTCCCCTCTTACTTCTGTTTTGAATGGAATGAGCAACGCATGTGAGTTGCAATCATGTACACTGTTCTATGCACACTGCTAATCCCATAGTGCATAGTCCATCTTGGGAGTACGCATGGGAGGGTGGCTACACACCTACATATGGTGGGTCAGTGAAAAATGAACATAGCCACCCTCTAATATGAAGTTGGATCATAGCAAAACAATAAAATACATTTTTGCTAGTGGCTCCATTATCTTGAATGGTCTTACGGAGCCAACCACCTGCTCGCACCTGGGAAAGGATTGCAGGCTGATGTAAGGATGCTGCCTGCACCAATGTGTACAAAGGGACAACACATTGACAACTAGGGTTGCATTGATACAGAGCATTTGCAGGAGTACTTGTACTCCTACAAATGCTGCCGATACCTAGTCCGATACTTGGGTGCTTAGGGATGATCGGTGCAGTGGTGAGGGGAGTTACAATCACCGATCTCCCTGTGCGGCTTTCAATAAAGCAGCTGACAGCCGCTTCTCCTCCTCTCCCCGCTGCAGCTGTCAGCTGCTTTATTGAAAACCACACAGGGAGATCAGTAATTGTAACTCCCCCACCGCTGCACCAATCATCCCTAAGTGTCCCCCTGTATCCACCTCCGCGTCCTCCCCCGGTCCCCATCTATGTGTTCCTCCGGTCCTCTGTGTCCTCTGTGCTCCTCCATGTCCCCCTCTATGTGCTCCTCCGGTCCCCCGTGTCATCTGTGCTCCTCCATATCCCTCTCTATGTGCTCTTTTGGTCCCCCATGTCCTACTCCCCCTGGCCTCGTCGTGTGTTTTCCTCCTGGCCTCCTCGTGTCTCATCCTGTACCCCCTGGTTTTCTCGTGTATCTCTCCCTATACCTCCTCGTG
>BLSH010018949.1:869862-885456 GCA_018402905.1 Glandirana rugosa | reverse complement strand
CCAACAATCTGATCGTAGAGCACGATCGTAGCGATCGTTGTTCTATGCAGAGCTTGATCTGCAACTCAAAGCAGCGGTATGTGAAATCTCTAATTTCTGCTATCTGTCCTCAGAGCAACAGCACAGACAGCAGTAGTAAAGTAATCTATCTCAGGATGCAGGATCAGGTCTTAAAATGGCTAAAATCTGTCCCTCACGCCGTCAGCTACCTTTCCCTATACTAACCCAAGGAGCATGTGACTGCAGCACTGTGACTCCAGCTTATAAAGAGGCTGGGTCACATGATGCACTGGCCAATCACAGCCATGCCATTAGTAGGCATGGCTGTGATGGCTTCTAAGGGCAAACCAGTGAAACGCTTGTTGATTGGCTGCCCTGCAGCTTCTCAACACGTGGAATAAAATAGCAGAACCCCGGACCGAACCCGAACGATTTTTGAAATGTCCGGGTCCGGGTCCGTGCCACGGACACCCGAAAGTTCGGTACGGACCCGAACGTTACAGTCCGGGTTCGCTCAACACTAGTCATTATTAATGATATCCCAAACGCAGGTCACAAACGCAGTGCCTGCACCAGATCACATGGTACAGTAGTACGATGCAATCCAGTTCCTGCGCTTTTTTTTTTTTTTTCATAAGCAGTGCATGCACTACTTTTGGTGCAGTCCAGCATGATTTCAGCCCATTCAAATGAATGGGCTGAACTGGCACTGCACCTGGATCGCATGTGAATGGCACAGAAACGCACAGCATGTTCCTGTGTGATTCATGGTGTCAATAGAGTGGGTAGAGTAGAGATAGAGAGGGTAAAGGAGAGCAAGAAAAGGTTAGGAGTAAGAGAGAAGATGGCAGAGAAACTAGGTAGGAATAAAAAGGCAAAATGGAGAGCCCTCTGAGGTGGTCTCTGTATTACTTGGAGGAAGAAGATGAGAAGCTGGCAACTCTTTCATCCCAATGTAGAAATTTTATTCTTGCAGGTGGGGTACAGAAGTACAGTGGCTAACATATTTTGGCTTTTGGCCCTAATCATGATGGCTATGATTAAGGCTAACCGCTGAAACGCGTTAGCCGCTGTATTTTCTGTACTCCACCTGCAATAATAAAATTTCTATATTGAGATGAAGTTGCCGGCTTCTCATCTCCTTGTTGTGTTAGGAAGACCCCATAAGCCAGTGCACCATCTTCTCACCCCTCTGGGAATCTGTCCGGGTGTTGTCTGTCTTTCTCCACCTGATTACTTGGGCCTGGTAAAGTTCTCCCTTTAACACTAGATGTTTCAACACTTTTTTGGCAGAAGATTTTAAGATGAAGGTCAAGTCCTCCATCAGTTTTGAACCTTTGACCTTCATTACATTTTCAGAGGGAGACTGTAGTGGGTTGACCTCTGCAACCTGGGATGCAAGCGTGTGCCACATTAAGCTATATGAGTGAACGGGGGGATCACAACTCCTGAGTGCATGATTAAATGACCATAGCTTTTAACTGTCCCTTATTTGGAACAAAGTCCCCGTGTCCTCCTCATTTGCGTCTTTTTTTGGTCACATGTACATATCTTTAAAAAAAAACACACACACATATAAAGTAATGGTAAAAAAAGCACTTGTGGGTTTAACCAGTCATTTTCTTTTTGTGTATTGGGGGGGTGTCCTTTGCCTACATATGTTTTGCTAATAGGTGCCCCTCTTTCAGAAGTTTGGGAGGTATAGGTAGGAGCTGATCAGCGTTCTGCTGCCCCTTCAATTGTCCATTGATCAGGATGAGAGTGGCGTCAACTTGTGTGGTTCTGCATTGGAAGTCTAGGATCTAACGCTGCTTCCGGGGCAGATGTACTTGGATCACAAAATTGGCTCAACAGAGTTCAAAAATTCTTTGTCAGATAAAGCAGTTCCCCATTTATGTATTGATCTGTGTTTGCAGGAGCTCAGCGTTCGAAGATCTGCTCATTGAATATAGTTTCTGTAGCATCCATGCTCTCAAATCATGACATTACTACTTAAAATCCACCTAATCCATACGTGGCGTTTAATAAATCAGGTGCAGACAGCAGTGATCTCAAACAAAGGAAATTGGAGGAAGGTTTAACCTTGCTTACAAGACGAGAAGAATGTAAGATGTCTGCTTATTTTGGCTGGGAGCGGACAGTGTCCTTCAAACAAGTCTGAGAAGTTATGAAATGTGACTTGCCCGTACACATAAACACTGAGCACCAGGGACTCTTCCTGTCGGCTCTCTATGAAAATGTTTTTGTGTGAAATGCATATGCCAGTTGGTGTGTATAGAGGAGAGGTGTAACAGTGCCTGTGGGGATCCTGATGTAACATGGAGGAAGGGCTCCTGCAAGGCTGAGGATCACTTGTGCTTAGACACTTTTAGGAAGTGAAAGTAGGGCAGCGTTATTGTAGGTTTTGTTACCGATGATAAAAGCCTAATCCATCAGGTCCATAAACTGTACTAAATGTAAATGCACCTAATCCCTTTAATATATCCATGACCTAAAGTAGGTTTGCATGGATTTAAATACAAAGGAGTAAAGGCTGGAGCCATTGCCCCGAACCTGGGAAGTGATGTGGAAAACCTATGGAGGTGATGGCTCTTAGGCCCCTTTCACACTAGCGGACTGTTCGGATCCACCTGTCAGTTTATCAGGCGGACCTGATGGGACTCTCCAGTCTCCTGTATGGAACGTCGGGTGTCAACGAATATCCGATCCTTTCTGGCAAAAGCAGACGAACGGAAATCTGTCCCCCATCCGACTGGCGGATCAGATTGGATGGCAGTTGGGTGTAAATGTACAGGCGGTCAGTTTACATCCGACCGCCAATAGAGGAGAGTGGGCTGTGCCCATGTCCATTCTGCATAAGTGGAGCAGGCACAGACCAGCCATCCGCCTGCTCAGTGGATATCAGCGGAATGATTCCCCATTGGGCAGGTGGACTCAAACGCAGCCCCGCTCCATGTGGTATGGGCCCTAAAACTGTACTTATACTTTAAGAGCTGTACTCCACAACAATGCAAGACCATTGGGTAAATTGCCGTGGGCAAATTTAAGCCATGAAAATCCAACTTTAAGCTGCTTTCTTTCTGCATGTCGGTTTAGGCCCCTTTCACATGGAGTGGATCTGTCCAAGCGGATACCGCCTGCTCAGCGGGGAGTCTGTCCACTGATCCCTGCTGAGCAGGCGGATGACAGGTCCAGTCCGCTATGCAATTCAGACATAGACACAGCCTGCTCTCCTCTATGGGGCTGTGTCCGTTTCCATCCGCTTGTCATCCGATCTGGACAGTTGGCGAACGTATTGCCATACATCTATTTTTAGCATATCTTATCGCTGACATCCGTCGCCCCATAGAGGGCAATGGGTGGTCCGATTGGGTCCACCTGAAAAACTGACAGCCAGACCTGATTGTGAAAGAGGCCTTAAGGCACTCCTCAGTCCCTGCTGAGTCCCCAAAAAGAGCTTGAGAAAAAGTTAACAAGACTGCAACAAGAATCAGGGTAAGGGCCTAAAACGGTGATGGCGAGTTAAAGAAGTATAGCCAAAGCTCTTTTGGCCAAACTTCTCCTTTAGGCCACAGGAGTGAACTAGCGCTGGAGGGGCAGAGCAGAGAGTGATGATTGACAGTCACCGCTCTCTGCTCAATAAAGACCAAGAACTGAGCAATCAGCAGTCATGTACTGATTTAACGGTTTCCCAAAACACTTAAATTCAAGGCATGCAGTGAATAATATCTGTTACAGGTAATAGTGGGCTTATGTTGGCTCTCAACTGTACCGTCAAGCCATCAAATAGCTGGTGTCATAACTGATCACATGTGCAGCACCATGGCAACTGCAGATCAAATAGAGGCTAAGATCGCAGCTTCCCTGGCTGCAAAGAATAGGTAAGTTTAGTTTCTCTTCTACTTGCTTGGTAAAACAACCCATTCAGTTTAATAGAAATGCAAGGCGAAACATTTGTGTGTATGTGTATAAAATGTAGGTTCCTACTATAAAAAGTAGGTGGTGCTTTCATGACTTACTTAAATAGGAAGTAAACTTCCATCTTTAAATGTTACCTATAGGTAAGGCTTAATAGTGTAAATATCTCCTAAACATGCACCGTTTAGGAGCTATTTACTGTAAAGGCAGCCAGTGATATCACTAGCACATGTACTCTGAGGGAACGGCCACCCGTGCTGTTTCTTCAGAACCCTGTGCCATGACCGGCAGCTCCCGCACGCATGAGTGGAAGTGATGTCATCGCGGCTCCGGCCAGTCACAGAGCCGGAGTTCGTGAACCCGGAAGCAAGACGGGTGAAGATGGAAGCGGTCTCCAGTGATGACATTACATCGCTGGAATGCTTCGTTTTCAGTTAAGTTTCACATAATGTGCTAGTTGCCCTGCAGGCAAGAAAAAAAAAAAAACGTGCAGAGATTTATAACCGCTTTAAACCTGAGGGCAAGTTGACTAAATGTAAAGATTGTTTTATCGCCTTTCTTTTGCCACGTAAAAAATCTAATGAACTACTTGCCGACTTGCACTAAATGACGCCTATAGCACAATTGGCCAGTTCTGGAAGGGCGTCATATGACGTCCTCCCGTGATCGCGCCCGGTCCCTTTGGACACAGCTGATCACAGATCGAGGTAAAGAGCCAATCAGTGGCTCTTTGAACACAGTGGATCACGTGGCAATCGCAGCTTATCATGATGTAAACACAAGCCAGTTATGGCCATTCCTTTCCTCCAGGCTAACAGGAGAGCTGATAACTGGCTTGTGCGAAAGGGACATCTACACTGATAATTAGGGCACTGGTTATCAGTGTAGTCCCAACAGTGCCCACCAGTGATGCCAATCAGTGTCTTTTATCATTGTCCACCAGTGCCGCCTCCTCATTCCCCACCCCCCATCAGTGCACATCAGTGAAGGAGAAAGATGACCTGTTTGCAAAATTTTATTAAACTATATATAATATATATGAATTTTGTCTTTTTCATTTAATTAGCAACAAATAAAAACCCAGCAGTAATTAAATACCACCAAAAGAAAGCTATGTGTGTGATAAAAATGATGAAAAATTTCATATGGGTACAGTGTACCATTAGCCAGGTCAGGAAAGGGGGTAAAAGTGCCCAGTAGGCAAGTAGTTAAACAGCTACAGTACATGTAAAAAAAAAAAAACCTTAATGATTACCTGTCCATCAGTGCATTTGTGGTAAGCTGCTCTGTGTCTTTCATCTAAGCAATCTTGACGCGCCATGGAGACCAAAGAATCCTCATCATATTGGTCCCCTGCTGTGCGTTCTGGTTCCACTCCCTATGTCGCCACTGTGTCCTGCTGTAAGGCAGTGGATGGTGAATAGAACATAGAGCACAGTGTGTGACCAGACACCCAACACGCCTGAAACTGTTGGATGCTAAAGATTGCGAGGCCACTAACTTTTCAGGAGCGCAAAGATCAGAGGCAATGGAACAAGTTTTGCTAATCTTTCTTTTATAGGGAGCCAGACTCCTCTACCTTAACCATCTATCCCCCCTTCCCCAACTGGCTTTCTCAAAATACTAACAATGACATACAAAGCCATCCATAACTCTGCCCCAAGCTACATCACTTGTCTCCAAATATCACTCCCCTGTCCTCTTTACTCCTCCAAAGACCTCCTGCACGCTAGATCTCTTTTCACCTCCTCCTATGCATGCCTCCAGGACTTCCCTGGAGCCTCCCCTATTTTCTGGAATTCCCTACCCCAATCTGTCTGGCCATCTATTATGCGATGTAAATAGTCACCTCTTCAGTGAGGCCGATCCCGATTCCCACCCCCAACTTACCATAATTAAAATTTTTGTTTCCCCACCAACTCATCCTGCACAGCAGGGCCTTCCTGTCTTTTAATTGTATTGTAACTAGAACGTCTCCCCTAATTTTGTAAAGCGCCATGTATGCGATTAGTGCTACATAAATCCTGTATAAAAATGAATATTGAATTTAATTTTTTGGTGGCAGTGCACTTGTGAAAGAAACAATTGAGTACTGTCCGTGATAATTTTTTTTTATTTGCACTTGCATACAATTTTTCAGGACAAGATTTCGAGGCATGTCCCCTTCTTCAAGGTTCTATCAGTACTGCTGGGACCCTGAAGAAGGGACCTTCCCCCGAAAGCTTGTCCTGAAAAATTGTATGGAAGTGCAAATAAAAAAAGTATCACTGACAGTACTCAAGTGTTTCTATTTTTTGTTGGCGACAGTCACTTTAAGGAACGGGTCATCTGGAGGTTTGGTTGTACATGTCTAAACAGCATCTGATATCAAGAGTTTTTAAGCATAGTGCTGTTGTAGTTGCTCTGAACTTTGCTCAGCCTTTTGGGTCCATCGTAGACATACAACACCCTGCTGACACAGCTCATTGTTTGTTACTGAGCGTCCCTATGGAGGGGGTTTTCATCTTTAGTATCCGTTGCCTTGCTGCTCCCCATCCTGACTTTACCATGAAAGGCTTTCCTGACCTCCACACCTTACGTCAATAATGTCCAAATTAGAAGGAAGGAGGAGGCAGGGGAGGGCTGGGCGTTGGTGGTGCACCTCATGGGGACAAACAGACGTCACCCTTGCTGTGCGTACATCTCCGTCCTCTCATGTGAATCTGACGCTCAGTTATTATTTGGTATCCTACAACAGTGTACTGGTAGATAGAAGCCCTTCTGGAATGGGACACTTCCTGTGTGCAGATACCTTGCAATAGAGATATGGAGTAGACCTGTTATTATTATTATTATTATTATTTTTTTTTTTTTTTTTTTTAACTTTTCTGTCCATGAATAAATCTTGGAGCAGAACTGGCTGTACAGGTCCACCTAGAGAAGTTACAGTATTCTCTGAAGTTCTTGTAGTATGAAAATGCTGGTATCCCTGTCACCACAAGATATTAAAGTGGAACTTCAGTCCCCTTTCGTGTGGCTCTGCTCCCCCTCCGGCTTCACCATTATGACCCAATGCGCAAATGTGCCCAAGGGTTCTGCTTGGCCTGGCACATCTGTCACGATTTCCAGCGCACGCACAAAGACAGCAAGGCATTGGGGCCTCTGTAATAGCCGTCTTGGCACGTGCAGGGTGGAAGCAGTATATGCGTGCATGTGCTGGGAAGCCCACACGTGTCCCGAAGTGCCACAGGGCTCAGTCAAGACCCAAAGTTCTGTGGCACGTCTGCGCGCACACACACAATCCAGGCAGGAGGGCACAAATGTCCACCTAGGCAAGAAGTGTTGTACTATATATACAGTTGTGTGTGTGTGTGTGGGGGGGGGGGGGGGTTGCTGTTTTTGCTTTAAGTGTTCTATCTGTTCAATAAGTGTGAAAAATGATGATCCTGCCAGAAATCTTGTTTTCTGATAACTTCCTGGGCTGTCTGCCTAGGCTGGCAGTTATCAATTGCATTGTTCCCAGCTCTCTCTCTCTGAACTACAGAACTCCACCACCTATGTTATGAAGGAGAGAGGGTGGTTTTCTGTAGTTCATTCTCTAGGTAACAAGATGGTTCCTCCATTGACACTGTACATTGACTGAGCATTGCCACCGGAGGACAGGAAGTGGGTTACTGCCTGGATCACCAGATAAAAACGTTTGGGAAAAAAAACAAATGCTGACATCACCTGGATGGACCACAGGGTGGGTGAAGTGTGAGATATGCATTTTTGTTCTTGGGTTTAGATACTCTTTTTACTGCAAAAAAAAAACACCTTAAAGCAAAAGCCTGCCGTGGTTCCTTTAGAAATTAAAAAAAAAAAAAAATTAAAGTTAAAGTTAAAAATTTTTAACTTGAGGCCTGTCTTGGAGTCCAGCGATGTCGGCACCGCCCACCAATCTTCGGATCGGCAGGTCGAGTGCTACCGCCACCATTGAGGGTAAGGAAAACCTGGACGTGTAGCCGTTCAGCTTCATGGCCGGGTCCCTACTGCGCGTGCGTGAGCCGCCGATGCGCTTTCCCATTGGCGGTGGAGGAGGAGGAGGAGGGAGCCCGGCTTCTGACGGCCCCGGCCCTGGGCTCCCGGATGTATGGAAAAGCACAACTGTCAAAGACAAGTGTCGCCCGCTTTAAGAGCTTTTTCACGCGGGCGATCTGCCTGGCGGACTCCACTTTGATCAGCAGGGGATCGATCCCTATGGAGGGTCAGATGAAATTGGACCGAATATAAAATAGGGTCACCATCCGTCTGGATTTCACGGATAGGATCGGATTGGATAGCAGCGGGTGTCAGTGGTCATGTCACCATGGCCACTGGTGAAAAACTGACAGGCGGACCTCATCGGAAAGCCTGTGCGAAAGGGCCCTAAAAGCTATACAGATACAAAAACTAACTGATGCTGCTCAGTAATCATTATTACATCAGCAAATGTTTTTTTAAATACCAGTAGTGAAAACACCCAACATGATCACATTTAGTGTAAATCATAGGAAAAGGAGGCACAAGGGTAGTACAAAAACACAAAATGTCAAACTAGCAAACTTTTCTGAACTGCGCTCAATACTACAAGACATCAGTTGGGATTAAATGTTTCAAACATTGAACACAGAGGAAAAATGGGAATGCTCTAGGAACATATTAAACACAGGTATCACACAGTGCATTCCAATGGGCAATAAATTAAAAAGAGCGAAGGTTAAACCTGGGTGGTTAAACCGTAACTTAAAAAGTCTTATTAAAGAGGAAAAAATGGCCTGTAACTTCCTCCCGCCCGCCGTATAGTAAAATGATGGCGGGGGCGGGATCTCCTCTCGTTCTGGGATGATGTCATATGACGTCGCCCCTGTGTCATCGTTCTCGCGCGCTTAGGGACACAGAGCGACCCCAATCTCATTAAAGAGCAGATGGCGTGGCTCTTTAGACATAAAAAGGGGAACCCCAACAGAGGGGTCAAAAAATACTCTAATTGGGCATAAGTAAGGAGTCACATCAATCCTCTCAGGGATCAGAGTCAGCCCTGGGGCTAAAATGGTGATGGCAAAACAAGAACCGCACAAAAAAGAGGGCAGCACAGGAGGCTGTCCGGAAAAGGTCACCATATAGATAGCCACTGGGATTTGAGCATGTGAAAAGGAAATAGGCATAAACACATGGGAATCAATGAACCACTTTATTGGAGAAATATGCTGCAACCGGATGGACACAGGATGGAGCATAAATATAAAATAACTGATCAGAAAACCACCACCGTTGACAACGTTGTCATAAATGTGACTAAAAACAAACTCCTCAAAGGGGCACATAGAACAAAGGGGCACATAGAAAAATACAAAATAAATAATCAGCGTAAAGGAAACAAGGGCTGAGAAAGAGCTGATAATATTAGCCACAGAGAACTTCACCAGAAGTATGATCACCTTCTTTGCATATATTTTATATTATTTATATATATATATATTATTTATTTTATTGTAACAGCCCCAATGCCATTCAAGGATATATGGCAGGAGGAGCAGAGTAAAGCGGAGAAGAGTTTCCTTGATTTCCTTCCACTACAGCCGTCCCTGATCCACTCCCCGGTGCCAGCCCTCGCTGCGACCCTGGTGCCTTTCCAGGTAACGCTTCGAGACTGCTGCAGCCCGGGGTCCTGCCTCCCTCCTTTACCATCCCGGTTTGCGCAGGTCCCCTCCGCAGTGTTTGCGGTCACACTGCCCTATTCATTCCCACGGGGACTGCGCTTATCCCCAGATGCCTGTAGCCGACCCCCTCCCCCTTGTACTTTGGACTTCCTCCGGAGGTTGGGGGATTTTGCCATCATCAGTCAGGTTGTGGGCTACTCAGATTGTGCCCTGGCCGCGGGCAGTCAGTCCGTAGCCTGCCTCACTGGGCTATTGCTATCATCGGACTGACTCCTGCTCCGTCTTTTCATTCATTGCCCTGCTCATTTACTGGGTTTACATTGATATTAGGTATTTGACTACTTGGCCAATCCCTTTGATCCATCATTCCCAGCTGGGGACTTATATGTGTAATTTGGCTCAGTACTGTTTTGTATGTATATCCATGGTTGTATCATGATTGCTGTTTTTATTACCTAAGGGTCTGTTTTGACCACTCCATTGTTCCATTTACTCATTCGCAGGGGTCCCTCTCTATTTGGGGTTATCTGTGGGCTGCCTAGCTGGGCCTACCTCCTCTGCCACGGTAGGAAGGGGGCATTTCCACATCGGAAGGCCCTCACCCGACTGGCCCTGAGGAGTTTGTTTTTAGTCACATTTATGACAACGTTGTCAACGGTGGTGGTTTTCTGATCAGTTATTTTATATTTATGCTCCATCCTGTGTGTCCATCCGGTTGCAGCATATTTCTCCAATAAAGTTGTTCATTCATTGATTCCCATGTGTTTATGCCTATTTCCTTTTCACATGCTCAAATCCCAGTGGCTATCTATATGGTGACCTTTGCGGACAGCCTCCTGTGCTGCCCTCTTTTTTGTGCGGCGTGGCTCTTTACCCATGTGATCAGCCGTGTCCAATCATAGCCAATCACATGTAAACACGGAAGTGCTGTTTATCGGCTCTCCTCACCTCGCCTCACACTGACCGAATGTAAGGAGAGGAGAGCTGATCAGCGGCATCTCCTCGCAGGGGAGACCTGCACAGCTAATCAGGGCATGATCATTAGTGTCCTGATTACAGTACAGCTACAGCAGTGTCGCCAGTCTGTGCCCATCAGTGACACCAATCAGTGCCCATCAATGACACTCATCCGTGCCGCCCCATCAGTCCTGCCTATCAGTGCCCATCAGTGCGGCATATTAGTGCCTACTCATCAGTGCCTCCTCATGTGAAGGAGAAAAATTACTTTACAAAATTTTCTGTTACCGTAACTAAGAAACCTTCTTTTTTTTTTTCAAAATTTTCTGTCTTTTTACGTTTTTTTAGAAAATAAAACCCCCAGCGGTGATTAAATACCATCAAAAGAAAGCTCTTATTTGTAGGAAAAAAATGTAATTGGTGTACAACTTTGCACAATCGCGCAATTGTTATTCAAAAGGTGACAGCGCGGAAAGCTGAAAATTGGCCTGGGCAGGAAGGGGGTATCAGTGCCCAGTATCGAAGCAGTTAAAAAAAAATCTAAAGTAGGGGGTCATTGTCAGCATCTCAACACTATAAGGAATGTAAGAACACAATCAGGGCAGCTAAAAAAGACTATGAGAGACACATAGCAGAGGAGAGTAAAATATATCCCAAAAAATGTATTTGATATATATTAACCGTAAAAAAGCGAGGTCAGATCACATTGGCCTCATAAGTTGATGAAGGGAGGATGGTCACAGATGACACCCCAGATAAGGCTTGTTGGCTGCTTTGTTGGCCGCAACCATCTGGTGCAGGGATCTTACAACTACGGCCCTCCAGAACTACACATCCCATGAGGCATTGTAAAACTCTGACATTCACAGACAGGACTAGGCATGATAGGAATTGTAGTTCCTGAACAAATGGAGGGCCATAGTTTGAAGACCCCTGAGCTGGTGAGTGTACATTTCACCTGGGCACGTGGATTTGTTGAATATAATGAAGAAACTATAACTTAATACTTGATTTTGCAAGATCACGGTGATTGGGGACTTCCCTTTATGCAGGTTGTTTGGACTTTACACAACATTCATAGATGTGTTAAATCTGTCAACATCAATGGATACTACTGTGCATAATTTATGTAGAAGGATCCATGTATTCTGATAGCGGAGCGTACCTGCTGTCAGAATTTGATGTCCCAGCGGAGAGGAGTCCTCCATCCACCTGGATTGTGTGAAGAGAGCAATGTGTTCTTTTGGATCTGGACCTCAGCTTTAGATAAAGCATTGTCTATTGGTATTGGGTGAAGGATCTGTTGTCCATAGTGTTTTCTATCTTGTGGCTTCTCTAAATGCAAATGATGGACCAGGTTGAGACCTCAGCATTGTCTTTGCTTTGCCTGTTTCTCTGTATTGAAACTTTCTTTGATCACCCTTATGTCCTGCAAAGAGCTATGCAATGATTACTTTTTTCTTATCAATCAACACTTTCCTCTCCAGTGAAGAAACCCAAGTATGTACAGTATGCTTTGATAAAAAAAAAACCTTTGGAGTGAATGAAAACCAGATGGTATGTATAGTATGTGGTCAACATGTTTGTGTTATTTTTGCCTTTTACAAGAGTTCTCAGCCACCAAGCAAAACTCCTGAACTTCCGGTTCCTTAAAATTGGGACACTTTCACTTTCCGCCGCAAACCTCCTGTAAGCGCGTCCCTACTGAATCGATCACTGGGAACCCTGGTTATTTCACTGTTGGGAGTTTCTACAGTGCTCATGCACTAGATTGAGACTTGTCAACTCATACGTTTTTTCTTAACAGTGCATATATACAGAAAGCGGAACTCTAAGCCAATAAATGGCTGTAATGCATATAGGCAAACTTTTTTACCAACCGGGGAATTTGTTATCTTGTTTAGCCAACATAACTGCCCTAGGTAGCCAAGTGATGCCAAAGAAATGGATATTGAGTTGAACACTAAACTAACAACCTCCATTGTCCTAGTCCTGCATGTTACAGAGCTGTGCAGAGTGTCTAAGAGCCCCATTCACAACGGAGGTGTCCTGGTCAGCAGGGGATCCGTGCTCCCGCTGAATCGGCGCAGAACGGATGTCACGTTTCTGAGGTCCATGTCCATTCCATTCCAGCCTGAATCCAGACCCATGTTTGGCCTATTGGCACACAGATGTAAATGGACGCACATTTGTTTTGCATCCTTGTAACGCCAATCGGTCATAATTTGGTCCAAACACCTGGAAAAAGACTCCAACCTTTCCCACTTCTTTTTTTTTTTTTCTTTTTTAGACAAAGGTAATGGAACATAAACCGACGCATTCAATGACATCTGCCTGGATCTGCCTCATCAGGAACTAGCTGAAATGTGAAGAGTGTGTATCAGAGGTGGCCATCAATGAGAATCAGTAGATTCTTATCGGCAGGGCTACACACTACATGCACACGGTTTATGCCAACAGCAGCAGCTGTATACAAAACAATGGGCAGCAATGCTGCCGCCCACGTGTAACCACTCATCCATGTGGTTACATGCTAATAGAGCCTATGACCAACCCTGGATGCAGATAGAATGTGTCCGATAGTGTGCGTCCAGAGTCGGTGTTTCTGCAGAGTTTTTGGTGGCACACAAACTAGAAACCACTAATCGGCCATAGCAAGAGGCGGTGTTTAGCCACCTATAAAAAGCAGCAAAATATACACCCCTGGCCGTCAGTGTTAAGGGGCCCTTATAAAGCATATTTTACACTGAAGGGACCTTTTTTTACAGTTTTTTTTTTTTTTTTTTTCCAAATGGCCCCCAAGCCACATATTTGTATTCACACAATTCATGCACAGCCACTGATTTCTATGTAAGGCATGCTGTAGTTATGTGTATGCGGCAGTTTGTCTTTTTCTTCTCAATAGATGTGTATACTGATCATAATGTTTATTGTACTTGGAGCTTTAGAGCACAGTGGTCACTATACATACAGCAATTAGTTACTGAGGCATAGTGCTAACAACATAATCCACAACTGCCAAAGTAATCCGCATTGAAATAGGCTGTCTATTTCCTTTGTAGTAGAGGTGTCAACAAAGTACATAGAGTGGGTCAGTTTTATAAGTGATATGAACATACATTATATTACCAAAAGTATTGGGATGCCTGCCTTTACACGCATATGAACTGTAATGGCATCCCAGTCTTGGTTCATAGGGTTCAATATTGCGTTGGCCCACCCTTTGCAGCTATAACAGCTTCAACTCTTCTGGGAAGGCTGTCCACAAGGTTTAGGAGTGTCTGTGGGAATGTTTGACCATTCTTCCAGAAGCACAATTGTGAGGTCAGGCACTGATGTGGATGAGAAGGCCTGGCTGGCAGTCTCCACTCTAATTTATGCCAAAGATGTTCTATCGGGTTGAGGTCAGGACTCTGCAGACAAGTCAAGTTCCTCCACACCAAACTCACTCATCCATGTCTTTATTGACCTTGCTTTGTGCACTGTTGCGCAGTCATGTTAGAACAGAAAGGGGCCATCCATAAACTGTTCCCACACAGTTGGGAACATGAAATTGTCCAAAATGTCTTGGTATGCTGACGCCTTAAGAGTTCCCTTCCCTGGAACTAAGGGGTCAAGCCCAACCATCGAAAAACAACCCCACACCATAACCCCCCCCCCCCCCCCTCCCTCCATCAAATGATTTGGAGTGGTGGTCCAATACTTTTGGCAATATAGTGTGGAGGAACTTGACAGGCCTGCACAGAGTCCTGACCTCAACCCGATAGAACAGCTTTGGGATGAATTAGAGCGGAGACTGCCAGCCAGGCCTTCACGTCCAACATCAGTGCCTGACCTCACAAATGCACTTCTGGAAGAATGGTCAAACATTCCCATAGACACTCCTAAACCTTTTTAAGATATATTTATGGAGTTTTATAAGAAAAACAGAAAACACAGTTACAATAACTGCATGCAACATCACCCGCCTATGTCTCACAGGTCTCAGCATATGAAGAGGATATTCTTATGTCCCTCTGTACAATGAGTGTATAATGAAGCCTAAATCAAATTATTCTGTTTGCACGAACATCCAGTTAGTTAGGCAGCAAAGTTATATTAACATAGGGGGAGGGGGGTATGTAAAATCCACAGATATAAGGAAGACCTTACCAAGTGTCAGACTCTGTTGTGACCAAAGTGAGGGGGCTGGACACCCATTTGTGCCATAGCTTGTCAAAGAGACAAGGCTTCTTCCGAAGCTCAAAAGTGAGCTTATATAAGGGCAAATTATCATTTACCAATCTGTTCCAGGTATTTAGCGTCAATCGGGAGGATCCCTTCCAGAATAGAAGTTATAGTCTTTTTAGCATAAAAGTATAATATACGTAACAAACATTTCACATTTGTGGGGGCAGTCAATTCACCAAAGACACCCAGCAAGCCGTTTTTGGGGTGCAGGATGTTGGGTAGTCCTAGAGCATTACATAGGAACGAGTCCAGTTTTGACCAGAACCCATAGACTATAGGACAGGACCAAAATCAGTGAATAAAATCGGCCTCTCCTCCGCAGCCTCTGAAGCATGCAGATGTGGATCGCAGGCCCATACACCCCTAAACCTTGTGGACAGCCTTCCCAGAAGAGGTGAAGCGGTTATAGCTGCAAAGGGTGGGACAACTCATTATTGAACCCCTCAGACTATAGAATGCATTACGGTAAAACGCCTTCTGCCTTTATAACCACTTAGATTAGAACCACTAATCTGTCTTTTGTCTAATTTTTAAGCAAAAAAAATGTTAAGGTTTTAAGCCTGTGCTTCTCAGCAATCAAAGACCTACAGGCAGTGGCGGCTGGTGAAGTTTTTGGATGGGGGGGGCGCCAGGCCCCGCCCTTCCCTTTGACCCCTCCTACTTTTAACAAGTCCCGCCCCTTATAGAATCCACCCACTCCGTCCCCTGTATTCCACATATTGTGTCAGGCGAAGTGGAGAAGACCCTTCCGACAGGTGTTCCAAATCCCCACATACCCGGACGCTAGGTGTAGACGTACGAAGTCTCCGACGCCTCCTCTCCGGCTAAA
>BLSH010018949.1:854661-869466 GCA_018402905.1 Glandirana rugosa | reverse complement strand
GGGCAGTTTGCAGTCAGTTACACAGGTGGGGGGCAGTTTGCAGCCAGTGAGATAGGTGGGGGCAGTTTGCAGCCAGTGAGATAGGTGGGGGCAGTTTGCAGCCAGTGAGATAGGTGGGGTACATTGCAGAGTCTTCCCCCCCCCTGCACTTACCCCATCCAGCAGGCAGGATTATTGCAGAGATTCGGCATGCGAGAGCGCGCTGGGTCTGCAGAGTTCGGCACACGGAGAGCGGCTGTCCCCCCCTCGTCGGTCCCCGGGCGGTCATGGTCTCTGTGGGAGCGGAAGTCCCCTCCGCTGCCACAGTGACCCGCCCCCGGCCCCGCATCCAATCACCCTGAGCGGAGGCTCAGGGCAGCCAATCAGCCTATGCAAGGCCGCAGGAACAAGCGCACCTTCATAGGCTTGAATGGCCGACCAATAGGCTCACTACTTGGCTGTCATGTGACAGCCAAGGAGCCGAAAAGAAAAAAAAAAAAAAGAAAGTCAATGTACCGGCGCCACCTGTAGGTGGGCGGGGTTGACTTTTTTTTTTTCTTTCCTCTTTTGCCGGCGGGGAGGCGGCGCCCCAGCGCCCCTCCCACACCAGCCGCCGCTGCCTACAGGTATGGCCTTTTCAATTAAACAATATTTTTACAAGCAGTGCAATGTATGGGGCTCCTTGTCTGCGCGGGTCAGTATATGTAAAACGGGAGCTTCACCTTTAAGGGCACTCCAAACAAATCTGTTTTATGAGGAAGGGCTTGAATTTTTGTCAGGTTTTTGGTCTATGTCCCGGTAGTAGAGATTAACTTTTTTGTCTCATTGACCACAACTGAATTAAACAGAACAGAAACACAAGGATGAAAAACATTTTCTAATTCCTCCTGCTTAAAAGAGAAGTATGGGTTTACAAAAAAAAAAAAAAAACCATACATATTCTGCCAGATGGCTGCAGCCTTGATCCAATATGCTGAAGCAGTACCCTGCTGGCTCTACTCCGAGAACTAGCGATCAAAGACCACAGATGACTCTCTGTTCTTAGTCTTCAGTGAGCAAAGAGACGGTGACGGTCAGTCTGCCCCTCCAGTGCTTACTGGGCTCTGGAGGGGGGCGAGAGCAGCTGGCACATTCTCCCAGCGGCACTTTAGAGGGGCTGAGCCAGCTGCTGGTCAGGCATCTGGGCGGATCCTGACATTGTTGGGATCCCTGCAGAGCCTGGACCGGCTGAGTGGGGTCAGCTGACAGCAGACTTTAGCCTGCTGTCGGCTGAATCTGGGACACAGGAGTGCAGAACTAAGTGCACTCATGTTATCCCAAGGAGAAGTATTACCAGTAAAGCTTTGGCCATACTTCTCCTTTTTAAAACAAAGAAAAGTTGTAAGTCAATTTCCATTGTAATGTGTACACGTATTTGCTGCTTTGATCCTGCTGCTGTAGTTATCAAAGCAACAGTTTCTATACATATAATATATTTTATACTGTGGCTGATCCTTAGAAGTCCTAAAAACAAGTTTTTGCATTTTTCTGCTTTTCAGGTGCTAGCAGTTATGTGGATAATCCTCCTAATTGTCCCTAAACTCTAACCTTTCTCTGACACCTGCTGCAGTCATTATTATGGGCCCTACTGGCCCTTTAGGTTTTCTAATTTTGCATCATGGAGAAAGTAACCGAATGAACGTATACTCCAGGATAGGTGGGAACACCCAAATTCCAGACTGGTTGTAGACAGCAGCTGGAACTGCCATAGAGACATCTCATTGTTGGAGAACCCAATGATCAGGGACTAGCGGGTATCTTGGCACCGTATGCTCCCCCTATCGGCATTTTACTGCCCAGAGCAATGTTTTTCCCCAAAATACACAAGTCAAAGATTTAACATGATTCAATATTGGTGGCCGCCATGTTTTTCTGTGAATAAAGGTTTCTTTAAAGAGAAACCATTATGAAAGAAGGAGGCATAGGAGTCCAAGAGAGGAAGTGTCCCTCCAGATGAGGAAGAAGCTTATTTTTATCATCATTATTATTACTGCTGCTACCCATCATGTGTATAAAGCAAACTTGAACATGACTAAAGAATGCAGTTATGTATTTGTTTAGAAATATATTTAAATGTATTTATACAGGCATTTAGTGTAAGTGCCTGAATCTGTCTTGATCAGCCTCCTGCAGTCCCTACACATCAACACCCAGACTGGGAGAGGGAGAGGTAGCATTAGTAGCCAATTGGACTGTACTGCGATGCTGGCAGGAACAGAGACCAAAATTAGTGAAGGGGTGACCTCAACAGTAAGCTGCTGCTCCTTCATTGTCCAATGAGCAGGCTAGTCAGATGTATGCTCTTGACCCAAACTGTTCCGGTGTTCCAGTAGTGGTCTAAAATCGGTTTCTACTGACTACCATATAGGTCTAGATCCCTGGTGCTCAACTTGCAGCCCACCAGCCCTCTTTGTGTGGCATGCAAGCTACTGGGCACTAGTTAGGCAGCAGAGTGACAGCAGGATGCCAGGCAATGGAAAACTATGTGTTCCAGTACCCGCCACTGAAAGACTGTACTGTCAGGCGGAATCATATTTGCCCACAATATAAGTAAAGTTCCCGGCCTTGGGAAAGAGAGTGGCATGGGAGCATGTGATCAGTTAAGTGATTACCAATGCAGATGGGGGGGTGGAGGGGGATAACTTTTAACCCCCTCCATTGCAGAGGGGAGGGAGGGGGTTACATTTTATTACCAGTGACCACCAATGTGGCGGGGCGAATAGTAATGTGCTGGGGGTTGTTGTTGCGTCCATTGACACCAATGTTGGGGGTTATGACTGCGGCCGCTGCCATCAAGGTTGAGGGTTATGATTGCATCCAAACACATCAAGGTTGGGGGTTATGATTGCGTCCACTAACACTAAAGTTGGCGGATTATGATTGCGTCTACTGACACCAAGGTTGGGGGTTATGATTGCGTCCACTGTCAACGAGGTTGGGGGTTATTATTGTATCCACTGACACCGCGGTCAGGGGTTATGATTGCGTCCACTGACACCAAGGTTGGGGTTTATGATTGCGTCCACTGACACCAAGGTTGGGGTTTATGATTGCGTCCACTGACGCCAAGGTTGGGGGTTATGATTGCGTCCACTGACGCCAAGGTTGGGGGTTATGATTGCGTCTACTGACACTAATGCTGGGGGTTATTGTACTCCAACTTCCTCAGTATGCATTGCGATAAGCAGCAAAAAATGCAGCAGGACCACAGCCCATTCATTTTGAATGGGCTGCCTACCTGGATGCAATGAATCTAAATACACGAAAATGCTCTGCAATTGTGCAGCCCTCTGGAAGTGTTTAGGGCAGTACTGGAGGCCCTGTTTCATTTTCAAGTTGACCTCCACCGATCTAGATCAAACTGGCTGCACAAAGTTATGACTCCTTTGGCATGTAAAACCATTATAAATGTATTTTGCCCCTGTATTTAGCTTACTGCCTGCAGTTCATCTTTAGTCAGGCCTGCTCCTATCACTTGCATTGTAGATGTGTATAATGCGGTAATTGTAGATGTAGGAGGAAGAGGCAGTAGTCCCACACACTAGTTTCCTCCATGCCATCCTTGTATGGGTGGAGATTTGTGGATTAGGGGAATCCTATAAGACTTACACAGGACAACCTATAAATCCTATTACCTTCATAATTTTCTTGTGTCACTGAGACGTAAGAGGGATGTCTACCCACCCCCAGAAATCCCTCCTGTCTGACGCACACCTGAGAGTTTAGCTGTTACAGACAATTATCTGCCTTGCTGTAGAGCGGAGCGACTGAGGTGGCAGCATGGCTGGCACCTGTAACCCTTTTCTGGCTGCGCTGCGGCTTCGGTAAGTACAGACTCCGGAGACGGGGTAATGTGGGATGTATGGTGTAGTGGTGGTCAGTTGGTGCTTCAAAAAAAGCTTCATGAGGATTCTACTTTTTTGCACTTAGAAACACTTACATCAGAGCTGTTTAACATGTGGCTCTTCAGAGTTTTGATGAACTACAAGTCTCAGCATGCACTGTTTAATGAGGCATTCTGCTGCATTTTCATGCTCTTGGATACATCGTATATTTGATGTCCTGAACTCTGTGATTTTGGGTAGCATTTTGTTGCCAGAAGTGTCCAAATTGGAGAAAGGATTTTGGAAAGGTGCATGTCACTGTTTACAAGTCAGAATCAAACGGTCTATCCGATGGCATACATACAACACATGGCTGTGAGTTGTAGTTATACAACCACTGTGCTGTCAAGATCGACTCCTGGTAACCACATGGATAGTGTTTCTAGTTGGGTCTTAAGTCTTTTCAACTGCATGTTCATAATTTCTGGGACGGCATCCATCTGCCTTTTGGCTGATCATTCTTTTCCCTTCATAACTTTTCCATTTATAATTAACTTTTGCAGAGTGGAGAGTGCAACATCTGGTGCAGCTATGCATGGTGCCAATCACCTTCCAGCTTGTTTAATTAAGATTTGACAGAAAAACCTGGAAGCTGATTGGTTTCTATGCAGAGTGGCACCAGATTTTGCAATCTCCAGTTTTAGTAAATAAAGCCAAATCTGTCCAAAATAAGACCACTTCAGCCTGGTCACCTTGGCTTCCAGTACAAGGTTGAACTTGATTTGTTGTAGGATCTTTTAGGAGTAGTATAGTACTTGTTAAAGTGATATTTAACTCCCAGTTTTTATTAAAGAGAAGTGTGTGACAGAACATCCAGCACCCAAATTGGATGTCTCAATCAATATATAGCTTCCTCCAGTCTGGAACCAGGTATTATAGCTGAGCACCCAAGATCTAGACGATACTAGCTTAGGTGCAACCTGGAACTCTTCATTGTAAAGTCAGACAGAATATGTAGCATACAAGGTCAGGTGAGCTGATCACATTATTGTATACAATGCAAACTGTAAACCGGAATATAAATAACATAGCTAAGAAACAGCCAACATAAACATTAAGTAATTAAACAACTAGTCATGTAAACAGGCCTAGGTGCCCAGACAATCTGGCAAAAAGTCCACAACCCTGGATACACGAAGTTCATTGCATATTATCATAAGCATAAACCCATAACCATCACACACTGGTTCAACACAAGGTAAAGTGGACACAATATTAATCACATCTCCAAGAGATGAACAGACAGACAGAAACAATAGATTACCTAATTAACAATGGGAATTCACACATAGGAGGCACACAATGGGGCAAAGACGCACATAACTCCTTAAACGGATTGTAGCAGGATACCCCAGTATCTGGTGGTTTGAGCTGATTATATTAAAGGAGATCTCCTAGATTGTAAGCTCTAACGAGCAGGGCCCTCTGATTCCTCCTGTACTGTATTGTATAAAGTGCTGCACAAACTGTCGGCGCTATATAAATCCTGTATAATAATAATATAATAATAATGTACAGTCAAAGCTAGTTTGGCTGTACTTCTCCTGTGGGATCACAGGAGTGCAGTTTATGTGACCTTTTTTCAGCAGAGAGTGGGCTGAAGTCTGCTCTCTGCTGATGTTACAGAGTTGGTCCAGGCTCGGCCGTCATCACGACCACAGACTCAGGATCCACCTAAAACCCTGGACCGAAACCTGGCTCCACATCTTTTAGCAAGACGCTGAGAGCCTGAGCCAGCTGCTCCTGCCCCCCTCTACAGCCCAACGCTTTAGTGAGCGAGAAGGGAGCAGAGCAGAGAGCTGTGAATGTCAGTCAGCAGCTCTCTGCTCGGGGAAGTGTGAGAACTGATCGCTGGGTTCTCAATGTAGAGGCGTCCGGGGACAGATGCAACATCGGACCGATGCTGCATCCACCTAGGTAAATATAAATCTGCAATAACTCTGTTTCCCATACTTCTCTTTTAATATCTACTTTGAGTCTCAGTCTAAAGCAGCCATTGCTTATTTGGGCATAGGGGCCCCAAATATGTATCTGGGTCCTGTGTTTTGGGCAGATGTGGACTTGAATCCAAAGCAAGACTTCAAGGGTCCCCCCAGGTACACACCTCCCAAGAATAAAGCTCTCTCAAAAGTCTGGGCCCATAGTCAGTAGGCAAGAGGCTACCCTACAGTCCCCTCCAAAAGCCCCTGTCCTGGTTGGGTCTGTCACAAAGTGTATTAAAAAATAACAAACATTCTTACTCGCCTAGGTGGATGCAGCACTGAGCCAATGTTGCGTCTGTCCCCCGCTACCTCTAAGAGGATCAAAGACCATTGATGGCTCTTACAAAAAAAGAGAAAGGCTGGTGCCATGGAAGTTAGCTAAAACATCCTTTTATTATTGCATGTGAACAACAGTCAAAAAAGCAAACGCGTTACGGCCATCAGGCCTTAATCATGAGCCATGATTAAGGCCTGATGGCCAAAACGCGTTGGCTTTTTTGACTGTTGTTCACATGCAATAATGAAAGGATGTTTTAGCTGACTTCCATGGCACCAGCCTTTCTCTTTTTTTGTATGGACTACATGGAAGTTTACAGAGACTTCATAGGCTGAGTGTTGTGTTCATGAGGCTCACCAGACATTGCACAAGAGGTGGCAGCTCGGATGCACCTGTTCCATTGATAGCTCTGTTCTTGGATTTCACTGAGCAGAGAGCTGGGGACTGTCAATCACTGGCTCTGTGCTCTGCTCTGGCACTCACTAGAGCACCAGGCTGTGTAGGGGGCAGAAGTGGCTGGCTCAGGCTGAGACACTAAGACAGCTGTCAATTGGGCATCTGGGTGGATCCTGACCTTATAGTCGGGTCTCTCCAGAGTCTGGACCTGCTGAGTGATGCCAGCAGGCAGCAAACTTTAGCCAGCTGCTTATTAAATATGGGTCACAGGAGTGAAAAATTAAGTGCAAGCTTTTGGGGTGTTTGTCAAGTCTTTTGTCAGTCTGTAAAAAGACTGAACAGCGAATCTAAGACCTCATCAAAGGATTTGGGTGATTTTAGTGCTGGTTCAGTGAGGGGTGAGCTGCATTTGCAAAAAAAAAAAATATATTTATCGGTTATACTGTAGGAATGGCAAACAGTCCAGTCATCAGGGTAATCGTACCCTTTAGTAGTGATATCCTTGCTGCATACCATTCACAGGCCTTTTGTAGCGTAGTGTAGGGTAGAACCTCAGCAATGTCTTTCCGAGCTGTAACATAGGTTGGAGTGTATTTGGCAAAGGCATCCTGGAAGTTTAATACTGCTGCTGGGTTAAATTCACCGAACACCCAGCTATGACAGTATGGCCACCTACACTCTCCATTCAATTCCTATGGAATTGTACTTTACCAAAGCATTTCATAGAACCTTGCCATAGGATTGACTGGAGCGTGAACAGTGCATGCACCCGCTAGCCTCGGTAGTTTTTGGATCTCACTGGACCAAGTAAAGGGAGTATAAGATTGCTGGGGGCAGGGCAAGCTACAGTATCATTATAAGTACACTTAAAGTGCTGTTACTCTTTAACGTTTGTGCCTGACCACAGACGGGGCAGATATCTCCTCAAGAATGATGGATGCAGAGAGATTACACGGAGACCAATGGCCTTCAAATATCAGACACAATTGTCTCTACACCTGAGGTTCCCATAGGTGGCCTGATTTTCCCCCATGTATCATATGGTGGCAGGATTGAACCAAGTTCACCTTAAAGTGGAACTAATCCCAGCAAACCGTTCCATTCAAGGCATGCCCTGAATGATAACAGTAACAGTTACTAGAGTGCTTATGATGGCTCATAATTGACCGGTCAAGTCATCGAATGCATGGTTTAATAGCTGATCACATGTGCAACCCCATTACAGCTACAAAATATTGGCAGCAAAAGATGGCAGCTTCATTGGCTGTAAATATAGGAGGATTTAGCTACACATTAAGGTGCTTCAGAGTTCTTTATCAAAAGTAGACTGGACGTTCAGGCTCCACCATTCAGCAGTTAACAAAACATTGCTATATCCATGTTAGTGACAGGTTCACTTTAAAATCAGGTTTTGCTTTTATGGTTGGAACGCTTCTTTTAATGAGGTTTTATTCCCGCTTTACTCATTCTGTATTGGCGACATAAATGGTCTTCTCAACAGCAAGGACATTGTGTCATTTGTCCTTGTGTAAACATCTATAAGTCACCCGTAACAGTTAATAATTAGGGCATTTGTTAATTAATCAATGTAGTGAGTTTACTTAGCACATACTGTATCCAGACAGTACGGTGGTGATACAGGAACAAACAGAAAACACAACAAGCCGGGGCGCCCAGGAGGGGTTGATGTCAGGTGACATGATGGAAAAGATTGACGCAAGTAACATATTTCATGGTTTAGCATGTAGAGCCAGCTGGGGAGTAACCTGAGCAAATCACAGGGACATCTCAGCCCCACCAAGAGTTTAATAAGATTTCCTTCACTGGCTCTTAGAAAGGTAAAATGTGTTTGTTTGCTGGATGCTGGTTTTCCTAAAGGGAACCGGTTGGGACACAGATTCGAGAGCTGCCATTTGCGATTTGCAGGCACGAGCTCTGGAACAGCATCCTGATCCTGGCTTTAGTGATTCAGCCTTTCATGGAACGTCATTCCTTGAATGGTAACGGTTTTGGGAAACCGTTAAAGCAACGGTTTTAATTCTGCTTTAACTTTTTACCAGAGTATCTACTCTTGCCAGGGTTTACCAGAATTCACTTTGGACCCATTCACACCCTTACATGTGCTCACGCATGTAGTCTCGTGTTGTGTTAAGGCAGCCCATTCATTAGGGGGTCTGCTATAGCGTATTTTTTTTCTGTTTATGTGAACTGTGGTGCCATTCACATTGAATGACAGTGCGCTGCAGCACACATACCATATACCTGTGTGTTCTTGCAGTTCAAAAGTGTGAATTTTCCAATTAAGTTGGCCATGCACATCTCAAATTTTGGCTAATTCCTGTGAATTGCCGAAAATTCTAGCCATGGATGGCCCTGCAGACACCACCCATAAACTTTGATTGAGAAATCGAAGGAGCTGGGTGGAAAGGTGCCGAACAGAAACTGCAGCCAGTTGGGTAATATTGCAGCCATGGGCCCAGAGGTGGACTCTTCCATCCACATGTTTTAGAGTAGATGGGGAAATCTATGGAAAAGTTACTGCAGCCAGTTGAGTATTATGGCATCCATGGACCCAGAGGGAGACTCTTCAATCCACATGGTTTGGAGTAGATGGGGGAATTTATGAAACAGTGTTTGTAGCCTGTAGGGTATTATGGCGGCTGTGGGCCCAGCGGGAGACTCTTCCAACCACATGGTTTGGAGTAGATGGGGGAATTTATGGAACAGTGTCTGTACCCTGTTGGGTATTATGGCGGCTGTGGGCCCAGCTGGAGACTCTTCCAACCACATGGTTTAGAGTAGATGGGGCAATCTATGGATTTCTCAACCCTCACACAAATGGACTGAATGAGAGAACTCTTTAAATGTTCAAAGCCTTGAGTCTGGTACTGCAGATGGTCTTCATAGAAAGAACACAGAGATCATAGACTTCTGGTAACCACAACAAGACAGAGAAGGTGTTCAAACGGTCTTGGCTGTGAGTACATCACACACCACAGTGGAATCTAGTAGTCATGGTTTACGACATTTTTCACATTTCCATTGCTGTTTGCACAGTTTTATGGATTAAGTCGGAATACATTCCTGATGTTATGGCAGTGCTAAAGCAATGACATGGAACCAGTCCGATTTCCCCTTTTATCTATTTAAAGTGGATGTAAACCCACCACTCACCCAGTATAAACGAATGGCACAGTGTTAATGTATATATACATGCAAGCCTCCTGCATGCATCCCTACCTTGCACATGTCACCCCCTTCAGGAGTAGCAGCCCCACAAAACTCTAGAATCAGTGGGTAGGTCTCTTTGCTGGAGCTCGGTGGGCGGAGTCGTGATGTCACAAGTCTCCCCACCCACCTTCGCACTCTTCTACACTCCTGTTCCTGAGTTTTGAGAAACATCCTGTCAAAACTCAGGAAAGTCACCACATGACTTCAGCATGCCCAATCATGCTGAGGTGTGGAGCAGCCAATCCTGGGAGAGCTGGAGATGAAAGGGGGGGGGGGTGTGAAGCTCTGTATGCTCCTGCATGAGATAAGGAACTGAGCTGTCTGTCACAACATGGGGGAAGAAAGAGTCACATATTTCTCTGTGTGTCTGTTTGTTTGTTCCTACTGAAAAAAGATGATAGGATGGCTCAGAGCTGGATTAACTTTTCGTGGCAAGACTGGGCACAGATGACATGACATCCTCTACTGTAAAAGGTAGAACTATTAATTAAACATAACATTTTGGGTTTGCATCCACTTTAAGGACATATGTTGATGGGCTTTTGTTCACTCCAAACTGGTTGGCTTCCCATACAAGTCTATGGAAATGCAAAACCAGCTTGAGGCTGGTCAACTGCAGGTCAGATGCAACGGTCGATGAGTTCTGAATGATCTCAGAAGCATCTCAAACTGACACCATCAACACTAGCCCACAGGTCCAAAGGGACAGGTCACCTAAAAGTGATATTTAAATTATAAGTGAAGTTTGATGAGTCGAGTCAGCCCCTGGCTTTCTATGATACTCGGTAAGATCATAAATCCTGAATCATCTGTAGCTGTCTACCTGGGCGTTGAGGGTGTCTCCCCCTACCCTTGTATATTCTGGCTTCTTGTGTTGTAATCTCCATAATATAAAATAAAGAATCCAGCACAGATGGTGTGAAGCCCTCATCCTTGGCACAGCAGGTGTGTAGAGTCGGGAACACAGTGCAGAGATCTCGCCTATTAAATCCCCAAGAGATAGACATTTTCAGGTGGTTTTAGGCGCATCAAAAACTGCCAATTAAAAATTAAAATGTTCACCTTTCTTCATCCTTTAGCCGTGCTGCTCTCCTGCGGCCTATTTGCAGCCTTTTCCTGTCTACATGCTCTCTAGCTATGGCTGCATGACATTGCTCAGGGCAGGTTTCTTACCCTTTAGAGCACATTAACAATGCCTGTGCAATGAGCGTAGACATGACCAATGGGAGAGCTTGTGTCAGGGTGACAACGCAAGAGCCCAATAGGGAAACAAGTACTATAGAATGTAGTCACCTTATACCAGAAATTGCCTGAACAAGGCTTTTGTTCACAGGTTCCCAGGTCCACTTCCTCCCCTGAAGCCGCGGCTCCAGAAGGAAGTTCACCTTTTCCTCCCTCTCGGCGATCTTCTGGGACATGTCACCGGTCCCAGAAGATACGCCGGCCACTTATGATGCCGGCTCTGCCGAGGGGGGGGGCGAAGAGTGAGCCCTCAGGCTACCGCAACCCTGGAGCCTAGGACAGGTGAGCGTCCGATTATTAAAAGTCAGCAGCTACACTTTTTGTAGCTGCTGACTTTTACCTGGGTGGAACTCCGCTTTAAGTAATGCTGGCCATAAACTAGATGAAAAATCGTTTGAAAATCTGTAATTTGGACATTTCGTTTTTTTATCGTCCAGTTAATGGGCACGAATCGAAAATTGGTTGTGACGTTTTTGAGCCAATAAATCGAAGGAAAGGTTTGGAAAACTTCGGCCGAAGGGACGATAAATTGAAAGGTTGTGTTTCAGTTTGCATTGGGCTTATGTCACAAATTTAAAGAAAAACGGATTCATTTATGTCAGTTGAAAGATTTAGCAATCAAATTTCGGTCATTAGATGATGGCAAAATTGTTTGCTCTCACGATCGTGTGTTCGTTTTTTCGAAAACTCGTTCGGTCAATTTTTCGTATAGTGTATGGCCAGCATAAGCCTCTGTGAATGTTCCTTTTTGCAGTGCGTTGCACGCTGGGACTTGTCAGGTTCAATACATTTACTGTGTGAAGGATACAGGCCGGCGTGCAACCTGCAGCAGCAGATTGGACAAAGCCTGACTCCTGTATCAGCAGTGATGTCACATCATAGCGTGACCCCTCCCACCAAGTGACGATAATCTGTCACTTATCAGCAGGGATCAGGCCTCCAGACAGCTGGGAGATTACACACATGCAGAACAAATACTAACACGGAGGAAACGTGCCACCGACAGCCAAGACACGCTGGGACTATATAGGAACCTATAGCAAAGCATGGCCAGCTGTTGCGGAATGAAAGCTCCCCATAGACATTAGATGGTGATCCGAAGGTGGGAGCGCCATGCCATCATTCTCCAGATCTGCAGCTCCCAACTTTTTTTTTTAATTTCATCTCACTTGCGTACCCATTGGCGACTCATTGCCATAAAGGCGACCCTTCGTATTAGCAACATGTTTGTAATGAATGCGGTTGGTGTGATTTCAAATGTATATGTGGCCCAATAATAAAAAGTAATGATACGTTTTAAACTGGTCATGCATGCACTGAATGGGAAATCTATGGGGTGGGGGTAAAACTGATGCACACAGAATCAGGTGCAGCTTTGCATTGTAACCAATCCGCTTCTAGGTTTTAGTTCGTTCACACCGGTGCAATTTCACAGTTCCAAATCGAATGAGTCGCATCCCATTGTCAGAAATGGAACCATTGACATAGCTGCGACTCAGAAAAAGGTTCCTGCACTACTTTTTGCCGACTTCCATAGACTTCTGTTGTATGAAGTCGCAAGCCGCAATGAAATTGGCAGTGCAAACCACACTGATGTGCAACTTTGAAACTCGTTGCAGTAGTGCGATTTCAAAGCTACACCGGTGTGAGCAGGGGCTTCTTGTCAAAGCTTAATTGAACAAGATGAAGATTAAGGGTCGGTTCACAATGCTGCGATTCGGGAGCCCTGTGAATCCGCTGCGCATGACTCCCAGCGTCAGTTCACATTGATATATATGCAAACTGCAGGGAGTGTCAGTACAAAGCTAATGACACCCCCAAATCAGATTGCATATCGCACTGCAAACTCACACAGGAATCGGATTGCATGGGTGTGAATCCGATTTTGCTGCGGACCAAAAAAGGGTCCTGTGCGAGTATGGTCCGAATGCGATGCAATTTCAGCCATACTATCTGTATGGCTGAAATTGCATAGAGATCGCATGTGATTCACACTACAGTGCAGTGCGAATCACATCTGGTCTCCGGGAACGCACCAGTGTGAACCGGCCCCTGGTTACTACTATGCACAGCTGTGCCAGAATCTGTGTGCACCAGTTTTAGTAAATCAACCCCCATTTCACATTCAATGTATGTATGGTTAGTTAATCACTTTTTATCATTACAATGCATAAACATAGGGCCTCATTTACATTTGTTGTTGGGGGATTGCAGGAAAAACACACAATTGAGCTGACTTTTTACCACCCCCTATTACTTGCCTTTTAAGCTGTGAAGACAGCAGACAGGGGTGTACATATGCTGGGGTGCAGCAAAGGGTCACTGAATGGATCTATGGTTGGTGTGGGCTTTCAGGGGTTTAAACAGGTGGCCCGGAGGTGACATACTGCCCCCTTTACCAGCTGTTACATACCTCCTGAAGAGCAATTCACTGCAGATCACTCTTCAGAGGGTAACGCAAGTGTAAACGAGCCCCAAGTGCTTTTGCAATGCCGTTCATTTTGAATGGGACCCCAAATATTCCTAGGGCACCACAACACATGCATTTTAGCACAATGCAGAGATGTGAACTTTCTGTGTTAAACTGTATTACAGAATGCCTGGTATATTTTTATGTGCGTTGAGGTGCACCGCCAACCCACTCGATATAAAACCATGTTGGAACGACTCAGGAAAACCAAAACTACTGTTATTGCCCCTAGTAGACAGCAGCATATGTGTTTTTTTTCAAAGATTAGTTCTCTTTGGAACAGTAGGTGGGAGGAATTCCTCCGGTGGGAACAAAGCTGTCAGTGGTGGGAAATTTACTCTCACTTCCTGTTTTGTCCCAGGACAGGAAACTGCTGACAGCATTAGCAGATGGGAGTTTTTAACCCTTCCCCCTCCTAGAAGAAACTTTTTTGTCTGCAGTGGCATTATAAGAGAATCCTCTATTATACTGAGATTGTTGATGCTGGAACATGTAGATCAATTTACCAGTCTCACACTTCCCATGCCCGACCCACATGCTCTGAGCGGGCACACTGGAGGTTTATAAACTCATCAGAATAATGAATGGATCCTCTGTTGTATTCCTCGACTGTTCCCTCCGGTAACCTTTGTCCCTTTCTCTGCAGCTAATCCCCCTCCCGCCACAGCTGCCCCATTGACGTGCACTCCCTCTCCAGATGTGCAGCCTTAAAACCGTAATTCAGTAAAGCTGCTGCTTCTCACCGTGACGTCAGTGTCCTCTTTCCACCACGTTACGGAGTGTAGGGGTCTCTAATCGAATTTCCCCAACAGGCTGCACAACCAAATACCACTTTATTTTCTGCTTATCCAAAGAACAATGTAGTCACGGTTCCTTTTAACTGGCAGTTAAAGGAAAACTCCATCGAAACAACTAAATACAAAGCTGAAAAATGTATATAGGAACTCTTAGCTGTTACAATTTGCCTGACCCCACTGCCCCCAACTGCACTGTATGACTGCATAGTGCCAGACAACTTTTTAACTGAGCGTAAAGTTCTGTGGCTTTAAGAAATTCCTCCTACTACCTGTGCTTGGACTACTAGTGACCATCAGCACTTACCTACTCTCATTGTCCTACTTTCATCACATATCTACTCATTGTCCTACTCTCTCCACTCACCTACTTGCATTGTCCTACTCTGACCACTCACCTACTCTCATTGTCCTACTCTGACCACCCACCTTCATCCTGTTACTCTCATCTATACACCTCTCTCATCCTGTTACTCTCATCCACCCACCAGTCTCATCCTGTTACTCTCAT
>BLSH010018949.1:841009-853889 GCA_018402905.1 Glandirana rugosa | reverse complement strand
CTACTCTGACCACTCACCTACTCTCATTGTCCTACTCTCACTACATCTCTACTCTCATTGTCCTACTCTGACCACTCACCTACTCTCATTGTCCTACTCTGACCACTCACCTACTCTCATTGTCCTACTCTCTCCACACACCTACTCTCATTGTCCTACTCTCACTACATCTCTACTCTCATTGTCCTACTCTCTCCACACACCTACTCTCATTGTCCTACTCTCTCCACACAACTACTCTCATTGTCCTACTCTGACCACTCACCTACTCTCATTGTCCTACTCTCACCACACACCTACTCTTATTGTCCTACTCTTATTGTCCTACTCTTATTGTCCTACTCTTATTGTCCTACTCTTATTGTCCTACTCTTATTGTCCTACTCTCATTGTCCTACTCTCATTGTCCTACTCTGACCACTCACCTACTCTCATTGTCTTATTCTCTCCACACACCTACTCTCATTGTCCTACTCTGACCACTCACCTATTCTCGTTGTCCTACTCTCACCACACACCTACTCTCGTTGTCCTACTCTCACCACACACCTACTATTATTATCCTACTCTCATTGTCCTACTCTGACCACTCACCTACTCTCATTGCCCTACTCTCACCACACACCTACTCTCATTGTCCTACTCTCACCACACACCTACTCTAATCACAATACTCTCACCGCATATCTACTCTTATTGTCCTACTCTCACCACTCACCTACTCTAATCACAATACTCTCACTACATCTCTACTCTCATTGCCCTACTCTCACCACGCACGTACTCTAATCACAATACTCTTACCACACACCTACTTCAACCACATACCTACCCTCCTCACAATACTCTCCCCATGCACCTACTCCCACCACATACCTACTCTCATCACAATACTCTCCCCATAGACCTACTTTCACCACCCTACTCCCACCACATACCTACCCAAATCACAATACTTTCACCATATACCTACCCTTATAATGATACTCTCCATATACACCTACTCTCATCACAATACTCTCACCACACACCTACTCTGATCACAATACCCTTACTACACCTCTACTCTCCACAAGCTCCTACTTGCACCACTCTACTATCACCACATACCTACTCTCATCACAATACTCTCCACACACATCTACTCCCACCACTCTACTCTCATATACTTACCCTCATCACAATACTCTCCACACACTGACTCTTATCACACTACTCTCACCACACACCTACGTTCCCCATACATCTACTCACACCACTCTGTCATCACATACCCACCTTAATCATGATGCTCTCCATACACACCTACTCCTGTACACACCTACACAATACTCTCCCCATACACCTACTCTCATAATGGTTCTCTCAGCACATACCTACGCTCAATACGGTGCACTGCACACACACCTACTCTCATCACTTATTTTTGTTAATCTTCTGTGATGAGGGTAGGTGTATGGGGAGAGTAGATTGATGAGAGTAGGTTTATCGGGAGAGTACTCTCTCCATACACCTATTCTGATCACTCTACTCTCCCCATACACCAATTCTATTCATTCTACTCTCCTCATAAACCTACTCATCCTTCTATTCTACTCTTGCCACGCGTCTAATGATGTCACCCTACTTGCAATACACACTCACTTTCATCGCAATACTCTCACCACACACTTACTCTTGTCACTCTGCTCTGACCACATACCTGCTCTCATCATCCTACTCTCCCCATTCATCTACCTTCATCACTCTACTCTCTTCATTCACCTACTCTCATCACTGTGCTCTCCCTATTCACCTACTCTCATCACTTTACTCCAGCCTTTCTCAACTTTTTCAACACCGAGGAACCCCGTGAAATAACTTTCCAGGCTCGGGTAACCCCTGCTAAAAATTACTATATGTACAACTCATGATACATTAGTGTGATAGTCAGTGGGAAGAATGCTCCTTGTAATTTGTGGTGATTGGGTAGAAGTACCCCCTTTATAGATAGCTAAACAGTTCAATGGTGTCAGTGGGAATTTATCTGAGAGGTAGAAGTTGCACATTGCTCAAGGAACGCCTAGCAACCTCTGGAGGAACCCTGGAGTTCCATGGAACCCTGGTTGAGCAACCATGCTCTTCTCACCACCCACCTAATTTCATCACTCTACTCTTATCACACACCTAAACCTATCACTCTAATTTTACTACACAGCTCATCACAAAACTTTCCTTATACACATACTATGAGGCCTTATCACTGGAAGCCTTAGGTCACCTTTAGGCTGGGCTTTGCTAATCGGTGATGAGGATAACAAACACATTAAATGCCCGTAGTATTTGGAAAAATATGGCTTTGTAACATTAAGGAATGATTTTCATGGCTCCACCCACTATCCAAAAGAAAGGAATAAGCCCCATGCCTTCTGTTTTAAGAAGCCTCTACTGTGCTTCTCACTGGTTCATTGGAGAGCTATTTGGTTTCTTTTGGTCCACCTACCATAACTTGTTTATTTATAAGCACCAGTCCACTACAGAGATAGATTTCACAAAGGAATGAATAAGTATAAAGAGTAAGCTTTACATTTTCGCAGCTATGTCCTCACAACGTTATGGATACATAAAGTATCTGACACTTGTATTTTGGATGCTGTGTTTTATTCCCCTTCAAGCGAAGGCCTAATGTTTGACCTTTTGCAGACAACCTTCAGGCCTGATCAGTGCAGAGTTCCTAGAATGAGAATGTGTGTACTGAGCCAGTGTTAGGTCCTAAGGTCTAGAAAGCAGAAAATTGTATTCAACTATTGGCATGTAGGGGCAACCATGCATGGTATTCAAGAAGAGCAAATGTCTCTGATTGTATGTGCCTAGCTTGACCTTTTTGTCTCCATAACCAGTCGTATTCATTTCTGCTTTGGGAGTTTGTTTGGTAGCTGAAGCAAAGCCTGAAGGCCAGCACAGATTAAGGAAGCAGACCTACCTTCTGTACATGTGAGGAGCTCTCTGAATTCTGTGCTGTCCACTGTAGTAATATTTCAGACTAAGAGTGATGTTTTGTCCAATTTTGCCTTTTGCTGTCAAACGCATGCACTCAAAGGCTGCCATGAACCCACATCTCAATAGGCCCTGCTTAGTTCAAAGGAACACAAAGCAGGTCAAACGAAACCTCACAACTGTCCTCCACACCACATCATTAAAATAAATGGAAATCTGCAGTCTAGCATTTGGCATAAACTTCAAAAAGCAGGAAAATATGTTCTGACCACATCGTCCCTTAGAGAAACCCACACCAAGAGAAATGTACAAGTTAACCCCCTTCTGAAAATGCTTATTCCCTGGCTGTCTGTGACTTCAGTGCTTTGAATTACCGAGCCGGAACAAGCCTTCAGCAAGAGATGCCAAAATGAAGCTGTTGGGGCTCACTTTTGTAGCAGCCCTTGTTGCCCCTCTGGAAAGCGATCAGTGGTGGACCCCTTTTGAGAGGGGCCTGACAGATGGCTGGGAGGTGATGTGTTGTCTTCTCTTCCTATTTTAACCCTTAAAATTCCACCCCACCGCAATACAACTGCATGCATTGCACCTGATTGCAGTGTGGCCTGAGTCACATTTGGTGGCAAACATGATAGGGGGTATAATTTTTGCGACAGACACAAGGCAGAGCATTACGGTGGCATGTATACAACCCTCTGCAGCTGCTGTCTTGGGTGTAGAGGAGCGGTAGAACTGTGGTTCAAACAGCTATTTTTACCAACCCCTGCCCACAGGTGTGAATGAGTTCGTATTTTAAATTCTTAAAATATGTAACGAAAACACCAAAATATACTATTTTGATGTTTTTGGATCACTGACCAAAATAGAGTATCAACATAATAATGAAGGTAGCATTTTCAGGCGAGTTCAGCAATGGTAGCCCATCCATTTCTCATGACAGTTTTTTCTTTTTCTTTTTTTTTAAGAAAGTTTTGACATTTTTTCTATTTAAAGGACAAAGCATGGACATCAAGAACATTACATTAACATTTTACAGTGGGTTTCAATCAACAATACAGTGCAGTGCAGTCTTAGACTATTTACATTTTCAGGCATTTTATTGTGGAAGAACTTTAGAATCAAACGTACTAACAGGGAAGGAGCTAGCAAACATTGTACATAGAGAGAGATTGTAGAGATTCCATTCTTAGTGAAATTGCCTGTTATTTTTGGCCTGTGTTCAGCAGGCCTCCTCATATCTGTCAAGGTTAGTGGTTAATCTAACGCGTTTTACCGCATTACGAGGTCTGGAACCGTCTTCAGAACAGATTTACGGGGTGCTATGTTTTGTGAAGTGTAACTATCTTGTCCAGATTTTGCAGTAGCTTTCACCATAAGCGTTTTGGAGAATCTTATCTTGACAACTTGTAGTATCCATTCCACTACTGATGGTGGACCAGGAGCTTTCTAGTATTTTGGGCTTGGGTTTCTGGCCATGCTCTAGAGGTGAGATAGGAAACATTTCTTCTATTTAGGGGCAGATCAAGGTGTGCTGTGAAATTAGTGGTCATGTAGAAGGGGCCTTCAAGGCAATTTAATTGTATTTTATAAACTTTGCACGGTTAACATTTAGCACCGTTGCAGTATAGAATTAGCTCTTTTCTGGTTGGTTTCACATTGCTCCTGAAATTGCCCTTTAGGTTTTGTAACACTTGGTCATATCACAACATGGGCCAGCATGCAATATACAGTATCTCACAAAAATGAGTACACCCTCACATTTTTGTAAATATTTTACTATTTTCATGTGACAACACTGAAGAAATTACTTTGCTACAATGTAAAGTACAGTTTGTATAACAGTGTAAATTTGCTGTCCCCTCAAAATTATTCCACACACAGCCATTCATGTCTAAACCACTGGCAACAAAAGTGAGTACACCCCTAAGTGAAAATGTCCACATTGGGCCCAATTAGCCATTTTCCCTCCCTATGGGGAGCAGGTGTGTTAAATTTGGTGTTATCACTCTTACTCTCTCATACTGGTCACTGGAAGTTCAACATGGCACCTCATGGCAAAGAACTCTCCAAAGATGTGAAAAAAAGAGCTTTATAGCCTAGGCTATAAGAAGATTACCAAGACCATGAAACTGAGCTGCAGCACGGTGGCCAAGACCATACAGCGGTTTAACAGGACAGGTTCCACTCAGAACAGGCCTAGCCATGGTCAACCAAAGAAGTTGAGTGCACATGCTCAGCGTCTTATCCAGAGGTTGTCTTTGGGAAATAGACATATGAGTGCGGCCAGCATTGCTGCAGAGGTTGAAAGGGTGGAGGGGTCAGCCTGTCAATGCTCAGACCATATATTGCACACTGCATCAAATTGGTCATCCAAGAAGGAAGCCTTTTCTAAAGACGATGCACTAGAAAGCCTGCAAACAGTTTGCTGAATACAAGCAGACTAAGGACATGAATTACTGGAACCATGTCCTGTGGTCTGATAAGGCCAAGATAAACTTATTTGGTTCAGATGGTGTCAAGCGTGTGTGGCGGCAACTAAAGGAGTACAAAGACACGCGTGTCTTGCCTACAAACAAGCATGGTGGTGGGAGTGTCAAGGTCTGGGGCTGCATGAGTGCTGCCGGCACTGGGGAGCTACAGTTCATTGAGGGAACCATAAATGCCAACATGTACTGTGACATACTGAAGCAGAGCATGATCCTCTCCCTTCAGAGACTGGGCCGCAGGGCAGTATTCCAACATAACGACCCCAAACACACCTCCAAGCCAACCACTGCCTTGCTAAAGAAGGTGAGGGTAAAGATGATGGACTGGCCAAGCATGATTCCAGACCTAAACCCTATTGAGCATCTGTGGGGCATCCTCAAATGGAAGGTGGAGGAGCGCAGTGTTGTCACAGGAAAATATACAATAAAATATTTACAAAAATGTGAAGGGTGTACTCACTTTTGTGAGATACTGTATATAACCAGGACTGTTTTTTTTTTTCTCCCAGCAGGTGTAGGGGTAGCATGAATGTATAGCATTAATAAGAACTATACTAATAGAGCTGTTGTCCCTCCATGTATTTTCTACAGCCAGCAAATTGTACCTTTTCTTCCCTCTCCAGCTTCGACGTGGAAAATGGGCCTTCTCCAGGTCGCAGCCCGATCGATTCGCAGGCGAGTCCAGGGCTGGTGCTGCACCCCAGCTTCCCGCAAAGCCAGAGGAGAGAGTCGTTCCTGTACCGCTCTGACAGCGACTATGACATGTCCCCGAAAACCATGTCACGAAACTCCTCGGTCACCAGCGAAGCGTAAGTTTCCCATTACACCCCTTTGTGTTTAAAATTCCTCCTTGGTTTTGGCAAGGTTCCCTAATTTTTAATTTTCTAGCAGAAACTAGGAAAATGGTACTTGGAATCTGGTTGCTGTGGACAGTATGGGTACATTGTTTCTGTACACACATTGATAATGAGCATGCTGCATTGTATGATAATATTCTGGCAGTGGAGGACTGACTACTTCTCTTAGGAAAGCCGGAGATATGTGGCCAAAAGAAGTGCATAACCTTATGACTGCAGACATATACAATGGCAGCTGTGATGGTTCTGCAGCTTTAAAGTGATTCTGTGCTCACTTTAAAGGCCTTCAAGTACCCAAAGATGCTTAACCATAATTTTAGGCCCCTTACAGTACTCTATAGGAGACCCAAATCTTGGAGCATTCTATAATACATTTGATGACTGCCTTCCACATGGACATTGCTTCTTATTGATCAGGATGACCTCACTGACCAATAGCAAGTCAAGCTTGATTAGAAGCCAACATTCATAAGAGAGCATCCTGTGTTTTGGTGTTCTCGTGGTATTTTGTGAAGTATTGTAAAGTACAGATTTGCATCTTTGGTTGACTTTTCATGTTTTCCAACATGGGCAATGATGGTGGACAATAATTCGTGCATGTCTGTAAAGGCTCTCATTTATCCAGGTTATGGTATATCTAGTAAAAGTTGGTCACATTCAACTGGACTTTATCTGTAATCTTATCCAAGCCACTTCTTCAGTTTTAAACTGAAAAACTGAAGAGTTGGCTTGGATGAGCTACAAAACATCTTCAGTATTACAGAACATCTAAATGCGACTGACTACTAGAGAGTAATCATTCACTTTAACTCACCCCTATTAACCTTAAAGCAACCCCAACACTCCTGTTTTATCACTGGCAGAGATTAGACATCTATCCCTGTGGTAACTCAACTATTCATAAATCTTCAACACACATCTAGGAGAGAATAGTGAGATTTTGTATCATGACTAATGTCTCCTCTTATCTTTCAGGCACGCTGAAGACCTCATTGTTACCCCATTTGCTCAGGTAACCTAATCAGTTCTATTTACTGTTAGTGTAAAGAAATCCAATGGAATCCACTGCTACCTGACAGTAGTCAGTCTGGTTTAAAGAAAACTCCTGATTGGAGCAAGGTGCCCCCAAGATCGCAGTGGCCACTGCTTGAACAACCAATCTGATCCACCACCTCTCACAGAAGTGGCCTACAGCTAACAGACTGAACAAGAAGGGAGGCAGTGACCACCACGGCGGCCACCCGCTCCTTAACAACCCGTTAGTTAAAGGATTTTAGCCGAGTTCAGGAGCCTGTAGGAGCGTTCAGTGTTTATTTTTTTTCCGGAAAATCTCTCCCAAAAAATGCAAACCAGGTTTTTTTTGGTTTGTTTTTTTCTGCTCCTAGACGCTGAGCTTAAACGCCTTTAGACTACAAAGTGTGCTAGGAGCATTTTTTAAGCTGGTGTACATGGAGCCTTTGTTTTTGGAGTAGGGAGGGAGAGAAACCACTGCCAATTTTTATTTATTTTTTATTTTTTTGCTTGTTAAATTTTGCTTGTGTCCCTGCTAGGTACATTTATTCTCTAACAGTCCCATGGTCACCAAGCAAAATGTGATGGAAAATCTAACATTTTATAGTTATCACACCTGGTGAGGGTAAATTTTCCTGTTCCGGTCACAATAGTCTAAAGCCTCGTACACACGGGACGATAGTCGTACGTACGATCGGCGCAAATCGTATGTTGGATAATGTAACTTGCATACTGACTGCACTACACGATCGTACAACCACAGAAAGAACATTCAGGTGCATGTAATTAGAATCCGGCCTTTCCTGACTTCTGAGCATGCGTGTTTTGCACAATACAACTTGTTGTACCAACGTCTCTGTACACACGATACAATAGTCATATGAGTGCATGTTGGTACAACCAAGTTTTCTAGTCTGCTCATACAACTCCCTTGTATGACCGTCGTATGTTCGACTGTTCTAATCGTGCATACGAACGATCGATATTGCATACAACGGTGGTTAGTACGACCTCTTGTATACGATCGTCGTCCCGTGTGTACGAGGCTTTAGAGAGATATTCCCCTCTCCTATTTCCTGTTGCAGGAAGTGAAAGAAAATCTTTTCAATGGGTCACACATGGAAAGAATCAGCATTGTTTTTAACCCTTCCCCACACAAAGGTTTTGCCTATACATAAGCTTTAAAGCGGTATTAAACCCAAAAGCAAACCTTTATTATATTGTAGCTTACTAATTCTTAGATGTGCCTGTATTAGTTTTCTTTTTTAGGCTTTCTTTCCTTTCCTGGTGATCTGGCCAGTAAGTCTGTTTTTCAACAGAACAAGCTGTCCTGCAGATGTAGATGTAACAGTTACAGACATGAGAGAAATCATTTAACACTGACATTACAATGATCATATATCTTTTATTTACGTAAAACCTTTATCCCAAAAGGAAAAGCTTCAGTTTGTTAGTGTATTTAAATCTGCTAGTAAATTGAACATCCCCCCTACCACCGCTTTGTGCGGTGTGTTTTGCTTTTTGGCACACACATTTTTTGATGCGTTTTGTGTTTCGCATTTTTCATGCTTCTGTTTTTGTTTTGTTTCTTGGCCAATTTGTTGTTGAACAGATGAAAAAATGCAAATCACTACAAAATCACAGCAAAAAACACACTACATGCTTTTCTGCAGCTACTCCATTGAAGTCTATTGAACTAAAAGCACACAGTCTTTGCATTTAAAAAAGTCCCTGACCCTTTCCAAAAAATGCAGCAGCTGAAAAAAGCATAGATGTGAATGTGTCCCATAGGAAACAATGTTAAACGAACCGTAGTGCATTTCTGCAAAAAGCACCAAAAAAATGCATAGGTGTGAAGCAGGGCTGTATATATGTGGAACTTTTTAAAGAACTTACCTTGCTGAGAGCACGCTCCCAGCACAGTAGCCAGCGGGGATCGGTAAGTTCCTGATGCATACTTGCGATCGAGAGCGTTCCAATCATGTGACTGCTGTGACAGCCAATTACAGCGTTCACATGACATAAATACCTTCCTCTGCCTCCCGGCTTTTAGAACTTTTAGGGCCGGGAGGCAGTCGGCGCAAAGGGGTTAACCACTTCCATACCGTGCAAATTCTAGCACTCCTCTCCTACATGTAAAAATCATATATATATATAATATGTATGTATGTTTTTTAGCAGACACTAGTGAATAAAAGGGCAGTCATTGCAACTTTTTATGTCACACAGTATATGCGCAGTAAATTTTCAAACGCAATTTTTTGAAAAAAAAAAACACTTTCATGAATAAAAGCAAAACCATAAAGTTAGTCCAATTTTTTTGTATAATGTGACAGATGTTACGCTGAGTAACAGCTGCCTCACATGTCACGCTTTAAAATTGTGCACGCTCGTGGTATGGCGCCAAACTTCGGTACTTAAAAATCTCCATAGGCAACGCTTTAAAATTTTTTACAGGTTACACGTTTAGAGCTTCAGAGGAGGTCTTGGGCTAGAAGTATTGCTCTCGCTCTAACGTTTGCGGTGATACCTCACATGTGTGGTTTGAACGTCGTTTACATATGCGGGCGCAGCCTACGTATGCATTCACTTCTGCATGCAAGCTCGCGGGGACAGAGGCGTTTTTTCATTATTTTATTAGTATTGTTTATTTTATTTTTACTTTTACACTTTCCCTTTTAAAATGTGTTTTTATCACTTTTTTTCCTATTACAAACAATGTAAACATCCCTTGTAATAGGAATAGTGTGTGACAGGTCCTCTTTATGGAGAGATGTGGGGTCTATAAGACCCCACATCTCTCCTCCAGGCTGGAAAGCCTAAGATAAAAAAAAAAATGAAGGATCGCAGGCTTTCCAGCCGAGTCTCCGGCTTTGTTTACTTCCGCTGGCCTGGAAATGACGTCATAACGTTGCGCCCGGGCCTCCAAGAGTCATAGAGATTGCCGGGGACCATCTGTCTCTCGGTTTTCTCTATGACTTTCATTCGGTGCCGGCGGATTCCCTCTCCAGCTTACTTTCATCCGGCTCCGGGAGGGGGTAATCTAGGTCCCGCCGGTAATCTAGGTTCTGCTGGTAATATGTACCCTGCCGGTACCACATATATTGGTCCAAGCTGGACTAATGTAACTATATAAAAGCTGGCATACTTAAAATTCAGCTTTTAAAGTGGAAAATCCCTTTACATTTCTGAGGCAAGCCTGATAGTGAGAGGCAGTTCACTCTAAGTGGATACAAATGACTATAAATGAAATGCTCTTGTGATCTGATGTAGCTTTACACTTAGTCACATCTGTACCATGACCTTATCTGTGCAGAGTTCAGCATTCCCTGCTCCGGATTAGAGGTGGAGGTGTGAAGAAAACCCCCTTATGTGGGATGGCGCACACACAGGCTTACAGATTAATTGTTTTTGGGGTGCAGCAGCCCAGGGGACCTCAGGGTGTGGAGGTGAAAGCAGATCCCCCTGCAAATGAGTCATTCACTTGTATGGAGAGATCCCGACAGTGTGCAAGGCATGGAAACAGTGCCACCGACTGGCCGGACTGTGAAAGTGCATACACACTCTGTTGCACAACTTATCTTCTCTGTTAATTAAGTTTACATTTTACTGGGAATTTTAAACAACTGAAGATTATTTTTTTTAGAAGTCAGCTCAAATACATTAGTAAGCTTTCAAGGGATTTTCCCAGATGCAGCAGGGGGTGGTTACAAAATGTGTAGAGAGCCTCATGGACATCATGTAATACAGGGGTGCCCAACCTTTTGAAGAACGAGGGCCACTTAAGCCACTTGAGCAACCTAGTAATTGGTCGCAGGCCACAATGAGTGGAGAAAGCCAGTGTGAAAGCCCGAGTGCTTTCACACTGGAGCTGTGCACTTGCGGGACGGAAATAAAAAAGTCCTGCAAGCAGCATCTTTGGAGTGGTTTGGGAGCACTCTGTACACTGCCCCTCCACCGCCCCTGCCCATTGGAATGAATGGGCAGCACTTCTGAAGCGGCCAAAAAGAGCTTCCGAAGCGCCACAACACAGATGCTTTTAACCCCTTCTTGGGGGTTAAAAGCGCCCTGCTAGAGGCCAAAAATCGCTGCCTAAACAGCAGTAAAATGCAGCTAAAACTACCCGCCGCCCCAGTGTGAAAGCAGCCTTACTCAAGAGATAAAACTATAATTCTACCACTTAACAAAACTCTGGTTCAGCAACATCTGGAATATGACGTCCATTTCTGCTCACCAGTCCTCAGGAAGGATGCACTGGAACTGGGGAGAATCCAGTGAAAGGCAACAAAACTAATGAGAGGGCTGCAGGACCTCAGTTATGAAGAATGACTATAAAAATCTAACTTAATCTTCCTGGAGAGGAGGCACTTATGACCACTATATACAAATCTTTGAATGGTGACTCTAGAATTGGAAGAAAACTATTTAAAGTGTTACCCTAACAAAAAAAAATATGGATCCTGTTCCCTTAAAGAATGTTATACAGTACAGTGCTTGTGCTGTGTAATTTGCCCCCCCCCCCCTGTATAACCTGAAATACCTGGCTGATCCTGCCTGGTTTTGCCCTCCCCCCTGTAAACTGACCATGGTTTATCATGACTGCTGAGCCCTGACACTGTGGTCAGTTTACGCACCTCTGTCATCCGCAGCCCTGCTCTGTCCTCTCTCTCCCGTCCTCTCCCCCTTCCCTCCCCTGCCTGTCAGCTCTGTCCACTCCACGATCCTCCCCTCCTGCTAAAAAAATACAATAACCTTGCAACAATCCCCTCTGCTATGTAAAATTATTTCCCCAGTGCATTTGTTTTCTTTTTTTCTTTTTTTTTTTTTTGTACAAAAGTAAATTTGTTTTCTTTTTTAAATGCCACTGTGTATCTGATTTCAGAGCGCCAGTGGGCGCTCACCTGACCGGCCGCCTCTCTCCTCCTCTCCTTTCCTCCTCCTGGCTGACATCAGTGGGGGTTTCTCAGCCCTGCCCGCTTTGCTGTCAGGTCAAAATAGGAGAGAGGCGGCTGGTTACATGAGCGCTGAATGGCGCTCTGAAATCAGGTACACAGCGGCATTTAAAAAATATTTAACATATCAGAGGGGATTGTTACAAGGTTATTGCATGGCTTAGCAAACACTTTAATCATGGGTATCTGAAGAAGACTGAGACACACAGTGAAGCTGAATGAGAAGTGTTTCAATCTTATACTATGCAAGGGGCTCTTTATTGTCAGAGCCGTGGGGATGTGGAACTCCCTTCCACAGTTGGTGGTGTCAGTGGGGAGAGTAGATAAATTCAAAAACCTAACTGGTACCCCCCTCCCTTTTCAAGCCTCCATAGGATCTCTAATGCTATGAACTTGCCTCCCCACCATGATTTTTACTTGCGCCAAATACCTCGCCCCCTCTACCCCCAAATATTCTTTTATACCTCCGAGCCCTGCAGCTGCCCCAGTGACCAGCTATCCCCCGTGACGTATCTATTTGCAGTATATCCTTTCACTTCATATTCAACCCTCTCCGACCCCCCCCCCCCCCCTATCGACCAGTGACCCCGTCGACGTCCCG
>BLSH010018949.1:827059-840177 GCA_018402905.1 Glandirana rugosa | reverse complement strand
CCCCACCCAATACCCTTACTTAGATTATCACCACTTGGCTCTCTGATGTTACCTTCTATGTAACACCCCCACACCCCCCTCCCCCACTTGGATCTATGCAATGTTTGTATGGGCTGAAATTTTCCTTTATCATACTCCTTGATATGTTAGAGCCTTCATCTCCTGTTCAGATGTAACTTGTGCCCACACATTGTTTTGCACAATTTGGCATGTGAATTTTTTTGAACAAAAATCAGGCAGACAAGGTTAGGTGACTTTAGTCATAGAGATTTTCCAATATAAAAACAATAGTTTGCCTTCAACTGCACAGACCTTTATTAATGCAGCAGAAATATCTTTAAATGTAATTCAAACTGAGTGCAATATAGGATAACCTTTGAATGATTGTTATTGGTTGCTGCATGTTTGTAAGCATACTTGTGTTTTTTTAAGGTGCTGGCCAGCCTGCGCAGCGTCCGAAACAATTTCACCATCCTCGCCAACGTTACCACTCCAACCAACAAGTAAGTGCACGCGTTACACAATACATCACATGGGAGACGTCACGTAGTCCTCCTGTAGGTAGAGTGGTGTAAGCTGACGTGTCTGTGATGTACAGATATTCCGCTTACAGGCTGCTTACACATAGATAAGACCAACAGAAGAGCAGCAGTGTCCCAGGTTTCTAGAAATCTGACTGTACTGCCATGGCCAAAAGTTTTGAGAATGACACAAATATTCATTTTCACAAAGTCTGTTGCTTAAGTGTTGTTAAGTATTTTTGTCAGATATTACTATGGTATACTGAAGTATAATTACAAGCATTTCATGAGTGTCCAAGGCTTTTATTGGCAATTACATGAAGTTTATGGAATGACTCAATATTTGCAATGTTGACCCTTCTTTTTTTTGACCTCTGCAATTCGCCCTGGCATGCTGCCAATCAACTTCTGGGCCACATCCTGACTGGTGGCAGCCCATTCTTACATAATCAATGCTTGGAGTTTGTCAGAATTGTTCATCTGCCACTAAAACATTGACTACAAGTTCTCAATGGGATTAAGTTCTGGGGAGTTTCCTGGCCATGGACCCAGAATTTTGATGTTTTGTTCCCCAAGCCACTTGGTTATCACTTTTGCCTTTTTGCAAGGTGCTCCATCATACTGGAAAAGGCGTTGCTCCTCACCAAACTGTTCTTGGATGGTTGGGAAAAGTTGTTCTCGGAGGATGTTTTGGTACAATTCTTTATTCATGGCTGTGTTCTTAGGCAAAATTGTGAGTGAGCCCACTCCCTTGGCCGAGGAGCAACCCCACACATGAATGGTCTCAGGATGCTTTACTGTTGGCATGACACAGGACTGATGGTAGCGCTCACCTTTTCTTCTCTGGATGCAGCAAACAATTGGAAAGAGGATTTATCAGAGAAAATGGCTTTACCCCAGTCCTCAGCAGTCCAATCCCCGTACCTTTTGCAGAATATCAGTTTTTTCTTGATGTTTTTCCTGGATAGAAGTTGCTTCTTTGCTGCCCTTCTTGACACCAGGCCATGCTCCACAAGTCTTCTCCTCACTGTGCAAGCAGATGCACTCACACCTGTCTGCTGCCATTGCTGAGCAAGCTCTGGTGCCCCCATTCCACAGCTGAATCAACTGTAGGAGACGGTCCTAGTGCTTTGATGGACTTTCTTAGGCACCCTGAAGCCTTCTTCACAAATGTAGTGGAAATGTTTTTTATAGGATTAAGTTAATTTTCATGGCAAAGAGGGACTTTGCAATTAATTGCAATTCATCTGATCACTCTTCATTACATTCTAGAGTATATGCAAAGTGCCATCATAAAATCTCAGACAGCAGACTTTGTGAAAATGTATATTTGTGTCATCCTCAAAACTTTTGGCTGTATATGGGCTTATCACATACAAAACATCACATTTTGTGTTTATTTTTTTATGTGTATTTGAATGTAGGAGCAGTAAGAAGGTTTATTTGCTTAAAGTGTTACTAAACCCACAACAGTAAAATCAGTCTGTATGTGCAGTAAAGCATGCTTGTTATACTCACTTTGGAACCTAAGGGGTTAATCCTCTGCATTGTGTAAAACTGTTTGATCCTGTCTTCTCTGATCCTCCCCTCCTTCCACTGTTCCCAATCCATCTGCTGATAGAACAGAGCCTGAGGGGCACTCTGCACGTGCTCAGTTTGGTGTGTATTGCTAGAGAGGTTTGTTTGTTTTTTTGGGAGGGTGCATGTGATCGGCACAGGTCCAATCAGCACTGTCTCTCTCTCTCTCTCTCTAGTGCAGAGGCCTGTGCAGTTAGTGCTCTAGTATGGCAGATGTTCCATGCAGCCACCTCCAGCAGCCTGTTAAGAATCAATGGCAGGCTGAAAGATCTTCCTGCACATCTGAGCTTTTACATCCATACAGGGATGGAAGCACGGCACTGGATGCAGAGTGCATCCAGATGTAAAACCCTCGGATGTGCAGGAAGATCCCTACAGCAGCTGTTGTCATAAATACATGCTGTATTGACCTCTGTGTCCGTGTGGATGAGCCCTAATGTGCCACATTTACAAAAACTCAAACATTGATTACCTCATTTTATTGGTAAGGGAAACCTGCAAAGGTTAGTTCCAATTTTTTACAATTGCTAAAGGAGAAAAAATGAAATCAAAGCCCAAAACTCTGCTAACTGCACACTGACATGGTGAACTGACACGAGCCTTGTAAGGTAGAACAGATGGATAGATGTGGATACAGTGCCTTGAAAAAGTATCCATAGCCCTTGAAATTTTGCACATTTTGTCATGTTACAACCTGAAAAGTAAATGTATTTTATTGGGATTTTATGTGATAGACCAACACAAAGTGACACATAATTGTGAAGTGGAAGGAAAATGATAAATGGTTTTCAACATTTTTTACAAATAAATATGTGAAAAGTGTGGGGTGCATTTGTATTCAGCCCCCCTGAGTCAATACTTTGTAGAACCGCCTTTCCCTGCAATTACAGCTGCAAGTCTTTTGGGGGATGTCTCTACCAGCTTTGCACATCTAGAGAGTGACATTTTTGACCGGTCCTCTTTGCAAAATAGTTCAAGCTCTGTCAGATTGGATGGAGAGCGTCTGTGAACAGCAATTTTCAAGTCTTGGCACATATTCTCAAAAGGATTTAGGTCTGGACTTTGACTGGGCCATTCTAACACATGAATATGCTTTGATCTAAACCATTCCATTGTAGCTCTGGCTGTATGTTTAAGGTTGTTGTTCTGCTGGTAGTTGAACCTCCGCCCCAGTCTCAAGTCTTCTGCAGACTCTAACAGGTTTTCTTCTAAGATTGCCCTGTATTTGGCTCCATCCATCTTCCCATCAACTCCGACCAGCTTCCCTGTCCCTGCTGAAGAAAAGCATCCCCACAGCATGATGCTGCCACCACCATGTTTTACGGTGGGGATGGTGTGTTCAGGGTGATGCGCAATGTTAGTTTTCCGCCACAAATAGCGTTTTGCTTTTAGGCCAAAAAGTTCAATGTTGGTCTCATCTGACCAGAGCACCTTCTTCCACATGTTTGCTGTGTCCCCCACATGGTTCTCGCAAATTGCAAATAGGATTTTTTATGGCTTTCTTTCAACAATGGCTTTCTTCTTGCCACACTTCCATAAAGGCCAGATTTGTGGAGTGCACGACTAATAGTTGTCCTGTGGACAGATTCTCCCATCTGAGCTGTGGATCTCTGCAGTTCCTCCAGAGTTACCATGGACCTCTTGGCTGCTTCTCTGATTAATGCTCTCCTTGCCCGGCCTGTCAGTTTAGGTGGACAGCCATGTCTTGATAGGTTTGCAGTTGTGCCAGTCTTTTTCCGTTTTCGGATGATGGATTGAACAGTGCTCCGTGAGATGTTCAAAGCTTGAGATATTTTTTTATACCCTAACCCTGCTTTAAACTTCTCCACAACTTTATCCCTGACCTGTCTGGTGTGTTCCTTGGCCTTCGTGATGCTGCTTGTTCACTAAGGTCACCTCACTAACTATGTAACTATTTCAGCTGGGAGCATAGATAATTTAAAAAAACTATTAGATGGGCACATAAGGGACCACAACATTGAGGGATATACAAAGTAATACTGAAATAAAAGCACACACATAGGTTGGACTTGGACTTGTGTATTTTTTTCAACCTCACTAACTATGTAACTATGTAAGGTTCTCTAACAAACCTCTGACGACTTCACAGAACAGCTGTATTTATACTGCGATTAAATTACACACAGGTGGACTCTATTTACTAATTAGGTGGCTTCTGAAGGCTATTGGTTCCACTAGAGCACAGATATGCAATTAGCAGACCTCCAGATGTTGCAGAACTACAAGTCCCATGAGGCATAGCAAGACTCTGACAGCCACAAGCATGACACCCAGAGGCAGAGGCATGATGGGACTTGTAGTTTTGCAACAGCTGGAGGTCCGCTAATTGCTTATCCCTGCACTAGAGTTTAGTTAGAGGTATCCGAGTAAAGGGGGCTGAATACAAATGCACGCCACACTTTTCACATATATATTTGTAAGACATTTTGAAAACCATTTATCAGTTTCCTTCCACTTCACAATTATGTGCCACTTTGTGTTGGTCTATCACATAAAATCACAATAAAATACATTTTTGGTTGTAACCCGACAAAATGTGGAACATTTCAAGGGGTATGAATACTTTTTCAAGGCACTGTAAATACGTGCTGTACAGGTCTCTGTGTCCATGCGAATGAGCCCTAATGTGCCACATTTATAAAAACTCAAACATTGATTACCTAATTGTATTGGTAATGGAAACATGCAAAGGTAAGTTTAACTTTTCTGCAATTTCTAAATAATGGAGGTGAAAAAAATGAAATGGAAACCCCAACTCCGCTACCTGCACACATGACATAGTGAACTGCCATGCGCCTTGTAAGGCAGATCAGATGGATAGATGTGTATATGTATTTTTTACATTCAATTATTAGAATTTCACCATTTTTTCTTTCCCTTTTCAGACGTTCTCCAGTAATGCCTCAGCAGACAGTCTGTAAAGCCACCCTCTCAGGTGAGCCTGCTATTAATTTGTAAAGTGCACCTGTCTACATAAGCAGCTATTGCACTGCAAATCTATTATACCGCAAAATGTTTTTCTAGCTGGGGAAAGCCAAACTAGGTAAGTGATAATTACAGAACTCCGGCCAAAAAAAAATGTTTTGGATTAGGCAGGCATTGACAAACTTTGGTACAGCAATTGCCTGAGGAGTTAAGTATAGGCTTACATTGGCTCCTCGGGCAGTTCTTGTACCATCATTGTCTAGTAAATTCCTTGCTGATGAAAGTGAGACAATCGACATGTAGAAGAAGGGAGGGAAGGAAATGGCTAGAAGAACTCCATTACACTGGATTTATTCGGCCATGGTTTAGAATACAAATACCAAATATATAATTGTATGTTTTTAAAAGAGAACTCCGCCTTTTTGATTATATTTCATGTTACACCCATATTTAAGGTGAAACATGAACCATCATTGGCAGCATGCACAGACCTCCGCCCCAAACACCTTCTCCTCCTTTGCAGCTTTTCATGCACATTTTGCCTTTTGCAAAAGGTGGAATTCTCCTGTACGTATACTGTGTAGTGAAGGAGGCAAGTATGCCCTGTGGGGTTTTTCTGTAATAAAAACGTTAACCCCTTCATCACAGAGGGTAAACCAAACATTATCACCTGAACTCAGGTGTTGTAATTTAGACATGCGTTAGTAGAACTGGACTATTTAGTATATCCAGGTCAGTTAGGCAGGCCATACACGGTCCAATTCCGAACAAATTTTCTTTTCAAAATCAGAAATTTTGTGCGATGTCTGATCTGATGGTATATGTAAAAATCCCTGCGCGAGGACTAAAGGTGAAATCTAGACTGCCGCCTTCCGAAAGCTTCCTGTAGAAGGGAGCGGAAATGAAAATGGGATAAACGGATATGGCGCTGTCTATTAATAAATATAATGTGAATCAGTAGTATAAGGTGCTCTACAATGTAAATGTAGGAGTTTTTTAAAAAATCTTCATATATCTCATATATAGGAAAAATACTAAAAAGTGCTGTCAAGTGAATATCATGTCCAAGGTGGGTCTTAAAAAATTATCAAACATCAAGTGTGCAATAAAGGTGTTTTCTTAAAAAGTGAAACAACATATGTATAAGAGGTGAAAAAATAAAAAATATGTAATATATAATAAAAAATATGTAAAATATGAAAAAATTTACAATACTAAAAAAATAAAAAATATATATAAAAATTAAGTGGATAACATGTCCAAGGTGGGTCTTATAAAATTATCAAACATCAAGTGTGCAATAAAGGTGTTTTCTTTAAAGGTGAAAAAGCAAGTGTATAAAAAATAAAAATATGAAAAATGTAAAAAATTAAACGACAAAAAATATATATGTAAGAAAAAACGCAATAAAGTGGATGTAAAGTCACATGTGTAAAAACGATTTCTTAAAACTATCCCAAATCTTATAAACTTTCAAATAATATCACACAAGTGCTCAAAGTGTTCATAAAACGTCTATAAATTCTCTGAAATTCCCCTGATGGGTGCCAAGTGGATATACAGTTTCCTATATATTGTTCTAAAACTACACGATCCTTTCGTAGCAGTATGATTCCAAAGAAAACAGAGAAGACAACCAGATTCCTCCACTAATATCCTTGATCCTTACTAAGTCTTGTGACAGTCGATACAAGTGGATATACAGTTCCAATCTATACAAGGCAGGTATTTTTCACAAAACAGTTCTATGCAGTAACGTGCTGTTTAAGTTAGGTTTCCGAAGAACACTTAAACAGCACGTTACTGCATAGAACTGTTTTGTGAAAAATACCTGCCTTGTATAGATTGGAACTGTATATCCACTTGTATCAACTGTCACAAGACTTAGTAAGGATCAAGGATATTAGTGGAGGAATCTGGTTGTCTTCTCTGTTTTCTTTGGAATCATACTGCTACGAAAGGATCGTGTAGTTTTAGAACAATATATAGGAAACTGTATATCCACTTGGCACCCATCAGGGGAATTTCAGAGAATTTATAGACGTTTTATGAACACTTTGAGCACTTGTGTGATATTATTTGAAAGTTTATAAGATTTGGGATAGTTTTAAGAAATCGTTTTTACACATGTGACTTTACATCCACTTTATTGCGTTTTTTCTTACATATATATTTTTTGTCGTTTAATTTTTTACATTTTTCATATTTTTATTTTTTATACACTTGCTTTTTCACTTTTAAAGAAAACACCTTTATTGCACACTTGATGTTTGATAATTTTATAAGACCCACCTTGGACATGTTATCCACTTAATTTTTATATATATTTTTTATTTTTTTAGTATTGTAAATTTTTTCATATTTTACATATTTTTTATTATATATTACATATTTTTTATTTTTTCACCTCTTATACATATGTTGTTTCACTTTTTAAGAAAACACCTTTATTGCACACTTGATGTTTGATAATTTTTTAAGACCCACCTTGGACATGATATTCACTTGACAGCACTTTTTAGTATTTTTCCTATATATGAGATATATGAAGATTTTTTAAAAAACTCCTACATTTACATTGTAGAGCACCTTATACTACTGATTCACATTATATTTATTAATAGACAGCGCCATATCCTTTATCCCATTTTCTGATCTGATGGTGCCAAATCACCATTGATTTTCGAAATGTGACCAACCAAGCCTTCAATTTCACCTCCTGTTGCTGCAGAAAATAATTTTTGTGGCCGGGAATTTTCTTTTCTTTCTGGGAAATTTAACTCATTGTGCATTCCTTTTTCTATTACATTTTTCGCATAATTCTCCCATCATTGATTAGAAAATCATTCATTTTTTAAAAAAAATCCAACATGCCCAATTTCTCAGATTTAATTTCCGCATGAAAATCCGTTGTTGCTGCAGCCCACTAATGGTGCGAAATTGGAATGAAAATTCTTAGATAAGATTTTTTAAAGAAAATTCTTTCGAAATTTGACCCATGTATGGGCCGGCCTTATACTTTGTTTTTTCATGATTGGTCCTTTATTTGGTATCAATAAAGTAGCAATTTTATTTTTCTATTTTCTTTTTTTCCCATCAAAGGAAAAGTGGCCCATAATAGTAAAAAAAAAAAAAATTAAAAATCATTTTAAGGCCTCATGCACACTGGATGTTTTTTTGACTATTTTACAGCAGCTGTTTTTAGCTGCAGACGTTTTTTTCTACAGTCAATAAACCCTCCATCATGTTATCCTATGTGTTCATGTTATCCTATGTGTTCATGTTATCCTATGTGTTCATGTTATCCTATGTGTCCATGTTATCCTATGTGTCCATGTTATCCTATGTGTTCATGTTATCCTATGTGTTCATGTTATCCTATGTGTTCATGTTATCCTATGTGTTCATGTTATCCTATGTGTTCCTGCACACATAGGCTGTTATCAACTGTTTTTGGGAGGGAGGTTTTTGAGCTGTAAAAATGCTCAAACGCTTAAGAACGCGACTAAACGCTTGTCCCCGATGTTTATTGGACATTTTAGATCAATTGAGGACAAAAAAAAACAAAAAACGCTAGCCCTTTAAAAACGCAAAAAAAAAAACCGATGGTAATATAATGCTAATGAAAGCTGAAAAAATCACTGATAAGCTACTGACGTTTTTAGGACTTTTTTTTTTTAACGTCCTGTGTACATGAGGCCTAAAACTTTAGCTGTCTATTTCGTGTAATTACCATGGGCCACCACCAAATAAAATTCCTAAATAAGTTCCCTTGGTGCTCTTGGTGATACCACATCTATCTACATTATTTATCATTAATCAGTAGTGCGTGTTTTGGGTTTTTTTGTTCTTAATAAACTACCTAAACATGCTGCCAAAAAAAAATAGGATTTTCTTCCATCCCAAAAAAGGGAACTTAAGAGGGGGATGTCAGCGGATAATCATCTGCTAACTTCAGTCCATAGACATACATGTATGTCCGTTTTTCATCCAACAACGGATGGAGGAAAAACAGAAATACGGAACGCCCATGTGAAAGGACCCAAAGAGTACAGAGGTGAATTTTAAGAGTGTCATAGTTGTGATAGCCAATTGCAAAATATAATGGCGATCTTGTGATCAAGAGCTGGTCCTTCCAGCTCCCGATTGCTAGCACAAGTCCAGGAGCTATTGGTTACAGTCCTGTCCAGGTGCTGGGAGCGTGCTATGGAGTGTGCTTCTGCACAAACACAGGTGCCCATATCTGTGGTGACCTGGAAGAAGGCCCATTTCGTGATGACACATTTATGTGAGAGGCTAGTGGGAATGTATTTGGTAGCTGTGATATTCCCTCTTTGCCAATCAAACACCAACTTTTTCCTTTAGGGTCACTGTAAAGTGGTTGGGTTGGAGAAGGTCTTGGTGTAGCAGTAAAAAATTTGAGATGCCGAATGATATTTGAGCCTGTCACATCTATTTCTTCCACATGGAAGAGATAACATGCTAACACACTAACATGCTAAAGCTGGCCATACATATTGTGGTTGATATATTAAAGTGGCTTCTAAAGGTAGAGCCTGAGCCCGATCTCAAACTAGCGTTGTGCACAGGAGCATTGGCTCTCTCGGCTCTCTCCCTCTTCATTGGCTCAGAGACAGCACAGCCAGTGAGGATGGAGCAGGGGGCAGGGATGAGCCGCACTCTGCATCTGTGGACATACAGAGCCAGCTTGGGAGCGAGCTTGCACGAGTGCTCCCATAAGAAGTGGCTTGCTATGGTGGGCATTTGGTAAGGGGGGGGGGGGACCAGGAGCTTTGGCAGGGATCTGAGAAGAGGCAGATCAGGGCTGCTAACACTAAATTGAAACTTTCACTTTTAATTTAATGCTAATGACAGACCTCATCATATACTGTAGGTCATTTTTGGTTTTGCCCATAGTTCTACTATACAGAAAACCCACCACAAACTGGTCAATTCAAACTAAGCATGGTAGAGAGTGATAGGTGTCACAGAAGCCGCACATCAAGTTAAAGCCCGCTGTGGGATAGTGAATGGCAATCTCAGCCTGGACCCCCACCAGCACGTTTCACTCTGCCCACTGGAGCTTACTCATGGGGATCAAACTGAGCATGTTATGAAATATTACATAAGCGGCGCTCCCCTATGTGGCAAAATAATTAATAGACCTAGAGATACAGGGAGCTAAACATGTATGGAAATCTCAACCTTGGCTGTAAAAACTGACCAGGACCTTAAGACTCTCTAGGTCTTTAATGGTATGGGTGACTGCTAATCAATAGAGAGTCTAGGCAGGTAAGAGGGAACAGACGATTAATTGTCTGGGGTTTTTTTTGCATGCTAGCCTCCTATTGAAAATTAAGAGGTTTCTAAAGTTACGCAAATTCTCGTATGACTGCATTACAACACATTACATCACTTCCGGTGTTGTATTCTTTCTTTAGTTTCCGAATATATGTGGTCTTGCTCAATTTTTTTCAGACGAATACTGATTAAACGAAAATCATACGATCTAGTATCGTATGAGAAAAAACATTTTGTGTTTGTTTCTTCGGATAATTTTGGATGAACTGTTGTGATTGGCTTTCAAAAGCTGTGTACTAACAATCAGATTATTGTACGATCGATTTGAAAGCGGGATTTTTTGATTGTGTATACTAGGCTTATCTCTTACAGGAAAAAAGATTTGCATATACAGTATTCCCCTATATATGCAGATCTACTAATCCTTTTAAAATGCAGTTTTATCTGAAGGTCACCTCTAATTTCACATTCTTTTCAGCTAGTGATAAGGTTACATTACCCAGGAATGTGACATTTCCAAAACACACTAAAACCTTAATCACTGAAATAACCAAGTACAGCAGCATACGACTTTCTTACCCCCCTAGTCCACAGCATGCTGGTCATGGCTACAGTACATATCTTTTGACCCCTTAAGAGTTCTTGTGTGATAAGGTAGCATAAACTCTCAGATAAGCCTATGCTGCTACTTAGACTTCTCAGTTTTATGCCTCACTTCATTTGAGTGTAACACATCTGTCAACCTACATGTTACAATCTGACCATACAATTTGTACAGTCAACTTTAGATTTGCCAAGAGCTAGACCAAGACTTACCCAAACTATCCAATGAAATGGTATTCAATCTGGGAGGTCTATAGGGGAACGTGCAATAAGATTGTAATGTTTGTAGTGCGCTAAGACTGCCTTAGCACTGCAAAGTTCTTCTAACAAGACCTTCTCCTTGAAGATCTTTTGCGTCCCTAGTCCTAATGAGCTCAATGGGAATCACTCTGATGGCTATACATGCAATAGATTGTGAGCCCCCTGGAGAAAAAATTGTTGAAGGAATTTCATGTTTATAATTTGGTTGAAAATTTAGGACAGGCCTGTTTCAGGACTTTTGTTGGTAGCTTGGCCATCCAAACATCTCTAGAGTTAGAGTTGGGGAGTGTAGAAATTGGTAAAGGAGTCATTAAAGGATTAACTGCAGCTTACCGCCTAAAGGAGGCTTGTCTTCAAGGGCAAAACTACAGTTATGAACCATACAACTGCAGTAGGGCCTAAAAGCACATGGTTCCAGAGCTATCGTTTTGATATGTGTGGGTTGCAGTAACCTATAACCATAGGCAAAACCTTTTTGTTTTTTCATTTTGGATAGGGCAAGGGAGGGTTATAACCCCTGTCAGATTTTTTTTTTCGCCCTCTTTGTCCCATTTTGGAGATTTACCTTTAATTCCTGTCCCATAGCCAAACAGGAAGTGGGAGGAAATCCCTGCAAAATAAGGGAATCCATTGGGGCCCATAAGATTACCAGAACTGGTGTCCCCACTGGAAGATTTCCCTTCTATTACTTTTCTGGGGACAACCCAAAATTTGGGATTTTCTTTTACTTTATTTTTCAACGATAATGATAAACAGGACAAATAAAGAAGGTGTTACTGTTGAATCTGTGAAAAAAGCCCAATTTACCTCAGTTGACACTTCTTGACGTCTTTTTGAGATGCTGCTGGAACCCCTCAACCTATTACAGAGTATAAAGCTCTATGGAGGAACCTTAGTTCTGTAGCCAGCACCCAGGACCTTTCTTCCAATCTACATATTTGTGAAAGCAAGGAAGTTGCATTTTAAGACAAGGAACAGGGTTTTCCAATCAATCAGCTGCTCTCCTGTCCAAGTTTGGCACAGTGCTTCCCCCAACCCATAAAAATTGTACAAATATCAATGTCCATTTCTGTGTTCACATATTTATTCCTTCATGTCTTATTGTATGTAATTATCTCTGCAGAGGAAACGTATCAGCAGTTAGCCAAAGAGACTCTGGAAGAGTTAGACTGGTGTTTGGATCAGCTGGAGACGATACAGACCTACCGCTCTGTCAGTGAAATGGCTTCGAACAAGGTAAGACTTTCCATTGCAGCCAATAAAAATGTATCCCATGCAGGCAGCCCATGAGGAGCAAACTGAGTGTGGAAAGCTTTATAAAGTGCACAAATGTATGTTGCCGTAGTTTGCCAAGCTTGCTGTAGCAGTAATACATATTGCCGGCATTGGTCCTGTTGTTGTGGGGCATCGTTTCTATCCATTACTCCAGGTTTACTGGCTGAAGCAGACAAATGCTGGAATGACTTGATTGCCCTTTATTGAGTCGTTAGTTAATAGGTTTCGGTTTCTGTGCATTAGCTACAGTGTGTGCATACCTGTAATCTGCTTATTATTAATGTAATGTATGTGCAAAACATAGTTAACTAGACTGAAAAGACATATGGCCATGAAGGTCAATCATGGACATCATTTATTCTCTTTTGTCAAGATGAAAGGAAAATAGAAACCTCTGTGAAATCAGGGTAATCGGAACAATAGTAAGTGTCACCGTTTCGTGACTCCTCTCTGTTCCTGGTGTCCACCATAACAGGCCACGCGCTGCCAACAAACTCTGGGCTTGGTCTCCTCCCACAGTGCACATAAACATCAATGTTAGGCCACACAATTGCAGTTTCATTTCTTCTTCTTATTACTTTGTTGAGGCAAGTTTAATTTTGCACCGGGGGGGGGGGGGGGGGGGGGGGGGGG
>BLSH010018949.1:811909-827049 GCA_018402905.1 Glandirana rugosa | reverse complement strand
CCCTTTATTGAGTCGTTAGTTAATAGGTTTCGGTTTCTGTGCATTAGCTACAGTGTGTGCATACCTGTAATCTGCTTATTATTAATGTAATGTATGTGCAAAACATAGTTAACTAGACTGAAAAGACATATGGCCATGAAGGTCAATCATGGACATCATTTATTCTCTTTTGTCAAGATGAAAGGAAAATAGAAACCTCTGTGAAATCAGGGTAATCGGAACAATAGTAAGTGTCACCGTTTCGTGACTCCTCTCTGTTCCTGGTGTCCACCATAACAGGCCACGCGCTGCCAACAAACTCTGGGCTTGGTCTCCTCCCACAGTGCACATAAACATCAATGTTAGGCCACACAATTGCAGTTTCATTTCTTCTTCTTATTACTTTGTTGAGGCAAGTTTAATTTTGCACCACCCCCCCCCCCGCCCCCCTTCCTCAACGGAGTTTATTCTTAATAGAGTTCTTGCTTCAATAAAGGTTTGGAGAAGAAAAGGATCTGCGGTTGGGTGGTACAACAGAACAATTCCCACATCAAGATTATACCACACCATCCTTATTTGTTAGTTTTACGTAGCCCGCCAGCAGATCCGCCCCACTCAGCAGGGGATCTCTCCATTGATGGATGACAGGTCTGTTCTGCTGATGCAGAGTGGACATGGACACAGCCCACTGTCCTCTATGGGCTGTCAGATGGAAACAGACCGCCTGTCAGTTTCCAATTCGACTGTCATGTCGGCGGGTGTCAACGGACATATGTCCGTTGACATCCGCCACTCCATATAGAGCAATGGATGGTCCAATCGGGTCCACATGAAAAACTGACAGGTGGACCCAATCAGTCAGTCAGTGTGAAAAAGACCTTAGAGGCATGATGGGAAGAATTGACTGTTACTCCCAAAGGCAGAGGCGTGATGAGGCTTGTAGTTCCGCAACAACTGGAGGGCTGCATTTGCCCATCCCTGTGTTGGATGGACTAGTAGATTTAGATGGACTTTACATAAGTCAAGCCAGACTCCAGCAAACGCTTTTTAGGGCTAGTTTACATTTGCTTTGGACATCTTCTGTGAATGAAACGTGATTTATGAAGGGAGGAGGCAGAACTTTTAGTCATCCACCTGTCCTACATTCATGGCCCCAGTTACAGCCATAGAAGCTGTGGTACTGGCTTCTATGAATGGAGGGGGTGGGTGGAAAGGGCAGGCATAGATAGTCTGACACTCATGATGAGTGCCTGTCACCGCTCCATTAGTTCTATTAATCCCCACCACACTGGTAATTACAATGATGGGGGTGGGTGGACAGGCAGGCATCACGGGAAAATTTCTGCTAAACGAGGACAGCAGCACAGGGACATCTCACTACACCCAAATAATGTCCCTAGAGCGTATTATTTATTTTAATTTTCTTTAACCCTTTCCCGCCCATCCCCAGCATCCCTTTAACAGGGTCTGTACGCCTGGAGGGTGAGAAGGATCGGCAATCATGTGACCACTGTGATTGGGTGTCATAGTTTTCGCATGTCTGGGAGCTGGTCCTGCCAGCTAGCAATCATTAGTGGGGACTGGGACCTCAGTATCTGTGCTTGGAGCACACAGTGAGCCCGCTCTCAGCACAGAAACCTCAGCTACCCCTTGATGCATATGTGCGGCATGTGGGTGTTAAAGCATGTCATTTTGCTGCTGCTGCAGGTAGTGACAAATTGCATCATATGTCATTTTTCTATTTTGGCTATAGCTCCACTTTAAGCTGGACACATGCATTTCAGTCTGACTGTACAAGCTCCCTTTTGATTTACAGACAACATGTAGGGTGCTAGCCTAGGCCACAAGTAGGCAACCTTTGCAGCTGTGGTGAAACTACAAATCCCATCATGCCTCTACCTCTGGGAGCCATGCCCATGGCTGTCAGTCTAACAGTGGGACTTGTAGCTCCACAACAGCTGGGGTGCTAAGGTACCAATAATAATCTTTTGTTTAGCTGAATCTGATTCCTCTATCCGCAGAAATGGCGTGGATGGACGGATGCTCCCTGCCCCCCCTCCCCAGCTATTGGCTTCCGGTGCGCTTTGGCCAGCGATTTTTAGTCTGGTTCTTCAACAAAAATTGACCTTTATGGACCTTGCTTTGTGCACTGGTGCGAAGTCATGTAACAGGAAGGGGCCATCCCCAAACTGTTCCCACAAAGTTGGGAGCATGACGCCTTAAGAGTTCCCTTCACTGGAACTAAGGGGCCAAGCCCAACCCCTGAAAAACAACCCCACACCATAATCCCCTCTCCACCAAATGATTTGAACCAGTGCACAAAGCAAGGTCCATAAAGACATGGATGAGTGAGTTTGGGGTGCAGGAACTTGACTGACCTTAACCCGATAGAACACCTTTGGGATGAATTAGAGCGGAGACTGCGAGCCAGGCCTTCTCGTCCAACATCAGTGGCTGACCTCCCAAATGCGCTTCTGGAAGAATGGTCAAACATTCCCATAGACACTCCTAAACCTTGTGGACAGCCTTCCCAGAAGAGTTGAAGCTGTTATAGCTGCAAAGGGTGGGCCAACTCAATATTGAATCCTACAGACTAAGACTGGGATGCCATGAAAGTTCATGTGCGTGGTATTAGTGTATGTATGTAAAACGCTGTTTAAATTGACGCCGCTATACAAGTATCTGTAATAGATAAATATTTAACCACTGACAACAATGATCTTTTAAGCTATTTATGATTAGTGGGGAGTCTTTTCAATGACCACAAATGTAGGAGTCCTTGTTCTCAGTGACCATCACACTGATGTACCGTGAGCTGTAGATCCAGTAATTACTAGCAGAGTTCCCTAGGACCCAAAAGTTCTTTTAAGGGTTCCTCCACGTGAAAAGGTTCAGAGAGGCTGCTGTAAAGACTACAGGTAGATAAGCTCATGTGTTCTTGGACTAGCTCTAATTCAGAAGGTGATATCATTGATCTGAAGACAAATCAACCTTATTGGCAGGAAAGCTTTCTGTCTACCGAGCAAAAAAAAAAAAATCACTTTGTAGTAACATGGAAAAATAATTGTGATTAGGAAATAAAGAAGCCAATTGTGAGAATTCCATACCTAGAAGCACGGCTAGTCTGTCCTCCCTCCCTCCCCCCTCCTCTCTCTGACTCTGCTCCCCTCCCTCTACATTTTACATCACATCCCTGCCTACTGCAGTATGCTGGCTATACGAATAACGGAAGAAGCCAACAATCTAACAGCCCTACAGGAGGCAGATCCAGCCTAAAAAGAATAGGAGAGACCTGTTTCTTCTTCACCCTGGTTGCCTTCTGCTCCGTGCATGTGCTAGCCTTTCTCCTGGCTCCTTCCAAGCCGGCGTCTCCATTCTGGTACCCAGGAAGGATGCTGCAATAGGATGCTGCCTTCTCTCTCCCCCTTAAGGATGCAGGAAGAGGCCTTGTCTTGCAGTTTCTTAGGCCCTCCGAAACAGTGATTTGTTTTCTTCCCCCCCCCTCCCTAATACCGAGACACGGAGGAGGAAGAAGAGGACGACCAGGGAGGGGGGGGGGGAGGGGGGGGGCAAGGGGGAATCGGAACAGGTTTTAAAGATGTAACCCAAACGGCATATGTTTTAAAATATGAGGCTACCTGCTGGATTCCTTCCTATTCTGTCAATGATGGGTTAAAACCACCGGCCTAGCTGCATTTTTATGCTGTTGGATATATGGATATTTTTTTTTTGTGTTCTTTTATTGGGGTATTGACGTGTCAATCATGGGCCATCAACCCTTTCACTACCTGAGCCTGGTGTGAGAGAGCCAGGCTGAGATTTACAAGGGAGTTGTACAGGACTCTATGGAGGGGGAGTGAATACCAACAGACTGTTGTCCACGGCCCACATGTCGGGATTCTCCCCTGTACAAAGCGATGGGCACTTGGTCATATACCACCTCTGACCGTAACAAGCATTGACCCCTTGCTGGCTGCACCATCTTGCTTACTTACTTTGTTACCAAAACAAGCTGTAGACACCAAGTACCCTGTAGAGCAAGAAGACCCGTGATTATTATTTTTTTTTTCCCCATGTTTTTCAAAAGTATTTTTCCTTTTCATACCTTTTAAAATTTGCATCAATTTTTTTTTTTCAAATAAAACAAATGCAAATCTCATCACCTAAGTTGTATGTCCTGAGTGTATCACTTTGCTGATAAACCCAGAAATTTTCTGTTAAGTTTTGTTCTTACGATTTATTTATGTGGATTCTAAAGCTAACAAGGGAAAAAAGTTTTTGTTTTCATTTTTTCCTTGTTTGAACGTTTTTTTTCCTCCCAGGCCTTTTTGGAAACTAAGCTGCCAGCTCTTGTTAACGATATTTTGGGGACATTCTTGGTAGTCACGCTTGCTACTTGCAGCTTCATCCTGCAGACTGGATTCCTTCAGAGATATCCAACTAGGATTGAAAAATGCCCTTGGTCGATTTTTTCTGTGAGACATGCTCCAGACCTTGGCTGGTTGGATGGTGGGACCAGGTAAATGTGATGCATACGTTTTTGATTACTTATTTGCCTAGTTTATTATTGTACCCAGGACTGACTCAAGACTGAAGCACGGTTAATGCCTTAGTCCTGGAATTGATGTCCACACAAGTGACAGAGTGTTGAAATCTATTGTTTGCAGAAATTTGAGTCCCACACTTCATATTGGCTGTTTGCACCAAGTTTTTGTTAGTCTTTTCACCACCCCAGTAACTTCTGTGGGTTGGTAGAGATTGCGGCCCACAAGAAACCAGTGACTATTGTTAGCTATCTTGCTGAGCATCATCCATGATATTCACGAAAAAGCGGTCTAATGTTTTGGTAGGAGCCAGGGGCAGCCATGTTTATGGGCTGTAAAATGTGAATCCAGATTATCCGTTTGGTAGGAACTTTGGGCCTTGTTATCGCAGGGTCTAAAGAATTGTCTACGTCCTTCTTCGTGACCAGCCAGTTTCCAACTGTAGATTTTTGGTTGTGCAAGTTAACAACCAGGTTCCTCTGGTTAAAGTTCTGGTTTCTGTTGTTCTTTTCTTGTTTTTGGACATAACTGCGTCTTGTTGGCTCAAGGTCTCAAATCTTTGACTCTAAAAAAGCCTCACAATGGGAATATACTTTGTGTATGGGCTGACAGATCTGGATCTGGTTGCTTTCAATGTGTTCTAGTTTTCAGATATAACTACAGCTTATTAACTCAAGGCCTCATATCTGAGATGACCCTTGGTAAAGCCATTCGTCCATACAGGGTGAACGTTCGTGCATGGGCTGACAGATTGAGTTAATGAATTGCTTTTTCCCATAATCCTTTCCTAATGTTGCTGGTAGGGAACTTTTTGTAAAAAAAAAAAAAAAGTTACCAGTATGACTGTGGCAGTTACTGCACAAAATATTTGGTTCAGAAAAGCTTCATAGAAACATGGTCTACTGGTTGTGTTGACCAAAGCACTCAGATATTAATTTCATCCTAACCTGTCTTTGTGTATGTAACTGGTGCTGTACAAAATGAATGAGCTTTTAATATAACGGTATACTTTTGTTTGGGTCGAATGTGACGGACACAATTATTAAATTGTGTTCGTTTTTCAATGATTCCTTACATGTTTTGTTTTATTAGTATCTATGTGGCTAATGAGAAAGTGGGTATTCCAGCTATGGTTGGTTGTTGTTAGGTTCGTTTACCCAGCAGCATCCTGGAACTACTATGCTGAGATCCCTGCACCTGAGTTCCCAGCTCCGCCCACCTGCCGCAACCATTAGGAGGAGATTTAGGTCTTGTTAGATCTTTTACATTATAGAGGTGATGTAAACCATACGACTTCACCGTAAGGAGTGTCAACACAAGGAACATGGTTGAGGAGATCTTACCATTGCAGTCTTTATACACTCCAGTGAATCCAGTATGGGATCAAGCCCGGCAGTGCCCCCCCCATTAGATCTTTTACTTATTTTACATTATAGAGGTGAAATAAAAGGTAAGACTTTACTGTGAAGATGGTCAAAGCCAGGAACATGGTTGAGGTGATCTTACCATTGCAGTCTTTATACACTCCAGTGAATCTAGTATGGGATCAAGCCCAGCAGTGCCCCTCCAACCCCATAACTGAACCATGTGTTTGTGATGGGGTGGTCCTTTTAGATATGAATGCCATCATATAAATTGATCCAGTTGGTGATCCTTCGTGATTTTTTTTTTTTTTCCGCTTGTCCATAATGGCTTCAAAACTTTTTTGTTTGGTAATTTTATGTTTATTTTATTTTTTTTTAATTACTAATTTATAGTATTGGAAATATAGCTCGACACAGCCTAATAAGGTCCGTATATGTGACAGGGGGCATATTCCCATACCCAATACAAAAATAAATGATGAAATCCGAAAGAATTACTTGTTAGGGATTGGATTCTAATAAGGCTAGGTAGACAGATATAGGTATAAGAGGACTGTGCTGTAGAGTGTGATCTCCATTATTTTTTAGAACATATGGATAGAAGTACTATTAGATGTTCAGATTGCGAATAGGAGAATTTGTTCTCTTTACAGTGTAAGGATAATGCAAGTGATCCTATAGTGCCAGCCTTTCAGGTCTGTGGGAAAGTAGGCCACAGCGGTACGGTGAAGGGCTGTATATGGTGATGAATCATGTTCTGCTTTGTATATTGTATTGTACATCAGGAAGAAAAAAAAGGTTAGCGCTGTGATGGAAGCGCTGGCTGCTGATTATACTTGAGACTTTGCTGGAGGCTGCAGTCACGGGTTCGAATCCTTGTGTCAGCTCCTTGTGACCTTGGACAAGTCACAGCATGGGAAGCATGACAAATTCTTAGCACGACCCAAGGAAACAGCAGTGCTTGAGTGCGGTGCATGTGGGCAATTCAGACAGGGAAGATTCCCTTTAAAACTTGGCCATAAGCATCTGCTTTTACTGTTTTCTAAAGCAATTGCTAGTGCGTGGAGATTTTCCCTTTTTTACAAGTGATCTGGTACATTCCATTGTCACATCCTTGTTTTCAACTCCTCCCCGTCAGATCTATGTCATGTAGTTATAGCAGCCTTTAATAAACAATAGTAGAGATAGATATTATATGTATATATAATCGTGTGTGTGCTTATTAGACAGTGTCTTGATGGGCAAGTTAAACCCCATAGACCAGTGTAGGAGAAATGGCTGGCAGGGTACTCTGGGACTAGTAGTTGTCCAACAGCCGATTTGGTGACCATGCCTGATGTATCCTGTATTCTCACATAATCATCCAGAGATTTCTTAACTCAAGCTGCACAGGGGATTTAAAGCTGAACTCCAAGCAAATAGAAAAAGCACAAATGAATACAGCTCAACAAATGCCAACAGTCCTGGATTTTCCGGGACACTCCCACATGTCTGTCTTCTGTCCCAATGATGCTGTGTCCCGGGTTGTGTCCTGAGATCACCACATCACCCTTTAATTCCCTAAGCATGCACGATAACTCAAAAAAGGGTATTCGCTATGGGGATCACAGCTGCCAGTGGGCAGTACCCTTGTAGTTGGGGAAGGACCACCGATCTGAGCAGTGCTATAACGGAAGGTTGATCGGGGTGGGCCAACCGCAAAGTGTGGGCGTATAAAAATGTGAGCTGTGGCCAGGGGTGACCGTGTCCCACAAACTAGGATGATAACACTGGTGGGTATGGTATGTATCAATTAATGTATTTACCTCTTGCAATCCTTGTACAGCAGAGCGGCCCGTGGGGCTTTAACAAGAGTATTGCTCATACAAAAGTACAACAAGGTTTATAAACCTTGTTGTACTTTTGTATGAGCATTACTCTCGTTAAAGCCCCACAGGGCACTTGTTTTTTTGTGTTGCTACATTTTTGGGATTGAGAGATGCTCGGGTTGAAATATATGGAGGCTTCTTTTTCTTCTTGTGCAGCAGAGGACAGACTGGGAAAGGGAGAAACAACACAAGTAGCCAATCAATTGTTCTGCAGTACAAGATGCTGAGAGAAGAGTGACCAAGACATAAGAGCATCAGTCTGATGATTCACCTCTCACCGTCCAGTCACAGGGTGAGGGTAGGGAAGAGACCTGTAAGTGTTCCTTAAAAGAGAAGAATGGGATTTTTTTTTTACAATCATACTTGCCTAAAGGGATGTAGAATCGGTCCCCCGCCGGCTCTAACACTGCGAACCGAGCGATCTAACACCGCCGATCGCTCGGTTCTCACAGCACCCAGGACAGAGAGCTGGTGACTGTCAGTCACCGGCTCTCTGCTCTGCCCCCCCCCTTGCTTACTGGAGTGCTGGGCTGTGGAGGGGGCTCAGTCGGCTCAGGCTCTCAGAGGCTGTGCGAAAGGCCGTCTTCAGCCGCATAGGATGCACAGGTGTTCATGCAAGGGCAATCAGGCAGCTATTTGAAATCAGTGACAGGCCATCGGCCTCCACATGCATCCGTGGGGGTCTTATGCATGGATCAGGATGTAGACAGACTGCTTTCTGATTTGTGCATTATATTGATAAGGATGTACACTCTGGAATGGGCATCTAGGTCCACACAGCCTGTCGTTGATTTTAACAGGCTGCCTTCATGCCCCTGCACAGAACACCAGTGCATCCCAGGCGGCTGAAAATGGCTCTTCGCATGGGTGTATGGATTGCTACGCCCGTGTGAATGAGGCCTTACCTGTGGTCAAATGTTCTTCATCTCATCTCAAAGGCACCTGCACTGTATTGTAAGTTGGTGCTGTGTGCAAATTCAGGTGCATCAGGGCTGCAGACAATTTTGCTTGTAATTAAAGCATCACTCCAGCCAAAAATATCAAGATAAAATTGGATAGCCCTTTAAAAGAGAAGTAGGCCCAAAGCTCTTTTGGCCCTACTTCTCCTGTAGGTCACAGGAGTGCACTTCATTCTGCACTCCTGTGACTCGTATTCTTAAACCCGCTGTCGGCTGACGTTACTCGGCCGGTCCAGACTCTGGAGGAATTCTGACTTTAATGTTGGGATCCCTACAGATGCCCGATGGGTAGCTGGTTCAGCTTTTCAGTGTGCCACAGAGAGCCTGAGCCAACTGCATTCTGCCCCCTCTACAGCCGTCCCTCCAGTGAGCACTGGAGGGACAGAGCAGAGAGCTGGTGACTGCCAGTCACCGCTCTCTGCTCACTAAAGACCTAGAGCTGAGCGATCAGCGGCCATGTGATCATTTTGTCCTCTCTTAGAGGTGGTGGGGCACAGATGCAATATCAGACCGATGCTGCATCCACCTAGGAGAGCATGTAAGTTTGTTTTATTTTTTTCAAAACGTGCAAGACAAAATAAAACCAGCTTTTGCTTCAATTATCACCTGCAATCCAGAATTTCCCCCACAGTACTTTTTTCTGCCATGTCCTCTTTTGGATGGCCAACATCAGTCAACCCACTTCCTCTGAGCCCAGGTCTTCCTGGACCTGCACCCAACCTGTGACTGGACAGTGAAAGGAGAAGCAGCACAGTGGGCGGGCTCATCTGTGTCACTCTGCTTTCTCCTCCTACGAGCATGCTTCTTGTCCGTGCATAAACGGATTTGACTCCGTTGTACAGGGGAAGCAAAAGGATAAGACCATGTCAGGTACAAGTATTAACACTACTTGCTTAAAAAAAACACATTTAATATATAAATTATTACAGAGCAGCATTCATTTGTTTCTTCTATATCTTCCTGGAGTTCAGCTTTCGCGGTACATGCATACACCTAGTGGTCCTACTTTTTGGGACTAACATTAGTTGGTCCCTTTTTTTTTTTCTCTGCATAATGAGTTTGGTTCAAATAGCACATGTAATGCCCATGTGTCTTTTTTTTCTGTTCTAACGAGCTGTAAAAACGAAAGACGCCAAAACATGCGGCAAAACCTGTTAAGCCGCGTTCAACATATTTAGATGTTTATACATTATAGGGAGTGTTTTTAATGGAAAAACGCTGACGCCCAAAAAACATGCAAAAATGCGGGAAACCGCCCAATAACACTAATATAAAAACGTGGCTCAATGCAAAAAACTGACGGTTTTAGTGTTGCTGTAGCACTGCCGTTTTTTAAACTTCTTGTGTGCATGAGCCCTTGAAATGAAATGAATATGAATATATAAAAAAAAAAAAAATAGCCAGTTGAAGGCTTAATCTAGGTCAGGGTTAGTGTGAGGGTCAAAGGTTAAGTTCAGGGTCAAACGTCAGGGTCAGTATATTTTGGGTTGGGGTTTTTTTTTTTGTTTTTTTTTTTTTTTTAAAAAGTATTCTTTAAATTTGTGTCAGTGTGTTTTTAGGTAGCAAAATGCACCTTCACCTGTGTAGATAAAAATCCTTGCATCGGCCCCCTGAAAGAGAGCGTGTTAAGGAATGCCTCTGATGAAAGGTGCCCACGTGTTCCTATTGTCCCGAAGACATGTGTTCCTATATTTATGGACTGTCCCCAGGCCTGTGTGTGCACTGCAGTCGAAATTCCATCCCCATGCTGCAATGCATTGTGATGATCCTAAAGTCCAACTCCAGGAATTATGGCAAAACTGTCTATGCAGTGGTGAGGGGCCCCATAGATGGCTTGATATTTGGCCAAATCTTACAAGCATGGGTGGAAAATGAATGGCTGAACAGCAACTGCGTTTAATCAGATACAGCCATTCAGGTATTCAGGCAGCTGTGTGTGGCGGCTTCCTAAGCACAGTAGCTGACAGTGGAGATTCTTCCATCCATGCTGTTCACCTCGATGGGGGGGATCGAGTGATTTTGCTCTAGTTCCGCCTGCGGGCTAAATGAGAGAAAATCTAGTTGTGTGTTGAGGTCCTTACAGTCTAGTTAACAATTTCTGCTCCTCCGGTCACTGTTTCATATGACCTCATTATCCCCTCCCTTGAGGATCCCTTCCATTACTTGCCTGGCAGGTGAGGATCAGTTCACAGTGGGCACTCCTCTGCTATAGAAAAGAATGGGACTGATTCATTAAAATTGGAGAAAACAATGAAAGCTAAAACCTGATTGGTCATTATGGGTGACATCTCCACTTTTAATGCTGATTTTCTTTTTCTCCGATTTTAATTGTTCATCTGCACATTTTTTAGGCCTCATCTATTCGGGTGTTTTGAAAAAGGAGCTGTAACGTCGGGTCCGACGCCAGGAAAATATTGGCGGTAAAAATGGGATTTCATCCGCCTTTTGCATTGGCATTAATGAGAGTTATTGAGCGTCAGCGCTAAGTTGCGTTTTGTTTAAAAAGACATCCCTCTGCTATTTTTGGACATTTTAAAACAGAAAATGCCAGCGCTAAAAATGCCGGTTAACGTCGCTACGGCTCAGCATCAAAAACACTTAACTCTGCAGCCTCGGAACGCACAGGTCCTATGTTAGATTTACAGCTTAAGAACGCCGACGCCATCTACAGCTCAAAAACATCAATGTGTAAATGAGGCCATAGAATAACATGGTGTGGCGTTCTTAAGCTGTAAAAAACGCTCAAAAAACATGGCGTTAATAACGCCCATGTATGAGGCCTTAGGGTCATGCGACCTGAACTGGAGTGCCAGGGAATCTTATTAATACAGCTAATCGTTATGCCTTTTGAAGTATTCGCCCCCTAGCCTTCCATCCTAATGACTGGCTAATTGATTAACAGGTATGAGTGAAATTGAGAGCTTTATTGCTTTGAAATTTGGTAAAATGGTGATATTTGATCATTACAGTTCCTAAGGATTATGGGGGCCCTTTTTGTTACGGGAGTCTGTTGTTGTGCCAGAAAAAAAAGAAATCATCATTTCGCTTCCTTATTTATTTATTTGCAGAATAAGTGAAGAAAGGAGAAAAAAACACTAATACAAAAACAGTAATAAACTAAACAATTTTAAGGGGACCCAACCAAGAAAAAAAACACACACCCTCTTTATAAATGAAAGTAGAATTCCAGGCTTTTTTAGCCTTAGAAAAGCTCCCTCCCCCTCTCCTACAACCTATACCGACCGTGACCCATGTAAGACCGATGTACACTATATGCCTATTTCCAGGCCGGTCCAGTCACGTGACTAGCTTCATGTTTTTTTGTTTTTTTTTCCTGTAAAATTTACATATTTGAAATACATTTTTCTCACTTATAAAGCAAAATTGAATTTCCAATTTGGCAAACTTTTGCTAATAGCTAAATCTGTACTAGCCTGGGGAAATCCACTTCACCAAGAATTACTATTCCCATCCTTGTTGATTAAGGTAGTAAACCCGCCTGGGGTAAAAAAAAAAAAACAATCCTGCAAGACAATAGCATAATATGTTAGTGTGCATCGCATACTAACATATAATGAAATACTTACCTTAGAACGAGGCCTCCGATGCCCGAGTCCGTCAGCGCAGAGGGAGCTGACATGATGGTCCTCTTCTTTCTTCCGGGTACGCGGCTCCGGCGCTGTGAGTGGCCGGAGCTGCATGACGTCACTCCCGCGCATGCGCATGGGAGCTTTTAGTTCCGGCAGCCAGCTCTGATGTGCCCGACGCCTCGGCTGGATCATCAGAGCGCATGTGCCGCTAATGTCAGCGGCTGCATGCAGGGCGAATATCTCCTAAACCATGTAGGTTTAGGAGATATTCCTTTTACCTACAGGTAAGCCTTATTATAGGCTTACCTGTAGGTAAAAATAATACTTGGGGGTTTACTACTGCTTTAAGGCACCCTCTCCATTTGTCCTGTTTACCATTATCTTTGAAAGTGAAAGTAAGGAAAATCCCATATTTTGGGTTGTCCCTAGAAAAGTAATAGAGGTGAAATCTTCCAATGGAGCAATGGAGACACTGGTTCTGGAGACCTGGGGGTCCTGAAGGAACTCCCTTAATTTGTAGGGTTTTCCTCTCGCTTTCTGTTTGGCTATGGGACAGGAAGTGAAGGGAAATCTCTGCAATGGGACAAAGATGGCAAAAAAAAAAAAATCTGACGAATTATAACCCTCCTTTTTTCTATCCAAAGTGGAAAAAAAAAGTTTTGCATATAGTTCTACTTTAACTTCAAAGCCTGCTTTAAAGGCAAACCAAAGTGTATATCAGTGAGCCGATATTTTGAGTTATTTTGGTTATCTACAATTTTTTTTTTTTCCACAAGAATTTTTTTTTTATTCAGAATAGTAGAAATACAAGCAGTGGACAAGGCACATTGGGCATTAAATCCGTAACAAAAGTGGTTTACGATCAGATGAACTCATAGATATCCCAGGACACAGAAGAAATCAAATCATATATTATAAAGTGAGATGATACACATCAGTATAAAGTGCTGTGCAGTACCAATAGAAAAATATATTGGGGGTGGGGGGCTACTATGACATTGCGGGGGGAGAAGGATAAAGGAGGGGGAGGGGGAGACAAAGGAGACCACTGGGTCCTAACCCATCAAGGGGATATAAGGAGATAGACATGTAAGAGTAAATGAGAATTGGGGCACAGCATCATAACCAGGTAAGGGCACATCCTCATCCATGGACCCTCAAGCATCTATCCATCCTCACCCGATTTTGTCAAATTTCTTTGGACAGTTCCAATTGAGGTAAGTAATCTTATACAGTGGCAGAACGGAGTTCAAAACTGAGCGCCAATGAGATATTGTGGGTGGCGCAGCATCTTTCCAACGAAGAAATATCTCTCTCAGAGCATAGAAGGTGGCGTAACCTAAAAATAATTTGGTATACCTGCCTATATCCCGAGCATCAAAAACATTTAGCAGCATAAACTTGGGATTCGGCTCAAGGGTTAGATTAGTAGCCTGTTTCAGATCTGCCAGAACCGCTGCCCAAAATGAATTAAGCAGCAGACAAGACCAGACGATATGTATACAGGAGGCAGCCTGTGTACCGCACCTAGGACAAGATACCGGAGGTGCGGGGTTAATAGCAATTAGTCTTTTTGGGGTGAAGTAGGCCCTAATGTGAAAACTTTAGCTGGACGAAACTATGTCTGGCTGATATGTTTGTGACAAAGGAGGATAAACAATCCTCCCAATCCTCTTCCTTAAAACCCGGGAAGTTAACTACATTCTTAATGTGTTTTTGCCGTGGAGTTGGGGAAAGCACTGACTTGGGATTTGTCTTGCTGTACTATCAAATGCAGCAAAACACACGGACTGGAAATAAAACATTGCTTTCAGTAAGACTGACCGTATGTTGTGAGAAATCCTTCATGCTGTGTTTCGAGGTGTTGACCTGACCTGGTTTTGGAATTAAAGTCAATTTACAGGATTGCAAAACTTTAATCACATTTGAGCCAACTTTCCCCCTTTAACTTTTACACCCCATACATACCCCCCCTCCCCCATTATAAGCCTTAAGCCTAGTACACACAGTTTAAATGTCAGGCGGCATTGGCCGGTTCAGTAGAAACCGTCCAACACTCAGCCCGCGTGTACGATAGATGCCAGCTACTTGGTCGGCTTCTACCAAAAAAGGTCTGCCGATTGGCATCTGATCAGCGCTGACTGGTGAGTTCTGGTGGGGGCGTCCCCCTGTCAGAACACAATAGCTCAGTGGGGGGGGGGGTCGCTGTACTAACATTGGACAATTAGTACAGCGGCTCCCCCCCTCCCCCCGAGCTCTTCAGCTTTTTTTTTTTTTGTTTAGCCTACTGGGTTGAACGAAGGGAAAAAAAACAGTAGTGTGTACCAGGCTTTAGATCAGTTGGCAAACTTTTCCACCCACCGTGACCTATAAGTACTCTGGCCGTGCTGTAGTTCTCTTCAATGAACCTGGGGGTTGTGGTATACTCTTAGGCCTCATACACACGGGCGTTTTGGCCGCCGGCGTTTGTAGGCGTTTTTTTGCAGCTCTCCATGTTATTCAATGGCCCTCTAAAAACGCCGGCGTTTGTGGGCATGCGGCCGCAAAAATCTCCCGGTAACTTATTGTACCTCTCGACGTTTTTTTGCGGATGTTTGCGGCCGCCGGTTTTGCGGGCACACATACTCCGGATTCTCATATGGTGTTGGGGGTCCAAGTAACTTCTCTTGATGTCGTGCCGGTCTCATGAATATCCAGTGCCACCCACCTTTTCAAACGGTTGACTAGATTTCGGACCATGTGTGATGACAAAAAAAAGGGAAGCAAGTTGGGTCATCCGATTTGTTTTTTTTTTTTTCGACTTCTCGAGCCCCCCTCCCCCCCTCGGCGACATGAT
>BLSH010018949.1:750718-779136 GCA_018402905.1 Glandirana rugosa | reverse complement strand
TGTCTGAACAAATTTGTGGAAGGATCCTTTTGGTTCCAGAATGACTGTACCCCATGCACACCAAGCCAGCTCCATAAAGGCATGGTTTGGAGGGAAAGAACTCAAGTGGCCTACACAGAACCCTGATCTCATCCCCACTAAACTGTGCGTTTTTCTTTTAGTCATTTTTATTGCTTTAAAAAAGAGGATAACAACAAGCATGCCCATTCAGGGGCCAAGAGATCCAATGAAGATAAAGGAGGGTACATAGACAAAGCAATAAACTTCCAGAGTCTAATGTATTGTGTTACTTGAGGGCCTTTGTATGGGCCCAAAATCTGGGTCAGCAGTCTAGACCAGGGGTCTCCAAACTTCTAAACAAAGGGCCAGTTTAGTGCTTTTCAGAATTTAGGCAGACTGGACTGTGGCCAGCGAAAGTAGAGAATGCCCCAGCATCAATGGGAGTCCACAATGTCTCAGACTTGGTGGTCAGTAGGAGGAGGAATTGTGCCCCTTTTTTGGTGTCTATGGAAGGAATAGTACCCCATCATTAGTGTCGGTGGGAGAAATAAAGCCCATCGGTTGGTGTCCGTAAATGAAATGGTGCCCCATCATTGGTCTCAGTAGAAGGAATAGTGCCTCAAGGGCTGGACAAAGGCATGCAAAGAGCCACATCTGGTCCTTGGGCCATAGTTTGAAGACCACTGATTTGGCTTGTATATCCCTACAAAAAAAAGGCAGCGAGAAAGGGAGGGGGGGGAAGGGCAGGTTATAGAGAAAGCTGATAAGGATGTGTAGGGATATATACAGGTGTATCTCGTAAAATTAGAATATCATCAAATAGGTTAATTTAAGTCAGTAATTCAATTCAAAAAGTGAAATATATTTTAAGCATTTCTTTCTTTTAATTTTGATTATGGCTTACAGTAGTGAAAATCCAAAATTCAGTATCTCAGCAAATTAGAATATTACATTAGACCAATAAAAAAAGGGATTTTTTTTCCACAGTCCACCGACTGTGGAAACAACTTCACACTGGACCTCATGCAACTTGGATTCTGTGCCTCTCCACTCTTCCTCTGGATTCTGGGACCTTGATTTCCAAATGAAATGCAAAATTTCCCACAGTCCGTGATGATTTGCGGAGCCATGTCATCTGCTGGTTGTTGGTCCACTGTATTTTATCAAGTCCAAAGCCAGAGCAGCCCTCTACTAGGAAATTCCAGAGCACTTCATGCTTCCCTCTCTTCATTTCAATTTCCAGCAGGATATGGCAATTTGTCACACTGCCAAAAGTACTAATACCTGGGTTTTATGATCATGGTATCGCTGTGCTTGATTGGCCATAGAGAATCTTTGGGGTATTTTAAAGTGGAGTTTCAGCCGAAATATGAATTTTAAGATAAAAATACCCCTAGAATACGCATGCTTCGTGCAATGTAACAAAGGTATGCTGTAAACTATGTTTAGTTTTCTATCTGTGCAGCATTGTTTTCTTAATTTGTGAAATTCCTGCAGAGCGCAGTCATCTCCAGTGTGGGCATCTGAAGCTGCATTGTCCTTCTTCCTGGATTACGTGCATGCTGGCTACCCAGCAGGCACCTGCCAATCTCACGCATGTGCAGTACAGTGCAATCTTGATCAGCTTGACATGGCACGGCTCCAGTAACATTTAACATTGGCTTCTATGGAAAATCTTGGTCAGCTTAACATGGCACTGGAGCAGTGCCATGTCAAGCTGACGGAGATTTTCCATAGACGCCATGTTAAATGTTAGGGGAGCAGTGCCATGTCAAGCTGACCAAGATCTCCCAGGAGCCAATGCAAAGCCAGAAATTACATACCATGCCGCAGCCCCTAAAATTAGGTGTGAAATTAGATATAGGCATAAATCAGGTAAGCGAGCAGAAAAAAATAAATAAATTGGCAATTCAATTTAAGGATGCATATTAGTGCTGCATGGTGAGGAGTGAAAAATGTGGGTGAGAAGATGAAACGCCAGACCCAACAATGCAGACGAGCTGAAAGCTGCTATCAAAGAAACCTGGACTTCCATAACACCTCAGCAGTGCCACAGGCTGATCGCTTCCATGCCACACCACATTGATGCAGTAATTCATGCAAAAGGAGCCCCAACCAAGTATTCAGTGCATACTATACTGTACGTAGACATCATTTTCAGTAAGCCGACATTTCTGTATTAAAAATCCTTTTTTTATTGGCGTTATGTAATATTCTAATTTTCTGAGATACTGAATTTTGGGTTTTCACTAGCTGTAAGCCATAATCATCAAAATTAAAGAAAGAAAATGCTTGAAATATACGTCACCATTTTTCTAGGTAAATTTATTTCTAAAGGTGCTATTGATAAGAAATATTCACCATATCTCGGTAACAACCCATGCAATCCATACATACAAAGGAACCAAAACAAATAAGTTCAGAAATGAAGTTGTGTAATAAAATGGAATGACACAGAGGAAAAAAGCATTGAACACGCTATCTGAAATGTATTTAATTCTTTGTACAAAACCTTTTGTTGGTAATGACTGTTTCAAGATGCATCTTGTATGGAGAAACGAGTCGTGTGCATTACTCAGGTGTGATTTTGGCCTATTCTTCCACGCAAGCAGTCTTCAAATTTTGAAGGTTCTGTGGGCCTCTTCTATGAACACTGATCTTTAGTTCTTTCCATAGATTTTCTATTGGATTCAAGTCAGGTGATTGGTCGGGCCTTTCTAGCAGCTTTATTTTCTTTCTTTAAAACCAATTGAGAGTTCCCTTTGTGTTTGGGATCATTGTATTGCTGAAATGTCCACCCTCATTTCATCTTCATCATCCTGGTGGATAGCAGCAGATTTTTATCAAGAATGTCTTGGTACATTTTTCCATTCATCCTTCCTTCAATGATATAAAGTTTGCCAGTACCCTATGCTGAAAAACAGCCCCACATCATGATGTTCCCACCTCCAAATTTCACTGTTGATATGGGGGGGTGTTTTTGGGGTGATGTGCAGTGCCATTTAACCTCTAAACATGGTGTGTATTATGGCATCCAAAGAGTTCAATTTTGGTCTCATCTGACCAGACTATATTCTTCCAGTATTTCTCAGGCTTGTCTAAATGTAGTACTGCAAACTTTAAACGAGCTTCAACATGTTTTTTCTTCAGCAATGGAGTCTTGCATGGTGAGCGTGCATACAGGCTATGGCAGTTGAGTGCATTACCTAAAGTGGATGTAAACCCAGAAAAAAAAAAATTACTGACACTTTTACCTTGTACAGGAGAGGATATAATGCCATCTGTGCCCAGTTTTGCCGCAAAGAGTCAATCCAACTCTGAGTAATCCTGTTCTCTTTTTTCAATAGCAAAAAAGCCGACCAGAGATATAGGAGTAGTGCTGTGTGACTGACGGGTCATATTCTTATCTCCTGCACCGAGCAAAAGGAGCCTCACACTTCCCCCTCCCATCTCCTCCAGCTCGCAGTATAGATGTGGGTGGGAAGTCTTGTAACATCACAACTCCACCCACCAAGCTTCAGCAAACAGACGCCCACTGATTTTAGTGTTTTGCAAGTCTCTTACTGCTTAAAGGAGTGATATTTGCAAGGTAGGGATACATGCAGGAGGCTTACATGTACATATACATTAATACTGTGCCATTAGTTTATACTGGGTGGGTGGTGAGTTTACATCCACTTTAATGTTTTCTTTGAAACCATTGTACCTGACTCTTGTACAACTCTTCTGATAATTCTTTTCACTCCTCTGTCAGAAATCTTGTGAGGAGCACCTGGTCGTGGCCAGTTTATGGTGTTCTTTGCACTTCCGGATTATGGCCCCAACAGTGCTCACAGGAACATTCAGAAGTTTAGAAATCCTTCTGTAAACAATGCCATCAGTATGTTTTGCTTTTACCCATCATGAGATATTTCTTTCTCACCTTGGTAATGAGACACTTTTTTATAGGCCATCAGTTAAAACTGAATCAGCTGATATTAATCTGCGCTGACAAAGGGCAGGATTGCTTTCTAATTACTGATAGATTTCAGCTGGTGTCTTGGCTTTCCATGCCTTTTTGCACCTCCCTTTCTTCACGTGTTCAATACTTTTTCCTGTGTCATTCCATTTTATTACACATCACTTCATTTCTGAACCTATTTGTTTTGGTTTCTTTGTATCTATAGATTGCATGTGTTGTTACCGATATGTGGTGAACATTTCATGTCAATCGCACCTGTAGAAATAGATTTACCTAGAAAAATGGTGAAGCGTTCAATATTTATTTTACCCGCTGCATATACAAATTTTTAGCCTAATGTATAGGTTATAAATAACTTTGGCTAGAAGACTTTAGAGATGGAAAAGTGTAAGTAATCCATGGTTCGGATATTTTAGGAAAGTTAAGTTGTGAATCGTTAAAAATATTGCATAATTCTCATTAACCAGGATCACATTTATGCGGTCTTTGACTTCTTGAAAATGGACTCTGGACTGCTTCCAGGCTTTGTTTCGCAGGCAGGAAGAAAGAAGTAGCCAATTTCTGTGAGTTTGAGAAAAGACCTGGAATGGTATGATGTGGAAGGCCCATCCTTGCATCATTTGGGACTATTATATGAAACCATATTTGAAAGAGGCCAAACAATCTGGACCAATGTGCATCCTGCTTCAGGAAGGACCACCAGAAATGTAGTACTTCCCACCAATGGCCTTACCCTCTGAAGCCTCTGATAGTATGAGCTACTCGAGCTGGAACCTGAGAACTGTCCTTTTTCTAGACAAGGTGATCTCCTGATTAGAGTTGAGCGAACACCTGGATGTTCGGGTTCGGTGGGTTCGGCGAAACTTCGCGAAAAAGTTTGGGTTCGGTACCGAACTTAACCCGAACTTAACCCCGAACCCCATTGAAGTCAATGGGGACCTGAACTTTTCGGCACAAAAATGACTGTAAAAAAGTCCTGGAAAGTGCTAGAGGGCTGCAAAAGGAAGTAAAATGATTTTAGAACAATAATCTGTCCCTTACAGCAACAGCAAGAACCTGACCCTATAGAACTAGGAGATATTTTAGAACAATAATCTGTCCCTTACAGCAACATCAGGAACCTGACCCTATAGGAGTAGGCAATGATTTTAGAACAGTAATCTGTCCCTTACAGCAACAGCAGGAACCTGACCCTATAGAACTAGGAGATGATTTTATAACAATAATCTGTCCCTTACAGCAACCGCAGGAACCTGACCCTATAGGAGTAGGCGATGATTTTAGAACTATAATCTGTCCCTTACAGCAACAGCAGGAACCTGACCCTATAGGAGTAGGCGATGATTTTAGAACAGTAATCTGTCCCTTACAGCAACAGCAGGAACCTGACCCTATAGAACTAGGAGATGATTTTAGAACAAAATCTGTCCCTCTAAGCAGTAGACTCTACCTTGTCCAGTCAGATTGTTCTGTAATGCAGGATGAGATGTTATTAGATCTTCAATCTGTCCCTAAAAGCAGTAGTAGTAGTAATCTCTACCTAGTCCACAATCAGAACGTTCTGTAATGTAGGATGAGATGTTATTAGATCTGCAATCTGTCCCTCACAGTGCCGGCAGCATCCTCTCCCTACCCTAGCCAGAGAGCATGTGACATGCAGCACTAAGTGACTTCAGCTTATAAAGAGGCTGGGTCACATGATGCACTGGCCAATCACAGCCATGCCATTAGTAGGCATGGCTGTGATGGCTTCTAAGGGCAAACCAGTGAAACGCTTGTTGAATGGCTGCCCTGCAGCTATTCAACAGGCGGGATCAAATACCCGAACCCAGAACCTGAACCCAAACTTTTTTTTCAAATGTTCGGGTCCGGGTTACGGACACCCCAAAGTTCGGTACGGACCCGAACTTTACTGTTCGGGTTCGCTCAACTCTACTCCTGATCACAAGGGCAAGGATTGATAGGACAGGGTTGATAGCCTTGTTTGATGTCCTTTTGTATACCCTGAGATAAGCTCATACCAAAAATCTCTGGTTTTACCTTCCTTTCTTTCTCCCTGTATGGAAGAGCCAGCTGAGAGACGATTCTCATAGCAGTCAGATTGTTCCTGCATATCCAGCTGCTTTTGGGGGTAGAACAGTGTAAGGCCCAAACTTTTTCTTTTAAAAGCATGGTAAAACCTTCACCAAATGTTTATTTTTTATTTTATTTTTTTAATTGAACCCCAGAGCTTTTAGCCTTTAACATGTTTGTATCCACAGCATATTAGTTGATCAAAAGGCGCTGCCATCTTCTCGTCTTCCTTCCGACTATGTGACTGCTTAGTTGGCAAGGCCGCAATGCTGTAAATCCGGAGCATGCGCATGGGGAGTGACAACATCACAACACAGAACGTTGCTGAAAATGTTCGCTGAGTTGCACATAAATGGCTCGGTGTACATACATTCTGACAGGCAAGGACAAGGCTTTTCAGGCAGAAGACACCAAATAGGGTCTCTTCTGTCATAATAATCCTACCTGTCAGCCTACCTGTGGTTTTTTTTTTTGTGTGTGGGGTTTAATTTCACTTTAGGTTTTGGATCAAGTGGAGAATTGTTTGTCTAAAGCCTGAACTTTTTTTCTTAGACTAGCATGGACCGGGATTATAGACCATGTACACTTTTTTTGTTGTCTGTCCTCATCACTTTCTCTGTTTGTCTTGGTGACCATTGTCACCAAGAGTGAAAGTGAGAGAAAATCCCAAATTGTGAATGGACACCAGTACAGGAATAGAGTAGAGGAAATCTTCACATTGAAAATATTTCACCCCACCTCCTGTTCTGGCTATGGGACCGGAAGTGAAAGGAAATCTCCCCAAAGGGACACAGATGGCAAAATAACTGACAGTGGTTATAACCCTTCCCTATTCTATCCAAAATGAAAATAAAACTTTTGGCTTTAGTTAAGCCTCAGAAACCTTGTCAGGATTTAATGTCTATCAGGAAGATTTCTCTTTGGTTCCTTGCTTCCTGTTCCAGAGACATAACTCTGGGGTGAGTACCGAGGAGTGCCCAGTGCAAAAGTTCATGACACAAAAAGGTTAAATTTTAGGATAAGTTCACCTTGAGTAACATGTTACGTGTTACACCCATATTTGGGATGCAACATAGAACATGTTACAAACTGAGCAAACCCCCCCCCCCTCCCACAGGTCCCCATTGTGACATCGGGACAGGGATCTTCTCCCTGCACCCACTGTCACAATAAAAAAAAAAGTGGCCTTGCAGAGCTCCACCCACCCAGCACCATGTCATTCATTCACAGAGTTCTGTGAATGGGAGAACTACAACTATCACCAGCCTTTGCAGCTGAAGGCTTGTAATTCTCAATGAACTACCAGGGCGCTGATGACCGCTCTTGATAGTTAATTGATTCTTCCTGGCATTCAGTAACTACCTGCCCGTACACGGTATGGGCAGACAGCTATACTGACAGTCTGCGGGAGCCTGAGATTGCACCTGTGATTTGCTGATCATGGATGCAATGCTTTGCAGGTTCTTAATAAGAGAATAAATGAACAATTTTTTTACCTGCACAAATATGTGTAATTATTATTATTATTATTATTATTATTATATATATATATATATATATATATATTTTATAAAGATGAACTTATCCTTTAATGTTTATTGTACAAAGGTATCAAATTAACCTAACGTGTTTCAGGGGAAATGCCTCCACCTTCAGGGCTGAAACCGTGGGTGTGAATGGATACAGCTGAGATACCATTAGAAGACTTGATTCAAACTGTCAAACCTGGACACATCGCAAACTGTCAGCTTCGTTTATTTCAGAGACATGACCAAAAGTAAAAAAAAAAAAAATTCTGCAAAGTGAGATTTAAATCTGTTAACCCTAATATTTAGCATTTCCCATTACTTTCTATATCATGGTCACTGGGAAAAATAGAGAGGATGTATCTCCTCCATAAAACTCATCCACAATTAACACTTCCTCATGCTATTCAAAATTATCTAAAAAAAATTCTAATCTTTTTCATACACATTAACAAAGTACATCATTTTTCTGTCCTGCTGCAAAGGGGTTGTCCTTGACCTCCTCTTGTATTTTCCATTAAATAAATTAAAACTCCAACAGGCAGAGTGAGGCCCCACTATAGTTGTCATAGCAAGTGGGCAGTCGTGGGATACCCCACAACATCTACCATAGGCTGAAATATGGGTTTTGGGGGGGACTGAGCCTTAATTTTAAAGCATCTCCTGAGCCTAGACATGAGTGCACAGAGACCTCTTCTCGGGATGACAGATTGACTGCACATTGTGAGTTGGACAGAAGGAATTGTGATTCATGTTTCTCACGCACACAAAAAGTTTACAGTTTCAGACAGCAGCCCCATCATGTATTAATAATCCAATGACGTGGGAATGATGCAGGACGCACTACGGATTATTTATGTTTGTTATTGTATGAATGTATATTTAGTTTTTCCCTTAAAAAGTGCCAGCTGTGGGAAAAGGGGGAGAGGCCTTTAGTTTCCTGTCTGCCGGGTGAGCTGTGACTGGAGACATCTGGTGGATCAAGGCTGCTTCTCCTGGGATATGGTCTCAGCGAACCCCTGCTATTAAGTACTATAAAAGATTGAGGAATGTGGCCGACTTAGTATTTTGTACACCAAGGATGATTCCATTCGACAACATTATTTTAAATAATAATAATGAAATAAACTAAATTATAATAACAATAAAATAAATGCAGATCGTGAAAATTGTAGTGTATCTCATATTGGTGGTCACTTAAAAATTGCCCCCATATATTTGTGTTCTTATAACAGAAGGTATTTATACATCCTCACTTCCAGCAAACCCAAAAACAAGGAGCCCAATCTGTGCTTATGGGCAAGTCATGCAAATCATCAATATTTTTTGCCCTTTTTAGCCATCAGTACATCCAGAACCACTGTACCGAGCAGATATAGCCATCATTTTACAGAGCCAGTAAGGCTCATGGATGCTGGGGACCTGTACACAGCAGGTGGGGCCCTCGGGAATGATTTTACACACATTGTGTACACCCATGGAGTCGTGTGCATGGGCTCTTACCAGATTGCCAGTTTTACCATTTTTTACAGAATACAATACTTTAGAGTGTGTTTTTGGTTCCCTTTGTACTGCCTCACCTATGTGACGTTATTGGTTCCACTGGTGATCATCTAAATGTTCCCTCATGTTGATCTTCAGTGAGAGAAGGACTGCCTTTCACATTCCTCTGTCCAAGAATTGTATGCAGCTATCAGCCCTCTGTGATCTTGTAGGCCATGTCACAACGTATAGACGTATAGAGCTAGGATGAGGTCTGCTGCCACCCAATGCAAAGATGCCAGTCTAGGAATAGAAGCAGACACTACAGTGTCTAAGACTAAGATAAAAATGTACAGTCTATATAAGTGAGTCAGGTCAAGCAAGAGCTGACTATGGAAACATTTCCATTGCTGTCTTATCATGTAAACTGTTTTCTTGACAGCAATGACCTCCTAACATAAACAGTAGTAGGGGTATGTCTGTGTTCTCTGTAGGAACCTGCCTTCTTGGGGCTCGTCCAGCCTAGAGTGCTGTGGTAATGCGTATGGTACTGTGCTATCTAATGTAATGCATTTCAGAGCAAGGTATATGTACCTTATAATTCATACATACTCAATGCACCTTTGGTACAGTGCTCTGGAGCACACTACAAGACAACCCACACGGGCATGAGTTGCCGTAAAAAAAAAAAAAATACTGCAGGTGTGACTTTTGCTGCTCTGGGTCCCATTCAGAATGAATAAACTGTGGTAATGCAGCACACTTCAAAGCACAATGAAGTGCTGGTTAATGCATACTGTGACAGTGCTAGGCCCTGCCATGGTGTTAATATAGGGAAAAGTGACACAGGGTTCACATCAATGATGAGAGTGGTGGTCCTGAGTATTATGTCTGAGTTTTCTCTGGGTTTTGTAATCCCAGATCAGGTTCTGCAATCCAAAGGCTTCAAAGAGTCTTAGGTGGGACAAAGCCTTTATATCCTGTGAACGGGTCCTATTGGAGACCTGCAGATTGGGTGAGTGTGCAGGTGAGCACACTCAATATAAGCAAGGCTTGGGTAAAGCTGACTGCTCCAGCCAGGAAGGAAGTGTGCTCCCGTTTGAAGACAGGTGTGTGCTTCTATTAGGAGACAAGGGTGATCTACTTGGGAGACAGTACTCCATGTTGTAAAGATTCCATGTCCATCATGCTGAGAGAGGTAATGTGCTACTGTTTAAAACCTTATGTATAGTACCTACATCCTATCATATCAAATCTAACAAACAATTGTCAATGGAGGCAGCCTTGGACTTTCATGGTATGGTATAGACTTACAGTGCTAAAAGGTAGTTAAAAAAATGCAAATTTATTTGAAAAGAAATCATTAAATATGTCCCATATGGGCCAACATGTAACACATAGACAGTGAAAAAATATCCCAAAAACAAGGAGGGCAACTTGAACAATGAAAATTGGAATTACTCTGACATATACTGGGAAGGAGTTGATAAATCAACCCACAATGGGGAAATTCGCATTCATGTCCTTCCAGTAATAGAGTATACATGTTTCACGGGGAACCGCTTCTTCTGGAGTTTAATTCAGAGGAATGTTAATTCTAGGGAAACAAATAAAAATGGTATAGAAATTCATACATTCAAACATAACATGATATAGCTGCGGGGTGTGTAACATCCCACCAGGCCAAAGGCCAAGGTGGTGAGGCACTCCACAGACATACTTATAGGCATAATAGTTATCATTTCTCCCCAACTATTATGGTGGCCGGGAAGAAAACCCAATGTGAAATTGTACTCACCCATGAGACAATCCCAACCACTCGAGGCGCCGCAAGCCAATCTCCCGGGCGAGTGTGGGAGTCAAAATATATATAAAATATATGTAGTAACAACACCTTACTAGTATTCCTGAGAGTATCTATGGAAAGGGTGAGAAGCTATTCCCATTATCCCTAAACCATACTTATACAACTACAAACAACATATAAAAACATAGGGTGGTACACACCTACCTTTTATTATAGGTGTAGGAAGGACATGAATGCGAATTTCCCCGTTGTGGGTTGATTTATCAACTCCTTCCCAGTATATGTCAGAGGAATTCCAATTTCCATTGTTCAAGTTTCCCTCCTTGTTTTTGGGATATTTTTTCAAATAAATGTGTATTTTTATAAATATCTTTGAGCATTGTAAGTCTATACCATACCATGAAAGTCCAAGGCTGCCTCCATTGACAATTGTTAGACTTGATCATGCTACTAGAGTTGACGTGGCTAAACGAGTCTGGGAGACCGCGGACAACTAGATCAGTCCAGGGGACTGAGGGAATCTGTAAGTCTCACAGGAGTTAGAGAGCCCTGGGTATCAAGAGAACCCCTATGAAGAGGCCAGGAGTGGGCCCGTACAGGACTGAGCTGTAACTACAGGCAGAGTGAGCCAGGAAAAGCTCAGTGAGACGATCCGAGGGACAAGTGTCAAGAGCAGTGCTGTTGCTGAAGAGAGCTAGGTAGCTTGATATATTTTGTTACTTAAACTAAAACCCAAATATTCCCTGGGCTACATCAGTTAAATACTGATATATATTGTATGTGCTACAATAATTTAAAAAAAATAGTTACTTATGTGCCAAAATTAAAGTCACTGAGTAGTACACATAACCGTGCTGATATATTTTTTTTCAACATAACAATGTTCATAATAAACTCAATAAATCTTCCTTCTGTGAACATGTGATTCTTGTCCAATTAATGCTACTGTGTGCTCCGTCACCTTTCACACCATCAGGGTATTGACTTATGATCTGTATAGATCACTATGCACCTTGCCTTTTAAAAGGGTTTTCACCATCTCCAAGTTGCATCAGATGTTCCAACAACTCTCCTTATTCCTCCTCCAAACACCAGGTATCATAAATAGGGTGAAGTCTTTCCTCTTTATTCAATTTTGCTAAAAAACAAGACTTTCCTTGTGTAGTATATTATTTATATAAAGCCACTTACAAATTCAGTGCGCCTCAATTCACTGCAAAGGATAAGTTCACTTTACAATGCCCCTTTTAAGATCAGGATTCAGCATCACATACATAGAAAACACCTTACTTCCACTTCTGCCCTGGCATGATGACGTCATGTAGCTCTGCCCACTACAGTGTCCCTACTGGACATTTGTCCACTTTAAGAACCAATCAGGAGGTGGCAGATAGCCAACTTTGAATAAGCCTATAGGTCATCAGGGTAAGCAGCCTTGTTGCACAGCTGACACTGGCAATGCCTAACTGCACAGAAGAGATTTAAATTTCTCCTGTTTCTCATTATGGCTTACTGGGAAGATTTTTTTTCACTTTTGATTGGCATGTCTTTCTGAAATATCCTGTAAGCCACAAGAGGATTGTCTGTCAAGGCTGGATCTGTTTAACGATTGCTCACCACCCCTTCCCCACAGTACAATAGTGTGGAATTGGGATTATCTTTACACAGTGTGGAGGGTCCTGTACATTAGTAATAGCCGGTTAAACCATTTTAGTAACGTTTTGCTAGGTTACAGATACACAGTGGGATATTAGGTTTTATATTACTGTGTAAACCGTGCAATCGCTTTCCCATAAGATACATGATCTGCACCCAGTCACATGTTCCTGGGCTGGTAAACCGTCCATTTCGCCATCCTTCCTGTAAGATGGCTATGTAGATAGGACACCTGTTCATCCTAAAAGTTTAAATGTCCAGTCTTCTCTCTCAATGGGCTCACAGCAGCCTATCCACCTGAGACACTGCAGAGGCTTTCCCTGATAAAGCTACACAACATTTTACTATGAACATGGAATCGCTCCTTCTACGCTTTTTTGTGTTTCTAACCTCTTTTATAACACTTGGAATATGCGCATTAGAAAATGGGCGCAGGATCTTCCGAGAAAAGGCAGAGGCTGGAAGTCCTAGGATTGGTATATATATAATATATTTTGGAGGCTCATGTATACAGCGCTGAAGGGAAAGACCCCATTTCTATCATGACAACTGGTCATACATTGCTTGTATCATAGGACATAATATGCAGTTGCATGGGGAATCCTGATATACTTCTAAGGACCACAGACTGCATCAAAATCAGAATATTAAAGGAAAGACTTCCAGTACCGAAGAATCACCAAAATCCAGCTACTAACATGGCTAGTACAAAACAAAGTGCTTTTGAGATGAAGGCCATATAATATTTTATACCAATAAGCGTTTGTTGGATTATGGAGATTCATCGGTATTGGCCCACCTTTACCTTTGTATTATGATACATTTGCTTTTATATTAATACCTGCTGTTACAAAATGAAAGGTTAACCTTATGGGTCGTTTGACTGAAGCTTCCACTATTCTTCTGTACTTATACTTTAACCACTATGCTGTGTTGTCGTACCAAGCTGTCTGTGAGTCTTGTTCTGTAACTTAGGTGTTTATGTGTTGCAGACAAACAGAACGAAGTGGATATCCCATCCCCAACACAGAAGGAGCGAGAGAAGAAGAAGAAACAACAGACAATGTGCCAAATAAGTGGTGTCAAGAAGCTCACGCACAGCTCCAGCCTGACCAACTCTTTGATACCTCGTTTTGGAGTCAAGACTGACCAGGAGGAGCCTCTTGAGAAGGTACAGAGATTGTGAATAAATGTATGGTTAGTGCTGAATATATTTAGGATCTACCAGTGTTGAGTACCCATTGAGTTTGAGCGGAGTTTGTTGTAAGCCAGTCTTTGGTGGTAATTGCAGATGCAAGGAAATCAGTTGCCCAATACCTGACCCATGGCCAGATCTCTGATGACACTGCTGCATAGGGAAATCACATTTTGCATATTTTACTGAGTGCTGATATGCTAGTGTATGTTCCCAGCTAATTAATATGGATTACACAAAGCAGCATGCTCTTTTCCATTAAATCTCCACTTTTGTTAAAAAAAATGGATATGTATTATTGCTGTTCAAGCCATTTAGTAACTTTAAGTATAATTAAAACTATTTTTTAGTTTTGGATAGAGTGGAGAGGGATTAGAACACCTATCGCGTTTTTATTGCTGTGTCTGTCCCCATTAGGTAGAGTCACTCGATTTGTCCTGTATACCGTTATCACAGAGAGTGAAAGTAAAAGAAAATATCACATTTTGGGTTGTCAACTGAATAGAAATAGAGGGGAAATCTTTCAGTGGGAACACTAATTACTAGTTCTGGTGACAACCTAGGATTCCCTCAGCTTGGAGATATTCCCTCTTGCTTTGGGTATGGCACAGTAAAGGGAAATCTCCCCCAATTGGACAAGTCTGAATGGTTTTTTTTTCTTTAAATTTGTCTTTGGGCCTTTGGGGGGATTTTCTTTCAATTCATGTTCCAGAGATAAAGTTGGAGGTAAGAGGAGATCATTCCAAAGCAAGAGGATATCCCCTCTTAGACAGTTGTCACTAGAACAGAGTTACTCTTGGGAGATTTCCCTCACCCACTGTTATAATTAAAAAATGTGTCTGGAAACAATGGCCACCAGGACCAATAGTGGAAGTAAGTCTCCCAACAGGGACACGGACAGCAATAAAACAAAAGCGTCTAACTCTTTCACATTTTTATACAAACTAAAGAATGGCTTGGTGTTATATACACTTGTTCTATTTTTAACAGGCCTATACATTTTAATCTGCAGCCAACTATGACTCCCGTAGGAAAGTACATGGACACCTAACCATCACATGAGCCATTTGAGGCAGCTGCTTCAGGTGGCTCTCGGGGAGGTATGGTGTGGAAACAGCACTAAGATCAGAGTGTCCATATCATCTTTAGTGCAGCTCAGTAACGCTGAGCCTGATAAAATCACAGCCGAGCTCCCTGCGTGACTGCTGCCAAGCCTCTTCAGTGATGGGGAGCCTGTTAACTGTGCAGGATCAGCGTCACTGAGCACAGAGATGCTGGCTAATACACACTGGCCACAGTGGTTGTGCAGGTAACTTTCTAAGTAATGCTGAGCCTATACCTTTAACAGGTTCAATGTCATTGAGCTGACTGCTTGTTTGTGTGTGTGTGTGTGTGTGTGTGTGTGTGTGTGTGTGTGTGTGTGTGTGTGTGCACACACCCAGGTAGTGCTACTGTTTGGAGGCGGACATCAAATAAGGTAGTGTCCCCCTCTGGCATGGTCTTGCCATCATACCTACTTGTATAACTAAAAGTATGTGGATCTGTTTCATATTATTGGGTTGGAAGCTGTGATTATAAAGAATCACCCACTCTTGTAGTTGCCTACATGTTGCTATGAGAGGGTACCACATCCACAATTATTCAATTGGAGCAAAAAATGGATGTCTAGGGCTGGCCCCGTCAAACAGCCCCCGACAAGTGGAAATAGTGACATGGACTTTCTTGGTACCCAAGTATCAGACAATATTTTTCAGATAAAATTTAACAATTTATTGAAAGGTTAATAAAAAGAGAGACCACACATAAATTAAAAACAATTGTTACAGCCTTGTGAGTACATCTCGGATGTTTTCTAATAGTCTCCAGCAGAGGCTGGTGATGTTCAAATATGACAAGCCTAAACACGGTTCTCTACATGTTTTGTGGACTGCGTTGCTGCCCCAGGAGAAGATCAGTGTCATCTAGGACAGTGTTTTCCAACCCAGTCCTCAAGGCACACCAACAGGTCATGTTTTCAGGATTTCCCTCAGATGAAACAGCTGTGGTAATTACTAAGGCAGTGAAACTGATCAAATCACCTGTGCAAAATAATGGAAATCCTGAAGACATGACCTGTTGGTGTGCCTTGAGGACTGGGTTGGGAAACACTGATCTAGGAGATCAAAAAATAATAATGGTAATAGGCCACAACAATAATTGTGAATATTCAAACATTGTCACTCTATACAGGATTGAGATACTATGTGGCTAAAGCTATGGGAATGTTTCTCTTCAACAAAATGCTTACCCAGATTTGGTGGTCGATAATACTTGCAGCAAAAAGGGAGACATCAAGGGTACTTCCCCCCGCGGCGGACCCTGGGGATCGCAAGGGCACAGATTTCTAATATGCTAAAAAATGATATATAATATAAAAAAAATGCTTGGTCCAAAGGTCCATCATTTGATATTCTAGATGACACTGACCTTCTCCTGAAGAAGCGGCGCAGTCCACAAAACATGTAGAGAACTGTGTCTAGGCTGGTCATATTTCAACATCACCAGCCTCTGTTGGAGACTATTAGCAAGATGTACTCACAAGGCGGTAACAATTGTTTTTAATATGTGTGGTCACTCTTTTTATTAACTTTTCAAAAAATTGTTAAATTGTATCTGAAATATATTGTCTGATTCTTGGGTAGTGAGAAAGTCCATGTCACTATTTCCACTTGTCGGGGGCTGTTTGATGGGGCAGCACTAGGCGGCCATTTTTTGCACCTACCCATTGCTGGTGGGCCACTCCTTCTACACATGAAGCTATATTGCTCTATCCACTTTGTTGTTTATACACAATTTTCATCACCCCACCGTGAAAATGGAATTCTTTAACTCAATAGGTTATTTAAGAAGCTCCACCATTTTTCCTTTAGTGATAAAATGCCACGTTTGCGGTGTGTTAGGATGCATACTCTGCCCCGTAGTGTTGTGGTAGTGCTAGGATTGTACTTTGGAATAATTTATGAGTTTTCTGTCAATCTGTGTGAAATGATACAGTGCCAACCAGTAAACTTCGCAACTGTCTTCTCTTATATATGGCATGTCTGTCTGAGCTGATGGCCACAACATAAACCTATATGACAGACCTCAAATTTTATGATTTGTCCCCCTGTAGGAGTAACTTCATCAACCCGTTAATAAGTCTCTACCTTTCTCTGTATGTTCCAGGAATTGGATAATCTAAACAAGTGGGGCCTTAATATCTTCAGAGTAGCGGAATTTTCCAATAACCGTCCGCTGAGCTGTATAATGTACACCATATTCCAGGTAAGTAGCATTCTCGGGCCTCACTAAGTACAGAAAATTCCTGCAGAGATCCAGTATCCTTGTAACTTCCTGTGCTCTGAACTGAAATCTCAAACCATGGTATTGGCTTTACCAGTTCTCTTCTGTGGACTTCGAAACCCCTCCTTCTTGTATAATGTAGCTGAAGATGGGGGAAGGTGTTTGTGGTCCAACTCATTATAATTATTCTATTGCATTGCAGGTCAGTGGCCAGACCTGAACCTTGTAGCTCCCCTACAGCTTGTGTCTATCTGCCCCATATAGGCACTATATTTACTGGAGCGTTTGCATTTTGCAGAGCAGAGTAGGGACTGGCCATAAATGGATTACTTTGATGCACTCATGCATCATGTATGAACCAAAAATCCCAGTTTTTGGCGAAGTTTGCTAGAAAGGGTATATAGCAGTGTGCAAACGGTTCATGGAAAATTTTTAGTGTAAATCAAGAGAGCAGCCTGGGGTGGCAGTGCTCAATAGATAGTGTGGTGAATGAATGTTGCCACTCTAGGACATGAAGTGTGTTGCTGGCAGGATTACCAGGTGAAATTAAGGGAAAACAAAATTAAGGGAAAATAAACGTTAAATAGGGGTGTAAATGAAAGGCATGTTACATGAATTGGCTACTAATAATGTTTGAAAACTGTATGAAGTCCCCACACCTGTACAGAGACTGAGATATTACTGTACATTTGTTTTTTTTTTGCGGGTTCTCATTCTGGACCTGGTAAATTTTCGAGCCAGCTTGGTGACTGTAGGAGTCACAAACCGTTTTTATTTCACACACTTGTATAAAAAAAAAAGCACACACGGGTAAAATTTTGTTATTAAAGGTATAAAGAAAAAAGGCCCTTGCATTGCCTCATTTATAACAGTGTTCTATTTAGAACTGTCTGTACTGCTGCACAACAGTGAATCTAAATTTAAAGGACAACTTCAGATTCAGTAAAGGTGTCCTTTACAACTTCTCTTCTCCCCCCTCAGTGTAGTCCACCTACCTAAATACTTACCTTCAGCCCTGCTCTGGGGATCTTCACTTTGCTGCCCTGCTCTGGTGCTACACTGCCTTTACAGAAAGAAAGTCCCAGCTGGGCCTTGTGTCTACTGTACATGTGTGCCAGAGCCTCATTCATCGCTATGGATTGATCTATACTTCTCTATAAGGCTGCATCGTTAATGAGTATGGTCCCCAGCCTTAAGAAATTAGAATGAACAAGTCTGTAGCGTGAATACGTCCGGGCCAGGGCTTTCTGCAAGCAAAGGCTGCGTGGTGTCTGGTCAGGGCCACAGAGTATGTATTTTGCTCTGAGGGTTGCCCGGGGGGGGGGGGGGGGCTGTTAAGTATAAAGGGCAACTTCAATAAAAGAAAAGTTTACTTTAAAACTATTGGTACTGACTTTGTAATTTTCCAGGTCAGCTCCAACAGCCTATAAAGAGACACTGTCACTTTGTTATTCAGTGCTTTCTAATAGCCCAGCCTTTCCAGCAAGTTATTCTCACCCTTCAGCACTTCTTCCCATTGCGTCAGAGCCCTTTGTCTGTTTCTTCAACCAGACAGGGCTACTAGGTATGGGAGAACATGTGGCCTCCTCCTCCATGTGACAGTGATCACAGCTGCCTGGCCTGAACACTGTAGAACAATGGAGTGTATCTAGGCTGGACTTCTAAAGTGGAGAGGTGGCTGGTAAGTGTGACTGGGTGAATGCAACTTGCTGGGAAGTGTGAGCTATCAAGAGATGAATATTTTATATATTTGTAAAGGCTAACCATAAATGATGTCTGCCTTTTTGAGCTTCTTCAATTTGTGTGAAGCTGACCATAGATAGTCATGGGTGGCCCTGTCGCCACCACTCCACCTGACATCCTTTGTTCTGAAAATTGAAGGAGCCAGGCGGATCAGCCAATCAGCTGCAGCCACTGTTTTGAAATTTGCGAGTGCAGGCTGTTGGAATACAGCAACTGACGGGAAATACGTGCATCCACGCTGTTTAACATGGATGGAGGGAAGTCAATAGATTTCTTTAGCTCAGTCTGCAGGGCCAAATAAGAGACACCTTAGAGTGTGTGGCCACACATAAACCTGATTGTGACTTTACTGAAGGAAGCTGAGTGGTTGTTATAATTAATCTCTACCTTTTTCTCTTCTGCAGGAGAGAGAGCTTTGTAAGACCTTCAAGATTCCTGTGGACACGTTAATCACTTACTTGATGACCCTAGAAGACCACTACCATGCGGATGTGGCATACCACAACAGCTTGCACGCCGCTGATGTCACACAGTCCACACATGTCCTCCTCTCCACACCGGCATTAGATGTAAGGCAATACTAAGTAGACTGGGGTTTTCTATGTACCGGTGTATTACAAATCGTTGATTTAAAGACGACCAGAAACAGTCTTTGCTACTACTGGTTTTACGCCTTTTTAAATATTTGTTGAAAGGCAACCCAGTCATAGACCTTGCATTTAAATTTTGCAGCTCTGTGTGGACTACCACCATTGAACTACAGCTTTTATTTCTTTGTTTTATAAAGTGTAGGGAAGACTTTGGTTTTACCATTATTAAAGGCCATTTACAGATCAGTGCTCTGAATGCTGGGGCCTGAGGGCCGCACTACAAACACCAATGGGCGCATGTGGTTGGGGTCTAACCCCTTCTTCAAAGCAGAATAAAAAAGTTTGGCTGAAGTTGGGCTTTAACCAAGACTAACTAAGATTACCTGGCTAAATTAGAAATCACACATTCTGTTTTAGTTGTCATCATCAGGATTATATATGAAGTATGAGATTGGCAATTGCTTTGACAAGGGAGTGAAAAGAAGAGTGTGTAAACCAATAGGGGGGGCATATTGGGCATCCCCTACTGAGACTAAAAAAACATGCAAAAGTCCCCCTAAGCCCCAGTTCACATTTAATGCGGCTTTGAAATCTCACTAGTTCAGCTTGATTTTAAAGCGGCCGGTCAGTGCGATTTCATGTGTAACTTGCCAACATCTGTGCGACTTCATGCACAGATGTCAATGCAAGTTGCACATGAAATCACCAAAAATAGTGCAGGAACCTTTTCAAAATTTGCACTGATATGAACGGTTCCATAGCCAGAAATAGGTTGCGACTTGTCATGCTACTTTGATCTGTCAAATCGCATGACAAGTTGCACTGGGGTGACTGGAAAATGCACTAGAGCAGGGGTCTCCAAACTTTTCAGTACAAGGGCCACACTGTGTATTTTACAAATATTCAGTGGCACAAAAAAATTCCAGTCAGAGTTCCCCCTAAATCAGGATCCCTAATAGATTCCCGCTTAAATCAGGTTCCCCATCAGCATCCACCCTAACCTCAGGTTCCCCATCAGAGTCCTCGCTTACATCAGGGTCCCCATCAGAGTCCTCGCTTACATCAGGGTCCCCATCAGAGTCCTCGCTTACATCTGGGTTCCCATCAGAGTCCTCGCTTACATCAGTGCTTCTGTAGATCAGAATGATTCCCTACATCAGGGTTCCCATCAGAGTCCTTCCTTACATCAGAGTCCCTGTCAGAGCCCCCCCCCCCCCCTTACATCACTGTCCCCATCAGAGGTCCCCACTTACATCAGAAATGCAGGTCATAGACAGTCTCTGTTGACCTTAATTCTCTAGTCAGTGCACATTGTGGTTATGCCATTGACTCTAGATGGAGTACTGATAAAATCGTGTAGCTGGACAGTTGTGGTCCATTGAGACCCCCCTGTAGCAGTTTATGGAATTCCCTATTGGACTCTATGCACAGGATGTTTTTTAGTATGTTTGCAGAAAGAAAAAGATTAACTAAAGAGACCACACCCTCAGGCCAAAATGGAGAAATACATTTTTAGTGCAGTTTCTCTTCAATGTTACGCATCAAATCATTTTTCCTAAAACATTTAAGGTTCTTAGTACTTTTCAGCTTTCATTGGTATTGTAGGGCTGATCGTATTTACTTCTACATAATTCATTTTGACTGTATATACAGTGGTGCTCATAAGTTTACATACCCTGGCAGAATTTATGATTTCTTGGCCATTTTTCAGAGAATATGAATGAGAACACAAAAACATTTCTTTCACTCATGGTTAGTGTTTGGTTGAAGCCATTTATTATCAATCAACTGTGTTTACTCTTTTAACCAGTTGCCGTGGCTTGACGGCGGCAACCTAGTTCGTTATCGCAAACTGCTGTCCCCTGGCAGCGGCTGCGAGATTGCGCACTGTGAGCGCGTGCGCGCCGCCAGATGCGCGCTCACTGTGTAAACACATGGATCTCCGTTCTGACAGAGGGGGAAGGGATGTGATCACAGGCTCCCTGTATATGGGAGCCGTGATCACTCCCCTCGCCCTGCCAGCCCAGTTAGAACACACCTAGGGAACACATTTAACCCTTACAGCGCCCCCTCCAGGTTAACCCCTTCACTGCCAATGGCATTTATACAGTAATCAATGCATTTTCATAGCACTGATCACTGTATAAATGCCAATGGTCCCAAAAAAGTGTCAAAATGGTCCGACATGTCTGCCGCAATATGGCAGTACCGCTAAAAATTGCAGATCGCCGCCATTACTAGTAAAATATATAAAAACCCCATAAATTAATTCTCATCATTCGTAAACGCAGCAACTTTTGCGCAAACCAATCAATAAACGCCGATTGCAATTTTGTTTTGTTTTTTACCAAAAATATCAGGAAGAATATAAATCAGCCAAAACCGATGAAAAAAAATGTTTATAGCGGTGATCAGAAATGACGCAGAGGGGATCAAGTACCACCAAAAGAAAGCTCTATTTGTGGGGAAAAAAGGACACAAATTTTGTTTGCGTACAACGTCGCACGACCGAGCAATTGTCAGTTAAAGCGACGCAGTGCCGAATCGCAAAAAGTGCTCTGGTCCTAAAGTGGGAAATCCTTCCGGGGCTGAAGTGGTTAAAATCATAATGACAACAGAAACTACCCAAATGACCCTGTTCAAAAGTTTACATACCTTGGTGATTTTGGCCTGATAAAATGCACACAAGTTGACACAAAGGAGTTTGAATGGCTATTAAAGGTAACCATCCTCACCTGTGATCTGTTTGCTTGTAATTAGTGTATGTGTATAAAAGGTCAAGGAGTTTCTGGACTCCTGACAGACCTTTGCATCTTTCATCCAGTGCTGCACTGACGTTTCTGAATTCTGAGTCATGGGGAAAGCAAAAGAATTGTCAAAGGATCCGCGGGAAAAGGTAGTTGAACTGTATAAAACAGGAAAGGGATATAAAAAGATTTCCAAGGAATTGAGAATGCCAATCAGCAGTGTTCAAACTCTAATCAAGAAGTGGAAAATGAGGGGTTCTGTTGAAACCAAACCACGGTCAGGTAGACCAACTAAAATTTCAGCAACAACTGCCAGGAAAATTGTTTGGGATGCAAAGAAAAACCCACAAATAACTTCGGGACTCTCTGAAAACACGTGGTGTGGCTGTTTCAAGATGTACAATAAGGAGGCACTTGAAGAAAGATGCTTGGTCGAGTCGCCAGAAGAAAGTCATTACTACGCAAATGCCACAAAGTATCCTGCTTACAATACGCCAAACCGCACAAAGACAAGCCTCAAACCTTCTGGCACAAAGTAATTTGGAGTGATGAGACCAAAATTGAACTTTGTGGCCACAACCATAAAAGCTACATTTAGAGAGGAGTCAACAAGGCCTGTGAAACACGGAGGTGGATCGTTGATGTTTTGGGGATGTGTGAGCTACAAAGGCAAAGGAAATTTGGTCAAAAATTGATGGCAAGATGAATGCAGTATGTTATCAAAAAATACTGGAGGAACATTTGCATTCATCAGCCTGGAAGCTGCGCATGTGACGTACTTGGACATTCCAACATGACAATGATCCAAAACACAAGGCCAAGTCAACCGGTCATTGGCTACAGCAGAATTAAGTGAAGGTTCTGGAGTGGCCATCTCAGTCTCCTGACCTCAATATCATTGAGTTCCTCTGGGGAGATCTCAAACGTGCAATTCATGCAAGACAGCCCAAAAATTTCCAGGAACTGGAGGCTTTTTGCCAAGAGGAATGGGTAGCTTTACTATCTGAGAAGATAAAGAGCCTCATCCACAAATACCACAAAAGACTTCAAGCTGTCATGGATGTTTAAGGGGGCAATACACGGTATTAAGAACTGGGGTATGTAAACTTTTGGTCAGAGTCATTTGGGTAGTTTCTGTTGTCATGATTTTAAAAGCATAAACACCATTTATTGCTAATGAATGGCTTCATCCAAACACTAACCATGAGTGAAAGAAATATTTGTGTTCTCATTCATATTCTCTGAAAATGGCCAAGAAATCATAAATTCTGCCAGGGTATGTAAACTTATGAGCACAACTGTATAGAGAGCTGTATTGTAACATCGGCCCTTTGAATAAGATGTATCTCATTTCATATGAAATTTCACATAAAGTATATTTCAAGGCTGGAGTTGCAACTATTGAGGCAAAAGTATTTCTGACATCCCCCATCCTACCACTACAATAGCCAATGAAAGAAGCAGAACTGGTTTAGAAGTATTTGCCACTTTCTTAGCAGTCTCATTCCACGGACAAACCATAATCGCAGAGTGAGAGCATATGATGGAGTTACAGGCTATCCTTCAGAGCCCTCTAAAAATATTAATAATGCACAATGTAAACAGATGGAGATGGCAACTTGGACGTCACAAGTAACACGAGCCAGGGCCTGATGACGTGATCAGCGGCCTCCACCTTGTTTCCTTCACAGTTCTCTGCACTCTTAGATTGTCCAGGCAATTCAGTCATTCCAGTGTTGGGTTCTGTTTAATAATGAATGACAGTGAAATACTGAGCCGCACACAGGAAATAGAGTATAAACATTTCACGTATTCAGCAAAAGCCGCAATCTTTCCAGCGGAGTCAGCCAGAACAAAATCTGCCATCACACTATATTTCCTTCCGTCTTTTCCGCTGTTGATCTAGAAATATTAATTTCGTACTAGTGTGTGTAAGGTAACCCCCAACCTTTATACCACATAAAATAGATTAAAATAACAGTAGACCATTCCCATAGCATTGTAATGACCTTTTATTCTCATCTCCCAAAGCATCATTTTTATAACACTATGAAGATAATTGATGGCTCTTTAATACAATTTCTTTAGATTTTTATTTACCTTTTCGTGGCCACGGGTCATGAATGCTTAGATTCCCAGGCCAACTATAGCAGCATTGACAAGTGTTGGTTAACTTTAAAATAACTGTAATTTGCATAACTAAATATTTGAATAGATTTATATTTTTTTAAGGATGTGAAAGGTTTTTATTTAGTACACTATTAAAAAGAAACTTTCTGTTATTATTATTAGAACTTTTCCTAATACTCTAATTGTATCTGACAATTATAATTCTAAACAGATGAACACTGCCACCTTCAGGTTAGCGTCATTTTTATAACACCATGAAGATAAAATTGATGACTCTAAATCTCTAATACAAATTCCTTAGATTTTCATTTACCTTTTCATGATGCTTAATGCTTAGATGCCCAGACCAACTATAGCAGCATTGACAAGTGTTGGTTAACTTTAAAATAACTGTAATTCGCATAACTAAATATTTGAATATAATTATATTTTTAAGGATGTGTAAGGTTTTTATTTAGTACACTGTATTAAAAAGAAACCTCCTATTTTTATTATATTAGAATTTTTCCTAATACTTTGATTGTATCTGACAATTATAATTCTAAACAGATGAACATTGCCACCTACCATTGGCAGGCTGAAGATTAAAGCTGGCCATACAATAGTTTGACAATGTTTAAGAACATTTCTTTGATTTTATAATCGTTAGTGGTGTCAAATTGACTTTCGTTTTCGCTCACAATGACGAGAAAAATCGAGTTAGCGGGATGTAATATTTTTCTGGAACAAACAAATTTCTAAAGGCCCGTACACACGGTACAACGGTTGTACAACAACGGTCTACAACAGCTTGTTGTACGATCATCCGACCGTTAGTACGCGCGATTACAACAGCCGATGTGCGACGGTCGTACAACAGAAGTTGGATGAGCAGACTAGAAAACGTTGGTTGTACAACAAGTGGTCGTACGACTTTTGTACCATGTCTACAGAGAAGTTAGGCCAACAAAGCAGTATATGCAAAACACGCATGCTCATAAGTCAGGAACGCCCGGAAGTGTCAGTTCGTGTAAACCTACGTTCCTAATTCACAAATCACATTCATCTGAACTTCCTCTTTATAAGCTCGTAGCACGTCGCCGCGTTAGGCTTGGTCGTACGATCGCTTAGTGCACGTCAGTACGCGAGACCCAACAGCCAACATACGATTTTGGACGTCCGGTCGTACGACCGTCACACGGTGTGTACGAGGGATTACAGTTTCGTTCAGGAAAGTCCATTCACTACAAAATCGAAAGCAAACATTTTTTGAAGTACTTTTGAGCAATGTTCGTTAAGTCATCGAATGCACTTATTATTGTACAAATGTTCTTTCAGATGTTCGTTCGAAAATCTACTAGTGTATGGCCAGCTTTATATTGTTAACTAAACCTGCAGCCTGCATGTGATAACTGTGTCATAGTTGACAAGTTGTTCAAATGATCAGGAATCACCCTGATTGGTTTCTGCCAGTGAGCACTGGCAGCGCAGTCCGGAATTGAGAGCCTCCGGCCATGCAAATTAGTTGGGGGATCTCAAATGACGGATATGCCGGGGATAAGCATAATAAACGTCATCCATTGAAATGTTATACAGATTGCGGTTGGAAATATACAGATTGCGGGTGGTAAGGGGTTTATCAGTTTTTCAAAAAACTCATTGAGGGGGAAAAAAATTGATCACCTAATTCAAAAACTTTATCAAAACTATTAACTGATGTCCTCTGTCCAGTTTAATGCCTTTGAATTCAAAGATCATGTTTTAATTTTCCAAGAGAACAAAATGTTTTAGATTAAAACGTTTATGGACAGAGTAGGTCTATTTTTGAAACTAATCCTAATTTCAGTAACAGTCAAGTGATAATACTACTAGTTTTTACAACCGACTTTATTAAAGTATCACTAAAGCTGATATCCAGAAACTGGACATCTTTCTGCCTACAAATGCATGAAGAAGTGTTGTTGCAATGAGCAGCCTCTCTATTACTGATATATATGTGTTTTTATATATATATATATAAAATTTTTTATTTTTTTTGATAATTCACTGATAATTCACTGAGACTTGTTCTGGTCTCCTAGTATCCTGATCGCTGACATCTCTTTCTTCCCCAGGCTGTGTTTACAGATCTGGAGATCCTAGCAGCATTATTTGCAGCTGCCATCCATGATGTGGACCATCCGGGAGTTTCCAATCAGTTTCTTATTAATACAAGTAAGTGGATCCAAGCATCTTGTGTAGAGATAGAAGATCATATCGTGGGGAAATTTCCAATGCACAAATGGTTTAGGATAGCCACAGGTTGAAACATCTGTCCACTAATAAGGCCAGCTGTCAGCCCAGCCACGCTTCCTCCCCTTATGTTGTAGAATTGTAGCATGGGATTATGCTTCTAAATATCTCTCGCATTTTAACTGACCACATAAGACAACTCCAATGTCATTTCTGATAAAAAGCAACCCGTTCTGTGAAGCAAAAAAACAAAAAACAATCAGAGATGGGAATTTGTAAAGTAGGGTACACACTATAAGAAAATCGGGTGGACGATCGTCCGATTTTCCTCATTGTTTTACAGCAAATCAGAAACTGAATTAACATTTGTACGAAAATTCTCGTACAGCAAAGGCTTTTTTTATTGTGTATGGTTTCTGATCATGCGCAGTCTTTCTTTTCTGATTTTTTTTTCTTTTTTTTTTGTCCGAAAATGGTACACATTAAATGAAAATCATTTCATCTGTTCCCAGATGAGAAAAATTTGAAGTTTGTCCCTTCAGGAATTTTCATACGAAAATTTGGAATCGGGCGTCGAAAGTTGTGTACACACTATACGAAAATCATCCGAAAATTCTTTGGACGAAAATGTTCGCCCGATTTTCTTAGTGTGTACGAACCTTAAGAATTTGAATCTACACGTAATATAAAGGAATAATATACTACTTATAATAATGTAATAATAGTGCAACCTTCTCTCTCAGGGATGGGTGTGTGTGTTAGTATCTATTCTATAGTGTCACCATATCCAAGCAAAAATGTAATTCCCATGTTAATATTGTCCCCCACAAAGACTGATCTATCTCCTGTCTGAACACAGGACTGGCATCTTTGCCTGGGATAATAGAAGACGATAAAACTGCCAAACAAAACTTTTTTTTTACGAAATACTGACATTGCACTTGTTATATGCCGTTTATTTTGGGTGGCTGTTATCAGCACTGAGCTCAGGAGACAGGTTTGCTGTGATGAGAGCCTTACAGCCCAAAGCGCAAAAGTGGAACTTCCACTCATTGGATTCCCCCCCCCCTCAGGTGTCACATTGGCACCTTTCGGGGGGGGGGAGGGAGTGGATACCTGTCAGCAGCCCGGTCCCCCTCCTCCTCCCTCTTCTCTCCTCCTTCCCTACCGCTGAGCCAGTGAAAGAGCGCTCTATTATAGTTGACTAAAATAGTGTTCATTTTGCCGACTAAATTAACACTGCTGCTGACAGGGAGAGAATAGAAGTAAATAATCAACCATCATCTATGAGAGCTGAGACTGCAGTTTTATACCAATGCAGGTGTTGAGTTTCAAGTTATTACAATGTCCACTGATGACTGGTTCTCTCTAAGTTAGCGGTACAGATTAGCATGTTGGTATAACTAAAGCATAGCACCCCAGCTTCAGTCTTTGTGAACCTTATTTATAGTAGTAGTGACTGGTCCATAGCATTCTGAAAGATTCCCTTTTCCTGCACTGCCTACTTACTCATAGCTTATACCTAACAATTTGATACATTTATTCAAATCCTTTAAAGTCTTCACCTCAAGAGAAATAAATGTGAACTAACACCATAAACCCTCCCAGCCACTCCCAGTTAAAAATAAAAGGCAAAGTTGCCTTCTAACAGCATTAGAACGGGCTCGGACCTGGCCGAGACACTGTAGTCGTCGACTTTCGGTCAGTGCCCTCACGTCTTGCTTGACGTGAGGACACTAGGTGTCCTCTTCATGTCGGATTACTCGAAACCGACATGAAGAGAAAATTGGTTCAACGAGTTACGTGCCGACTACCGGCGACAAACCGATATGTCTAGCAGGTACCTGACCACAACGTTCCAGACATATATGCAAAAAGTCTAAAAAACTCCGCGGTACTACATTTTCGTCTTAATCACGACTAAAAATTATTCCGTTGAAACGGAAAATAAAAATTGACCCTCACCGACCCTCCCA
>BLSH010018949.1:730364-749863 GCA_018402905.1 Glandirana rugosa | reverse complement strand
TGTCCCTGTAGCTTCTTGCCCCCCGTGCTCCAGCAACCTAGGGTCCTGACGACATCAAGAACAAAACAGGGTCCATAGCCCTGCAATGGAACATGATGACGTTGAGGGACAGTGCACCACCAGAGCATGGGGGAGCGCCATCTGCCTGGGGAGCAGAGAATCAAGTGAGAAAAACAGTTTCTCCTCTCCCCTAGACAAAAAAGAGCTCTCATCCCTTGCAGTTTGAGCGCAGCCCATACTGCAAGGGATAATTTTTAAGTTGCCTGGTCTTTGGCTTTAAACCCATCATCTCTTCTTGATGTAACAAGGAAACCAGCTTGACATACATCAGCGAGTAATAGGTATACGAAATGCGACACATTTCGTATGTAAAGCATCTGACTTCTTCAGGGTACCGGTATGATTGATCTGATAGATTTCTATGATTTAGGACCAGAGTGCACAATGTGGTGTTTTTTTTTTTTCTTTTTCATTTATGAAACCAGATTTTAAAAAAATGTGATTTGCGTAACATGTCAGGCATCTTTCATTCTCCAGGACTCAGATGGCAAAAGCAGGCCAGGTCTGACTTTTGGAGTATTAATTCCATGCAGCTAAATACACATGACCTATATCTACAAAAGTCCCTCAGTGATCAAATTGCAGTGATTAGGATGGCAGATTAGCTAAATGAGACTTTTTTTCCTTGGTCCTTCTCTCACCCTGTCTATACAACCCAACACTATAGAGCCTGTAAAGAGGCGAGAGTGGTCTGTGCAACTCATATATACTGTAATGTCTGTTGAAATTTGTGGCAAGCTGACTATTTTGCTGTCCCTCTTAGATTCAGAACTGGCGCTAATGTACAACGATGAGTCTGTGTTAGAGAATCATCACCTGGCTGTGGGGTTCAAGCTACTTCAAGAGGAGAACTGCGACATCTTCCAAAACCTGACCAAACGGCAGCGGCAAACGATGAGGAAGATGGTGATCGATATGGTAAGCTAGCTGTGTCTTTTAGACTAGGGTTATGTGGTGATTATTTTTGACTAGTCAGCAACTGACTTATCCACTGGTTGGCATTTGCTGTATTTACAGGGCATTGATTGCAGTTGAGGCAGTTGGATCCAAAGAGTTTGGTTGATTTGGAACAAAGTCCCTCTGTCCTCCTCATTTGGCCCTCATTATGGTCTGATCTATACAGTTGTATATAAAATGCACTATTTATCTTTCAAAAAGTGTTTCCCAGTGCTAAACCTTTCATTCAATCTCTAAATGGCTAATTTGTCAATTTCAAGAGCCAGTATAAAGGAATAGTAGTGATTTAAAAAAAAACAACTTTTTTTGTAGAACTCATTGAAGGGGGCATGGCAGGGGATGTGTCCTATGCCTACATACTTGTACTAATAGGTGTGAAGTTTTTTTGGGTGTCCTTTGCTTTCTTGTATATAAGTGGTTAAAGCAAACCTGGTCAGCCAAAATTTTTAGAATTGGGTGCAAAACATATAACCTTCTGTAAAAAAAACACCACATGTCAAAACAATCAGTAGATCCAGAGATACAAGCACATACATGTAAACCTTGGCTTATCCTGTAGGTTTGTAGCACCATGACAAAGAATCAGCAGATCAAATTCCTTTACTATAGACTTACTTTAGGGTAAAAATTTAGCAGAATGTTTCATTATTATAGGAGCACCTGTTGATCCCCTTATTTCCACTCCTATAGATTTTATTATGAATTATTTTAATTTTGGTATCCAGCCCCTTCATGGACACACACATTTGCTCTGATTTTTTTTTTCCTGAGCTGTGGAATAAAGTAAGCCTTTGGCCCCTTTCACACTTGTGCGACCCGATTTTTACCGCAATTTTTTTGGTGCGATTTGGGATCAGTAAGACTTTAGTCCAACTTTGTTGACTCAATGAAAACACATTGCAAAGTTGTACAGAAGTAGTACAGAAATCACATCTATTTTATTCAGGTGTGATTTCCATGAGACTTTGAGGGTTTAACATTGATGTCTATGGACCTCAAGTTGCATCAAAGTTGGACCAAAGTAATGCAGGGACTACTTTGAAATCGGCACGACTTAAGTCGTACAGATATGAATGGTACCCATTGGAAATAATGGGGAACGACTTGTCATGGGACTTTGAAGTCCCAAATAGCAGGACAACTCGCACGATTGTGAAAGGGGTCTTTACAGACTTTGATGTACTGATTTGTGTGCTGTGAAACAACATTTTGACCAGGTTGTGACCGGTTTTCTTGGGTTTGTAGAGTTGTGTTAAAGTCATTAAAAAGAAAAAAAAAAACAAACATGTTATGCTTACCTGCTCTGTGCAGTTGGTTTTGCACAGAGCAGCCCCGATCCTGCTCTTCTCGGGTCCCTCTTCGCTGCTCTAGGCCCCTCCCTCCTGTTCAGTGCCCCCACAGCCAGCTATGGGGGCACCCGAGCCAAGTCACATCTCTGTGTGTCCATTCAGACACAGAGCCCTGGCCCCGCCCCCTCTCTCCTCTGATTGGCTAAGTAATTAGTGGGTGCTGGGGAGGCTGCTGTACATAAAAAGTTATTTTTATCTTAATGCATAGAATGCATTAAGATAAAAAAAAACTTCTGCCTTTACAACTCCTTTAAGTTTCAAGTGGGACCCTACAGGACTTATAGCAGAACTATGTGCAAAATCAGAAATTATGTATATGATGCAGTCTGTCAGTCTGTGTGCTTTAGAACAAAAGTTTTTATTTTTTCTTAGTCCATCTTTCTTTTTGCACCTTTCCGTTATTCTTCCCATTTCCTGTAACAGACTAGTATGTCCATAAACATTGGCAGCTAGATGGGTTGGGACCAGGGCTGGGACAAGAGGAGGGGGTACGGGCAGAAGGGGCACTTGCCTTTAGAGGCATCATCTCTGTGCAGGGGAAAGTTGCACTGGGAGCTCCAGCAGCTGCCTTCTACCCTGCCTGTCACTGACTCCTGTCAGCAGGGCTTTATTTTCTCTGGAGCACAGCAGTGCTTGGTGTGGTTATCTCCAGCACTAGCCCTGTCTTGTTCTAAAAACAGAAGATGGCTTTCTGTGCCCATTTATGTGTTTAGCAGTGACGGCACGTCCCAAGTGACACCACTGATTTAGGGACATTTTTTCCTTCCAGTGACACCACTGATGCAGGAACATTTTTTCACTTCAGTGATCCCACCAACTCAGGGTCATGTTTTCCTTCACCATTATTAGCCGAATATTTCTGCACCAATTTTAAAATTTTCAGTTCGCTGTTTCCCATCTTCACCATGGGCACTAGTTGACCTTTTCCTGGCGCTGGTTGGGACAAACTGTACAACGAGGGTGAAGGGGTTTACAATGAGTCAGTATTATTCCCCACCATCTTGAGGTGTCTGTTTTTGGGAAGGATATTCACTCTTAAAAGTTAAAAATTATGTAAGGCTCGTCTTAATTGTTTAAACTTTTCCCAGGTATATGTTATATGTGTACAATTTTGTTAATAACTTTCTGTGTAAACTGGAATTTTTTATACAATTTATACCTTGTCACTACATTTTTGATCAGAACATTTACCCGATTGTGTAACCCTCCTGCATCTGCACACAAATCATACTACAAGACAAGGGTGATCCATCATCTCCCTCAACACAGGCCAACAAACACAGCATTACTTACATGTGCACTGTCCTCCTGTTACTTGTATGCCAATGAATAATGCATGAGAGCAGCTCTGCATGACATAGGACCAACACCCCTGACAACTGGTACGTGTAAGAGGCATGAAAGAACATTGGAAATCCCCAGGAGGTGGAAGGGGCTGGCGCAGTTATCATGGACATTCGTGCCGGATAATTTCATATATGCACTGCACCCCATTCCTAAACTAAAAGAGGACAGGGAAGGGTGTGCCTTTTCTTTTAAATGTGTGGTTTTTTTTTTGTTTTTTTGGAAGATTGCTATTATCCCTCTCACTGTTGCGGGTTGTTCCTGATCTACATCCCAGCAACTGCTGCTGAACTGAGCATGGACCCTAAGATTCAAACAAACTCCTGGATGCAGGAGGAGCTGCACACTTGTTTTAGTACGGACATGCCATGACATATGTAATACCCCATTGGCAACTAAGGTAATGGTATAGCCCTAAAGGGTGTGAACTACATCCCTGGCAGTGAAGGGGTTAAGCCCCATATCAAGGGATAGGTGTACCCCATATGTTATGAAGCAGAAGTAGAATAAGCCTGGACAGGCATAATGGCAGATGACAGGAACGGGTTTGTGAAAAGGTAAGTTTGTTCTTTAAAGAGATTGAAAAATGATGCAGATGTAAAGTTTCTGGCATTAAAGCGCATTCCTCTATCCACTTTAAAACCCCTAAAGATACAGCCAAATTCAAGGCTATTCTCTTAGGCACAGTTTCAAGGTCCTGCTCCTCACACTGTTTGCCCATCACTGTGGTAAACAGCCTCACTTCCCAATAAGAATGTGCAAGAGACAGGGAGGGGGCAAGCAAGCTACAGCACTTTGAGGAAGTGTTGGAGCATCACGTGTCTTAACGGCACAGCATTTGGCCATATCTGAAGGATTTTTAAAGCTGCTACGGTTATTTGCACCTGTAGATGGCTACACTCTAAATCTACAGCAGTTTTTTTCATACCTTTAAGGCAAAGAATTTATTTTTGTTCCTATGTGGAATGAAAGATGCCCTTGCTTGAGGACCCTGTCAATGGTTGCAAGTGAAGAAATGTCATCAAGATGATGATCGCCATATGCATAATGTTTTCCATTGTCTCCCACATCTGTTTAAGGGGAAATATATTCCAAAATTAACAGTTTGATTTCTCCTATCAGGTTCTAGCCACCGACATGTCCAAACACATGAGCCTGTTGGCTGACCTAAAGACCATGGTGGAGACCAAAAAGGTGACCAGTTCTGGTGTCTTGTTGCTGGATAACTACACAGACAGGATACAGGTCAGTATTAGAGTAATATAGAGCTCTAATGTAGTCTGTATTTTTTGCATTTTATACTACAGGAAGCCAGTTATATGTAGCCATACTACAGACAATGGCGGTAACATGGACTTAAAGTAGACCTGTTTTTGTTGTAACAGTAAAATAGCCCTCATATGAGTGTAGCACCCTGATCTTAAACAGGGCTGCTAACAAATTTAGTTTGCTAGGTGGTAACTGGTATGGGATCCACTGGTTGTTGGTCTAAGCCTGGATTTGGTGCATCTCTCTTTTCCGTCACTGGGTGGCACTGCTGCTTTTGACATTAGAACGACAAGATCACATTATATCCAGGTTAGGAGTGGATATGTTGTCTCAGCCAATTAGTAGGGGGTTCTTTGGCCCCATGGCATGCTGGGAGAGCTTATTTACTTGGGAGGAGTCAGGTAATCGGGTTTTGTGCCACCTTGATGGCTGTCTGGGTGGACGTGTGTTGTATTGCTCCGGGTTGCTAGGCCAAAAGCCTGAGGCCTATGCCGGAAGCACCTGGTTGCTAGGCAGTCTGAGACCTATCCAGGATTGAGAGACGCAGTGTGGGGTTGGGGCCTCAGGCTGGAAGCCCAACCAAGTTGCAAAGGTTCAGCCAGACGGGGAACCAAAAAAAGCGTCTGTATTGTGTATAGTAAAAATTAAGCTATATAACTCCTTAAGAGCGAGCGCCACTCGGCGGCACACTCAGGTGACTCGCTACCTCTCTCCTCCTCCCCTCCGAGTCCTGACTGACATAATTCTTGCTCCACTTGTCAGACGAGGAGAAGAGCGAGACAGCGAGTCACCTGAGCTCAGAGCAGCACTCTTAATGAGTTATACAGCTGTAATTTAATTATAAAATACAGAGACACTTTTGCAGATGACACTGTACCCCGCCCCTCCACAGCCACCTCTGTACCTCCCCTCCTCCACAGCCATCTCTGTACCCCCCTCCTCCACAGTAGGGGTGCAGAGCTGGGAGGGGGGTCTGTGTAACATGGAGGGGGTGCAGAGCTGGGGGGGGTCTGTGTACCATGGAGGCGTGCAGAGCTGGGGGGGGTTTGGGTAACATGGAGGGGGTGCAAAGCTGGGGGGGGGGTATGTGTAACGTGCAAGAGTCCAGAGCTGTGGGGGAGGCTGTGTAATACAAAGGGGTCCAGAGGTGCCAGCGGTTCGTGTAATGTAAAGGGTGCCAGTGGTTTGTGTAATTTAAAGTGGTCCACAGGTGCCAGGGGGCTGTGTAATATAAAGGGGTCCAGAGGTGCAAGGGGTTTGTGTAATGTAAAGGGTGCCAGGATTTTTTTTGTTAAGGTTATCTGAAAGATGGGTTTCAAATGTTTTGACAGGGGCGCAGTTTCAGCGCTTGCCATAGGGGTAATTTTCACTAGATACGCCTCTGAGTGAGGATCAAGGTCAGAGATAAAGGGGACACAGTTGCCACCAAGGGCAACTACTCGTGTTATCAGAGGCCAGTTATTGGAAGTCTGAAGAAGTACCAAAGCAGCCTTTTTCGCTAGCCAGGGATGGTGAAGAAGTGGGAAAGCTTCAGCAGAGTCAAGCCAGGGGACCCAGCAGGAAGCGTGGGCAGAGGCGTAACTAGAACCTTCAGGGCCCCGGTGCAAGAAATTATGAAGGGCCCCCTGACCCCTGGCCAGGGCCGTTCCCTCTTCCCACTGATCCTGGGGCCCTTTATGCCTATTGTGGGTCCCTTTATGCCTATTGTGGGTCCCTTTTTTACGGTACTGCAGTGGGGCCCTTTCACAAGTTCTGCAGCAGGCCCCAGGGGGACCAGGGAAGCACACAGGGGCCCTGGGAACAGCAGAAGACAAGTAAACTGGATAGAGGAAAATGGAGGAGATTGGGTCCTCTAAATGCCACCCCCACCATCCCTCCTATTCAGGTGCACAAGGGAGGCACATGGGCCCCCTGGACCATGGGGCCCGGTTGCAATTGCAACCCCTGCAACCCCTATCGTTACGCCCCTGAGCGTGGGTGAAGCTTGAGGGAGTATACTGCGGGTTAGCTGTGGAAAAGCTTGGGGAATCCTGGGTGGCTGGGATATTGGAAGTCTAGTGAGAGCCTGGGAGCTCAGTGTAAAGATCTACAGTAGGATACCGTGAGATGTAAGAGAAGATCTACAACGGGATACTCTAAGTTGCATGTGCAGATATATAGTGACTGTTGAAAATTCAGTTGCTATAGGAGACAGCAGTTCTACAAAATACAGTGTGCCGCATCCAGCTTAAAGGCCCTCTACCTGTATAGCTGTCTGCCTATTGTTTTTGGTCTATGGAGTCTGCCAATTGCTTTTGCATCTGCCTAAAGGCCCGTACACATGGTACAATTATCGGCCAGCAACGGTCGTACAACAGCCTGTTGTCCGATAATCTGATCATTAGTACGTGCGATTTTACAGCCAATTTCCAATTATCGTCCAACAGAACTTGTCTGAGAAGGCTAGAAAATTTTTGTTGGCCAATTTTCGGCTTGTGTGTACAGAAGTTGGACCAACAAAAGTTGTAAGTACAAACACGCATGCTCGGAATCCAGGAAGTGTTCGGTCGTGTAAACCTGTGTTCGTAATTCACAAATCACATTCACCTGAACTTCCTCTTTATACGCCCGTAACATGTCACTACGTTCGGCTTTGTTGGACGATTACTTGACTACCGTCAGTACGCTAGACAAAACCACAGACAGACAATTTTGACAAGAGTTGGACATGCGGTTGTACAATAATCGGCGCGTGTGTGCGAGGCATAAGGGTGTCCTGGCCCTAAACCCTCTCTCCCCCAGTTCTTGTTAAGAGACAATAAAATCTCTTTTGCATTCATAAAGTGACTAACGCCCAATCATTTCATCTTGCACTATACCCACCATGCCTAGTAACCCACGCTTTGAGTAACAATGTCAGTTCTCTCTGACTCTGGAGGTCACCACTAGGCCTCTAGGGGTCGGGGACACCGCTACATGAGAAAAAGCCTATACTTGTAATTTCAATACCCTGAGCTCCAGCTACTACACAGCACTATACAAAATGTTGCATGGCATTTCTATTATGTGTACCTCAGTACAGGTCCTCCATAGTTTCTTTCTCTTTAACGTCAAAGCTATAAAATGACAAATTCCTGAAAGGAATTGCATTATCAATGTCTTTACCGAATGCCTGCAGATTCACCAGCTAAACAACAGATAAGTGTTAGCACCAAACGCTAGATAGGCAGTAGCAATGAAAAGTTATTTAAGTTCATTTTGTCTAACAAAATATCAAACCATTTTAAGACCATCCTTCATTCACCCTACAAACTGTGTCAGGTCCAAAAGTGAGTCTGCTACAGTTGCCTTGTCAGTCTCGGCACTCTAATAGGAGAATAAGTCAATAGGAAAAGTACTTAGTCAATCGCATTAGCAGAAAATTATTGTACAGTATTGCCATGGAAGGAAACATATTTTTGGGAAAAGATCCTGCAGATTCAAATGGAATGGTGATTCTTAATTATAATTAAAGTGATCCTAAACACACACTGTTTACATTGTTCCTTCTATTTTTTTATGTGGCTGATGGCACTGTAATTATTTTAATAAATATTCTAAGTACCCTTTTCCTAATCAATATATAGCTGTCACACGGCCCAGCTCTTTCCCAGCCTGTCTGCAGGGAAACGGTGGCAGGAGGAGCTTCTAGTCCTCTGCTGGTGGTCACATGTTCAAGATTAAAGTGGTTGTAAAGTTTTTTATCTTAATGTATTCTATGCATGAAATAAAAAACCTGTGTGTAGCAGCCCCTCTAATACTTACCTTAACCCCATCTCCATTCAGCGATGTCCACGAGTGTATCGGCCATCCGGGACTCTCCCTCCTGATTGGCTGAGACACAGCTGTGGCACCATTGGCTCCCGCTGCTGTCAAAAGTCAGCCAATCAGGAGAGAGAGGGGGTGGGGCCAAACCGTAGCTCCGTGTCTGAATGGACACACGGAGCTTCAGCTCGACTTGGGTGCCCCCATAGGAGCCAGGAGCACAGAAGAGTGACCCGAGAAGAGGAGGATTGGGGCTGCTCTGTGCAAATCCACTGCACAGAGCAGGTACGTATGACATGTTTAGTTTTTTTTAAATAAAAATAACAGACTTTACAAACACATAAAAAAAAAACAACCTTTGGAATAGTGTAAAAATAATTAATATCAATAAACTGTTTTAAATTGTCATACAAATATATATTTGAAATCACATCTTTATTGTTTTTTTGGCAATAACATGGTGTGGCAGGATTTCTGCCAGCCACAGGCTGTGTCACGCCCCTTCAGCCTGTGTCTTAGAATAAGAGGGAGGTGAAGCCTCCATCAATCTGCATGTAATATCCCGCCCCCTCCCCCTTGTGTTTAGCTGGTTAGTGGGCACAGAAGAGGGAGGGAGTGGGCTTTCATTTACCCTCTGTGTATACTCCCACATGTGTGACTGTATAGTCACATGGGTTGTTCAGATGTGATAGGGAGGAAATACTCAGCATAAAAACTCACTGAAAAAAAACGGAGCATGTGCAGAGTTGCCATCACAGGTCTGTAAAATCCCAAGCTGATTTGGGGGAGAAAGGGGAGATAGAGTAGCAGGGTCAACCAGGTTGTTTGCAGAATGCAGAAAACAAATCTCATAGTGACTATGAACATCATGGAATACACAATTTATTGATAGTTTTTTTTATGATGTGGGTTTAGTGGCAAATTACTTTATCACATCAGTTGCATTTTATTTTTTAGGAAAAGTTTCCTTTTTTAATATGGCAAATGGGGAACAGAAAGCTTGAGTGATATAGAGATAAGATAAGAATAAACAACCAATTACTGGGGCTTAATAATGGACATGTCTGAACTCTTTGGCTATGGTAACCAGTTAAGTTGTCCCTTTCTTGACCATTAGGGCAAGGTTAGGAAAAGAAAGGAAGAATCTGGTTGGCATGGCCAACACAATTATTTGTTTCATCATACATATTGCCCATGTGTCAAGGTAGTGACCCACCCAAGTAAAGAACTAGACAGCACAGTTTGCATGTGAAATGCCCAAGTAACAGAAAACCATTATCCCTTATGAAGATCTGAGCCCCTTTCTGTGTCACTTCACCAAGACATATGGAGAAGTTTGAACACACAGCCTCAGCATTTCATAGCACATCTGGGCTAGGAAAGAAAATATTGTATTGGTGACACCTCAAACTTTTGAAACTTTGTTATCTGCAAGTTGTGCTGTTTATATTCATGTGTATTTATTTTCTTCTTGCGATTTGGCTGTTTTTACTTATTGCTGCCTTGCTTTATTCATTAGATGAAAGATCCCCTTCACATTGATTTTACATCTGATTGCTTTGTTGTCTGTCTGCTGCCACAGGTTCTTCGCAACATGGTGCACTGTGCGGATCTCAGCAACCCAACCAAACCGCTGGAACTGTACCGTCAGTGGACTGACCGCATCTTGGAGGAGTTCTTCAGACAGGGAGACAAGGAAAGGGAAAGGGGGATGGAGATCAGCCCTATGTGTGACAAGCACACTGCCTCTGTTGAGAAATCACAGGTACATTTCCATATTGGATACAAAATGCTCCCTCAAATGCTTAGTCTTGTCCTGAATGTCTTACAGCAATGCCAAATAGGCCCTTTCAAGTAGTGGTTGCGGAAATTCACTATTGCTTCTCAGCATACAGTGTTGGGAAGGGCTGGAGGACCATCAGCACTAGGGGAGCTGCCACAATCTAGTTTATTATGGCAAGTAGTCGATTTCTCACCTCCCCCAGTTTTGACGTAAAAGCTGGACCAATGTAATAATGCAAAAATGTCCATATGTGGAATTCTTCTTTAGCTAAGCTAATTGAAAGTTCACTTTTGTAAAGTCAACATGCTTTACTCCTCCTTTAAGTCGGGTACACACGGGCCGAATATCGGCCAGTTCAACAGAAACCGGCTGCCATTCGGCTCTCGTGTACGGCAACCTGTCCAACAGAAGCCTGCCGAACATCCGGCGTCTGTCAAAGGGGCATGACCAAAAAAGATCTGTCGAACGGTATCCTATCAGCTCTCTCAGCCAATGGCTGAGAGTGCTGACCCCGGTGTGTTCTTGCGGGGGGTCGTCCCCCTGTCAAAACACAATAGCTCAGCAGGGAAAGCATTGTACTAACATCGGATAGTTAGTACAGCGAGCTCTTCAGTTTTCGCTGGGTTGAACGAAAAAAAAAAACAGATGGTGTGTACCAGGCTTTAGTAAATAGGCTCCATTGTTTTTTAGACATGAGTTTTTAGCTGTGGTGCTCAATCTTACTAGCACTGTCAGAAATAACTAGTAAACAAAGGGGCTTAAATCGCAATGAGGTTCTGTTACACAACCATATTAGAAATGATTATAAATCAGTTGAACCCTTTATATATTGTCTACATCCCATGTGTTTGTGTACATCAACAGGTTGGCTTTATTGATTACATTGTCCATCCGTTGTGGGAGACCTGGGCGGATCTTGTTCACCCTGATGCGCAGGATATCCTGGACACCTTGGAGGACAACCGGGATTGGTACCAAGGCATGATCCCTCAAAGCCCGTCCCCGCCACCAGATGATCCAGACAAAGACGAGGAGACAGGTATGGACAAGTTCCAGTTTGAATTGACACTGGAGGAGGAAACTGAGGAATCGGACAGGGACCGGAACAACGGCATCGAGGAAGAGGAGGGCTGTGCGCTCCAAACACCTGAGATCCAAGAACCTGAGCTGGACATTGAAGAAGACCCCACAACACAGGAAGAGCCACCAGTACAGACTGACGACCAATCAAACGACACATCTTCTGCGGAATCCTGAACTTTACCGACAGAAGACGATAAACTCTAAGACGTTTAACAACACACAAAGACCTGTTTTACATGGAGATCAAAATGTGCTTAATTTCCAGTTTCATATTTATTTATTTTTGTCTTTTTTTTTTCTTTGAAGGTTGTTTTTGTATTCTCAAGGGGAACAAACACAATTACTGTAGATTCCGATACTTTGCACAGAATAGGAGTTTGTTGCCATAAGTAAGTTACAACACACTCTCTACAAAAAAATCTATAATTTTATTTTTTTTTGTGCTTTTTTTTTTTTTTCTTTTGGAAAAAAAAACTATTTATTTCCCTTTCAAACGGATGCAACAAGGAAACCAAGTTCCGTTCCTATTTTTGCGCATGCAATGACAAAGCCATTTTTTATTTTTTTTTTTAAATTTTGCTTTTATTTTTTTTTTTTTTTTCGGAAAACATGAACAAAAATACCCATCAAGAACTGGGCAGAAATGTAATACATTTTTTTAAATTTACTTTTTTTTTTAATTTGTAAAACAAACAGAAACCTACCGTCTCAGCCAAGCTGAGCTCACTTCTCAGAGTGGTTTATTCCATCTGAGAGTGACGTAGGGTTCTAGAGACTGTGGAAAAGGTGTGTGCCTTTTATGTACTTGTATCTCTGTGTCTTTTGTTGTGTGGCAGATGGCGCTCCCATGGCAAAGGTTTCTGGGTAAAACAAAACAGCAGCACCGATGCTGAGAGGTATTATAGACAGGGCATTACTTTCACCTCCTCCAAGGGGTTCACAGTGTTCTGATCATATGAGGTGGAATGTATTAGAACTGACATTTCCACTGCCAGAGGCAGGTGGAACCCAACTCTAAATCGGCCTCTGTTTGGTAGCCAAACGGTAAAAAGAATGTGGAAATTTATAGCCTCCAAAAGACACTTTTTTTTTTGGGGTACAAAAAGTAATATTTTATTTAATTCTTCAGTTCTCTCTTTCTCTTCAATCTCCCAACATAGATATATCTATCTCTCTATCTATATATATAATATATATATTTTCTAAATGCATATAATTTATTGATCGCCTTTTCTCACAAAATCCACTTCAACGCCATAGAATTGCGAAAATTGTGGTGTTTGCTGATTTAAGAAGAAAAAAAAAAAAACAAAGAAAAAGAAAAGCTAAGATGGACTGATATGGGAGACAGAGAGATTGTAATTGTCTGAGCCTCTTGCAGCTTTGCCGATGGTCTTCCTTACTCTTATTTCTTGTTCTCTCTTGCACATGCTGGCAATACACTCAGAGTGAAGGTTTTTATTTTAGGAGACGGCAAGCTGCAAAAGCAACTGCAGGGTAGAAAAAAAAATGTTTATTTTAATTTTTTTTCACCAGCAGTTTTTATTTTCTTCTGCTTTTTTTATATGTTTTGTTTTAATGATGTTTATATATTTTGTATTATTTATTTGAATATGTCTTTGTTGCCAAAATACTTGCATATCTGTAAGCAGCTTCTATGAAAGACTGACATTTATACAGATTTTTGTTTTTCCCTCTTGGGTTTCCTATTTTGTGTCTTTAGACCCAAATTGGTTTCTGAGAATTAGAAGAGGTGAGATTGTTTCTTGGCCACTGTGAGCTTTTTCAGTCTTGGAGTGTATTTCACCAAAAATAATATATTACTAATCAACATTTAGGGCAGTCCAAGAAAAAAAAATTAATAGAAAGGTACAGTTTAAAAAAAAAAACAGATTACGGCAATACAAGTAAAGACTGAAATGCCATACTAGGGAACCCTAAAGACTTGCATTCAAAGGAAGCCTATCCCAAACCAAGGTAAATCAAATTCAGCAGATGATCAAAAAATTGCATAAATAGATATTACCATCCATAAAAACTGCATGCCCAAAAGGATGGGTGGATGCAGAAATATAGGAAGTTTAAAATAATTTTTCCAATAAAAGATGAGCTTGGTCTTGTCCCTTCCAGTGTCTTAGGCCTCCATGCTACTAGTCCTTCAATTATAGACTTCACTGGCCTGTAAGGAGATTTGTAAAGGGTAGGGTCAAAGGGCCAAGCTGACTTTCTAGGGGAAAAGTCATAATTTGAATACAACTTCGACTGCATGTATATTTGAATCTACCAATTCTGCTTATGCATCTTTCATCATGTGCTCTGTTTGAATGACCCAAGTATGTGACAGGTTCACTTTAAGCACTTAGCTTTAGCTATTGCATCCAACTTAACCTATTTGCTATTTTAATTATTACATTAAAGGAGTATTTCATGATTTATTTTTTAATTGTGCTCAGTGTCTGGTTGTGCCATGTCCTTGGGTTTTCTTCAGTGCATCTCACCGATGTGCATTGTGGTCTAAGAGGTTGCTTATGGAGCTTAAAGTTTTATATCCTAGTACATCTAGGTTTTACTTCTAGTAGGCAACTTCAGAAACCCAGCTGTTGTGCAACCAAGTCACATGGGGTTATTTCTTATTTAAAAAAAAAAAAAAAGTCTTTTGACTGACTGACAGCCACAGGCATGAAGGGATTTGTAGTTTCACCACAGCTGAAGTGCCAAACTTACCTACCCCGATCTAGTAAGACCCCCACAGCTTATTTGTCAGGAAAACCATGCAGTACGCTTGACTCCTGTTAAAGGGCTGCTCAAAAACCATCTACCTCTGGTCCCTCATCTTTTTCTGACCTCCTGATGACTAAATGGTGGATCACTTGCTTTGTTCTATTTTAGTTGCCCCATGATATATTTTTTAGATGTAGAGTTCAAAGCACAACACCAAACAAAACCTTTTTTTTTTCAGTTTTGTATTGATTGAGGAAACGTTAGTTAACCTCTATTGGTTACATTTTGCTGTCTGTGTCCTAGCTGGGGGGGATTTTCAGTCTCTTCTTGTCCGATAACCTAGGGATAGAAAGCGATAGAATGGAGCAGAGGTGCCAGAAAAATAATATTTATTTAGTACGCGGGATAAAGGAGACTCCCAAAATGGCCCTCAATAAGGATAGGTGCACATAAAACGGAAGTCCAGTTCCCCCCACGAAAAAATGAAGTCCGCAGCTACAAATACTGTAGCTGCTGACTTCATATTAGGACACTTACCTGTCTTGGAATCCAGCGATATCGGCACCCCAGCCAATGTTTCCATCGGCTCTTGGGTGCTGCCGCCACCATTGCCTTTAAGGGAAACTGGTAGGGAAGCTTTGCAGCTTCACAGCCGGTTCCCTATTGCTCATGTGTATGTGAATGGTGCGGCAGCGGGGGAAGGAGGAGGGGTCGAACCTCCTTGTCAAAGCCAGGTACCCATTTCCCCTCCCAAAAGGTGCCAAATATGGCATCGGAGGGGGGCAGATGAGTGGAGCTTCTTCTTTTGGGTGGAGCTCCGTTTTAAGCCTTGTTCTACTCTCATGCAAAGTTTTTAGGTCCAGCAACATGGATTAGGTCAGATCTTGCAAAGTAAGATGAAATATGGGCAGAAAGAACATTTTGTAATAATGGCCAATTATAATATTACTTCAGCTGACAATTGATCAGAGAGAGGACCTATATCAGTGTACTGGTACAATAACTGTTTTTATTACTTGTAACAACCAATTCTATTCTTACTTCTTAAAAAAACAAGGAAAAAAAAAAAGTTGACTGCCAGTTGTGCTGGGAAAGAGGGCTCCCGATGAGAAAGATTCAGAGAAATGTAGAGCCCATGTTGACAGGATTTGATGGGCAAATGCAGTGTGCTTTTGACATCAGTTTGAGATGCTTCTGAGATCATTCACAATCCGTTGCAGGTGCATTTGACTTGCTTAAGATGATATTGTTTCCCATAGACTCGTATGGAAAGAAAAGGAGTTCTGAAGCGAGTGAATGCCCATCGACAGTCTTTATTCTCTTTAAAGCATCCAAATTCCAGCTATTTCTATCAGTTTTTTGCTGCTATACACTCCCTGTACAATATTTGGCTGGTTTTTGAGGAGTACCTGCTGTGAAAACAGCAGGGAGCCAGTATGGAAACCCAAAGCTTCATTCGTGAGCGTGCCTGTGGACCAACTGGCCACAACTGCGCCGACCACTCCAGTTCTCCTTTGTGTGATCTTGTTTCTGTACCTGTTCTGGAGAAGCAGCTTACAGACTTTGCAACATATGTATATGTAATTCTGTTTTGCCTTAAGCCAAAATTGATTTGCCATAGTCTTTAGAAGTCCTTCTGTGTGTGTTTATCATTTATGTGAAAGGGCTGTCTGCTGTGAAGAGAATGAACAAAAATCTTAATTTTTTTATCATCTGATATGGGGTTTTTTTTTTTCATTTTATTTTTGCATATTTCTGCATGTTTTTTTTTTTTTTTGCATCCTTCCAAAGAATATCATTAAACAGTGGTTTGTGGAGACTGTTGGGTGTTCCCCAGGGAATTATGGGACAAAATAGCTAATTAAAGGGAAAAAAAACTATACCCAACGAAAGAGGGTTTTGCTTCCAGCAACCAGTCGAGCTTGAGAATCTAGGCCAGCACAGTGCTGTATATGAGCAAACACCGTTCTATTTCATTGGCTTTAATTTTTTTCATAAATGAGGTCCATTGTGAGCATGTGATTGCACAAAATAATGTGTTTTATCTGGGATTGAAACACAGGAAGTCAGTAGAGCAAAACAGCTGCACTGTGGTGGGAATCGGCCTTTATAATGGCTGTTGTCTGAAAGGAGAGTTGCGCCTGGTGCTGTAGCAGCCACATGGTGGGACTGCATTGGGCAGCTATTCCAGCGCAGTCCCACCACTTGGACACTGCAAAATGCCTTGTCTATGTGCCTGGCTCACAACACTGCGTTCCAGTGGTGTACGGGCACGGTGCTCTGGAAAAAAAAGTACTGCATACAGTACTTTTTTTTAAATCAGTGCAGCATGAGGCAATCCACTGCCTTGCACCACTCGGCCCCACGGCACACCTGCCGCTGCATTGCAACCAGCCCTAAATTTTTTTTTTCCGGCAGAGGTACAATTGCATATTTGTGTGATGACTTCACATCACAGCCTTCTTCTTCTTATATCACAATCCCATTCTTACATCAGTGTCCTTAGCCCCCCCCACACTTACCACAATCCCCCTTTTGCATCAGTTTCCCCTTCACAGCAGTGTCCCCTGCCCCCCCCCTTTACATCAAGACCCCTCTAACCACAAAACATTGTCCTCTGCCCCTCCTTAACATTCCCCCCCCCCCACACACACACACACACAGCAGTGGTGTCCTCTGCCCCCTTCCACAGCACCTTTCCCTGTAGCGGTGTCCTCTGCCCTCCCTTTCACATCACAGCTCCATGCAGCTCTGCCCCCCTTCACATCAGACACCTGCAGTTCTGCCCCCCCCCCCTTCACATCACAGACCTCAACAGCTCTGCCCCTTCAGTTTTCTATCTTGCTCAGGTACACAGAGCAGAGGATGGGAGGCAGAACAGGCAGGATTGGGAGCTGTCAAGGTTAACTTTTCATAATAACAAGCTGAATGATTGCTAGGACCGCTCTGCATCCTAGCTACCAATCACCTGCTAGCTAATTTGAAAAGTACCTCTGGCACCTCCTGCTCCCCCCATTCATCCAGAACTATCCTGCCTCCCGCTTTCCGCTCTGCTGTGACAATGACAGCGGCAAAGGCTGGGAGAAAGAACTGGTTTCTAAATGGCGGGACTGCGGCAGTCCAGATCAAGACCGTGGTCCGCCACTTATTGATGCCTGGCCTAAAGATTTTTCCCACCCTTTTGGGGCTTTTTTCTTTTTTCCAGCTATCTTTTTGCAGCTGTCAAAGCTTATTTTCGCCTTAGTGTTTTATGCTTTTCTGGAACAAGTACTTCTGCTATTTACGCCACAGATAGCTGTTTGAAGACAGATTTCACTATATTTATGAGATATCTTAGCTGGCCAAGCTTCGATCAAGCTGGAGCAATCCCTATAACCTTGGAGACAAGCTGTCTTGATTTCGAGACTTAAAAGGGAATGTGCACCCAGTTACAGCTGTTTTTGCTCATTCTACTAAAGTGTTTTTTTGGCATTGGTTACCAGGATGGAGTTACCTTCCACTTCCATTTTCTAATGCAATTGGCTGCTCTTGTTACTCTATGAGGACAAGAACTAGAAAGGGGGTGGTACTGATACCTTCAACACAACAATTAAGTATTTTAACTGAAGTTCTGACAACAATTTAGGATTGTAAAGAATAAATAACAGTATGAATATTTATATATAAATATATATATAGAGATTATGAAGATCATTTATGTAAAGATTATATAGAGTCTGGAAAATTCTCTAGTCATAAATTCTTGTATAGAAGTCATAGTATGAAAGGTCTCTGGTTTGCACTTTATTTCCTATTTAAGATAAACTAAGCCTTTTCTGTGGACACTAACCTGTATTAAGGAATAGATCAGCCATTTGCTTTTGTGTTCTATATGTTTGCTAATCAAGCTAATGTCCCTGCTTAACATGATCATTTTCGTCATTTTATTGTGGAAGAAAAACGAAGAACTGCTTATAACCTGCTCTATCACAGTACTGTTATTGGATATTCTCTTTAAATAGAACTGGGAGCATTTGGGTGAAGTGAAAATGTGCATTACCTCTGAACATTGGTAACTATCGATCTAGTGAGCCATAGAGTTCCCCAACTCATTCATTTGATCAGCCTGTAGTCAGAGGGAGGAATGGGAGCATCCCTCTTCTTCATACCACCCAAGTTATGGAGTCCTAGCCCTGGTTATATGCTGGTCCTGTCGGCAGCAAAGGAGGTGATAAGACACTTAAAATGAAACCACATTCTCACCTCATCTTTGGACATTCTTTTTGGACTGAGAAGAGATAAGGATATCTTAAAAAAACAAAAGGAAGCCTATCCTTTATTGCTGAACCAGTACTGTGGACTAACTTGGACCTTTTTTTGGTCAATTGATGTATTTTGAGCCATAGGTGTTTGTAAAGAATGGGAAATCTTTATAAAATACAATAGCACCATAATCTGTGATGGGTTGGTTCAGTTTGGCGTGGAATGCTATGCTTATCTCTAGTAGCTTAGTCCAGTTAGTTCCTGGTGTAGGAAGAGAGGTGGGCCTAGTGCGTTGATGTCATCACATTATAACCATTTCATTTTTCACATATGTATTATCACCTCTGTTGTGGTGTTGGTCATCTCAGGCCTCTGATCAGTTTTAACACATTCTATAATGCCATAACTTTGTAGACCATGACACCTGTATGAGCTTTTTGGACATCCCATTCCAAAACCATTTGTTTTATTAAGGAGTTGCATAACAACAGCCTTCACTTGTCTGGGAAAACGTTCCACTAGATTTTGGAGTGTGTCTGTGGAAATTTCAGCCAAGTTAACCATAAAAGCATTTGTGAAATCAGGTACTGGTGTTGGACCCTACAGGTTTTTCGAGTATGTCCACAGTACCAGATGTTTCAATACCGTAATATCTTACACAATTTTGACTAGTCTCCGGACTCTACTGGTTGTGGTGTTGTCTCCACTATTATGTATACACTTTTTACTTTACCAATATTACACTACTGTAGTTGCGTGATCCGGGTGGAGAGAAGGATGTGGTCCTTGATTGACCTGATTCGATGATCTCTATTCGTATCGTAAGGTGCGGTTTGACTTGGTTGGGTAGTGTCTAATACCACGATAACATAAAATATTTCTAAAGGGTAAGAAATGTTTGTGGATAC
>BLSH010018949.1:695789-714806 GCA_018402905.1 Glandirana rugosa | reverse complement strand
AAGTGATAGTAAACCCTCCTATCATTTTCAGCCAAGGAAGCTGCCATCTTGGCCTCTGTTTAATCTACAACTGCCATGATGCTGCACATGTGATCAGCTATGACACCAGCCATTGGATGGTTTGACAGTTTGGTTTAGAGCACAACCAATGGGAGTGTTACATTTCCGGCACATGCTGGAAATGTAACTGGTTTTTAAACTGTTAAATGCATGGGTTTACTACCGCTTTAACACAACATACAAAAACAGCAAAGTATGACTGAGCCTTAGAAAATGATCAGTTACTGTACTGTACCTGCTGTCACATTTTGAAAAGAGCAGGGCTAGGCCCACGCTGGCTCGTCATTCACTCACAGAGTTCTATAGACTAAAAGTACCAAAAATCCTTTGTGGCTAACGGCTTTCAGAGCTCAATGAGCTATGAGAGTGCTGGTGAGCATGCTTGTAGTCCATTCAGGGCTGGTGCAAGGATTTTTGACACCCTAGGCGAAACCTCATTTTGCCACACCCTTGGCTCCACCCCTGACCCCACCCCCTTTTCCCTGCCCAGCCTGATCAGCGCCAATGAATTGCAGCCTGATCAGCGCCAATCAAATGCAACCTCACCAGCGCCCATCAAATACAGCTTCACCAGCGCCAATCAATTCAGCCTCACCTGTGCCCATCATATACAGCTTCACCAACGCCAATCAATACAGCCTCACCTGTGCCCATCATATACAGCTTCACCAACGCCAATCAATACAGCCTCACCTGTGCCCATCATATACAGCTTTACCTGTGCCCATCAAATACAGCTTCACCTGTGCCCATCAAATACAGCCTCACGGGGGGTGGGGGTGGAGGGGGGTATTTGGAAGATCAGTCACTATTTCTATATAGATTTGCAAATGGCATATGATAATACAATCTCATTATCTCAGTCAGACAGTTTTTACATGAATCAATGCAGAGCAGCCAGTGACAGATCAACAGTGGCCAGGCGCCCCTAGGTGGCAGTGCGCTCTAGGCGGCCGCCTACTCCGCCTAGTGGTAGAGCCGGCCCTGAGTCCATTGAATTAACTGCCTGCCCCTATCAGAGGTACAGCTACACTGACAGTCTGCAGGAGCCTGACATTGCACCCATGATCTGCTGATGGCGAGTGCAATACTTTACAGGCTCCTAGAGAAAAAAATTGTAAATGCACATTTTTTTACCTGCAAGAAAATGTGCAATTTTTTTTAAACGTTGAAGTTATCCTTTAAAGTGATTGTAAAGTCTCATGTTTTTTTCTTTCTCTCTAAAAATAACAAACATGTTATACTTGCCTCCTCTGTTGCAGTTGGTTTTACACAGAGCAGCCCGGATCCTCTTCTTCTCGGGTCCCTCTTCAGCTCCCCTGGCCCCTCTCTCCTGTTGAGTGCCCCCACAGCAAGCAGCTTGGTATGGGGGCATCCGAGCCGAGTCGCAGCTCTCTATGCCCATTCAGACACGGAGCCCCAGCCCGGCCCCACCCCTCTCTCTCCTGATTGACTAACTGACTTTGATTGACAGCCAATGGCGCCGCTGCTGTGTCTCAGCCAATCTGGATGGCCAAGGAACTCCTGGACATCGCTGGAGAGAGATGGGGTTCAGATAAGTGTGAGGGGGGCTGCTACACACAGAAGTTTTTTTTTTATTTTAATGCATTGAATGCATTAAGATAAAAAACCTTCTGCCTTTACAACCACTTTAATGTTTGGCATGCTGAAGTCACCCATTATCAAAACCTCTCCCTTAATTGCCATATACTACACCAAAGGGAAGATCCCTCCCGGGGGTTGTAGGCAGACCCAAAAGGTTTCAAGTAGCTCATTTTGTTTATTGAAATTAAAGTGGTTCTAAAGCCTGAAGTTTTTTTTTACCTTAATGCATTCTCTTCATTAAGATAAAAAACCTTCTGCATGCAGCCCCCCCCAGTCCCTCCAAATACTTACCTAAGACTAGGGTTGTCACCTGTCCGGGATTCACCCAGACAGTCCAAGTTTTGAATCATGTGTCCGGGTTTCAGTCCACCTGAAACCCGGACACATTATTCAGACAGGAATGTGGCTCGGAACAGGGCCTGACAGGAGGGTGAGGGGGTACTATGTGTGCCACATTACTATTCTCTTTGGCGTGCCCAAAGGTGCCACAGGTCTGTTACAATCCTATAGTGTATATTAACCACTTCAGCCCCGGAAGGATTTGCTGCTTTAGGACCGGAGCCCTTTTTGCGATTCGGCGATGCGTCGCTTTAACTGACAATTGCGCGGTCGTGCGACGTTGTACCCAAACAACATTTGCGTCCTTTTTTTCTCACAAATAGAGCTTTCTTTTGGTGGTATTTGATCCCCTCTGCATCATTTCTGATCGCCGCTATAAACAAAAGAAGAGCGACCATTTTGCAAAAAAACCCAAATTTCTTACTTTTTGCTAAAATACAAATCCAAAAAAAAAATATAAAAAAACATTTTTTTTCACCGTTTTTGGCCGATTTATATTCTTCCTCATATTTGCTATAAAAAAAATCGCAATCGGCGTTTATTGATTGGTTTGCGCAAAAGTGGTCGCGTTTACGGATGATGAGAATTCATTTTTGGGGTTTTTATTATTTTTTTTTTTTACTAGTAATGGCGGCGATCTGCGATTTTTAGCGGTACTGCGATATTTCAGCGGACATGTTGGACTATTTTGACACTTTTTTGGGACCATTGGCATTTATACAGCGATCAGTGCTATAAAAATGCACTGATTATTGTGTAAATGTCATTGGCAGTGAAGGGGTTAACCTGCAGGGGGCGCTCTAAGGGTTAACTGTGTTCCCTGGGCGTGTTCTTACTGTATGGGGGCTGCCCTAGCTGGGGAAGGGAAGTGGTCACAGCCTTCGTATACAGGAAGGCTGTGATCAAAGCCCTTCCCCCTCACACAGAGCGGAGGTCCGTGTTTACTTACACGGACCTCCGCTCCTTTGCTCCGGGGGGGCCATCGCGGGTAGCCGGCGGCAATCGAAGCCGCCGCACCCGCTCCCTGGCCCTCCCCGAACACAGTGAGCGCGCCTCTGGCGGCGCGCGCGCGCTCACTAGGCTCGTGAGCGAGGCCGCCGTCGTATGACGGCGATTTGCGCTCACGAGCCACCTTGTCGCCGTCAATTGCCGATCAGCGGTCGGCAAGCGGTTAAAACAAAAAAGTACTGCGCATCGTTAAAGTGTTCGGGTTTGGTTCAAAGAAAAAGTGGCAACCCTACCTAAGACTGATCTCGATCCAGCTCTCTCCCTTCTCAGTGGCTCAGACACAGCAATGTGAGGAGGGAGCAGGGGTGGGGCCAAGTCCCATTCTGTGTGTGTTATGGACATATAGAGCCAGCTCAGGAGCAAGCACACATGAGTGCCCCCAGAGCCAGGAGCGCCAGTGGGAGACCCGAGAAGAGGAGGATCGGTGCTGCTCCATGCAAAACCATTATACAGAGGAGGTAAGTATGAATGTTTGTTTTTAGAATAGAAAAAACAATCACTTTAATGTTAGTTTTATGTTATGTTATTTTTTTAATCAATCCGTTTTTATTAAACTTTAACCAGTTGCCGACTGCCCGCCGTGGATTGACAGCGGCAACATAGCTCTCCTGCGCGAATTGCCATCACCTGACGGCGGGCGCGGGAGCTTGTATTGTGGGCACGCGCCCCGCCAGAGGCACACTCACACGCTCACAGGCTAGTGGGGGGAGCCAATCAGCGGGTGGGGGAGACTCGATTTCCACAGGCCATCCGCGATCGCTCCCCCTCAGTGACAGAACAGGGATCTTTGAATGTAAACAAGCGGATCCCCGTTCTGACAGGGGAGAGGAGAGTGATCGTATGTTCCCAGTATATGGGAGCAGCGATCTCTCTCCTCCCTCAGTCATTCCAGCCCCCACACAGTTAGGACACACCGACAGGGAACACATTTAACCCCTTGATCGCCCCCTAGTGTTAACCCCTTCCCTGCCATTGACATTTACACAGTAATCAGTGGCTATTTACTGATCACTGTATAAATGTCAATGGTGGCAAAAAAATGTCAAAAGTGTCCGATATGTCCACCGCAATATCGCAGTCCCGATAAAAATCGCAAATCGCCGCAATTACTAGTAAAAAAATAATAAAAATGCTATAAATCAATTCTTATAGTTTGTAAACGCTATAACTTTTGCGCAAACCAATCAATATACACGTATTGCTTTTTTTTAACCAAAAATATGTAGCAGAATATATATTAGTTTAAACTGATAAATAAATGTGTTTCTTTATATATTTTTTGGATTTTTTTTTGGATATTTATTATAGCAAAAAGTAAAAAATATTGTTTTTTTTTTCAAAATTGTCGCTCTTTTTTTGTTTATAGCGCAAAAAATAAAAACTGTAGAGGTGATCAAATACCACACAAAGAAAGCTTTAATTGTGGGGAAGTAAAAGACATCAATTTTGTTTGAATACAGCATCGCACGACCATGCAATTGTCAGTTAAAGTGACGCAGTGCCGAATCGCAAAAGAGCTCTGGTCAGGAAGGGTGTAAATCCTTCTGGGGCTGAAGTGGTTAATATATAAAATAACAATAGCAAATAAAAGAAAAAAAGACAAAAACAGTACGTTCCATAAACATACACTATATTACCAAAAGTATTGGGACACCTGCCTTTACATGCACATGAACTTTAATGGCATCCCAGTCTTAAGCCCCGTACACAGGGTTCGACGATCGCATACAACAGGTCGTACTCACGACCGTTGTATGCGATATCGATCGTTCGTATGTGCGATTAGAACAGTCGATGTACGACGGTCGTACAAGGGTGTTGTATGAGCAGACTAGAAAACTTGGTCGTACCAACAAGCGCTCATACGACCATTGTATCGTGTGTATAGAGCAGTTGGTACAACAAGTTGTATTGTGCAAAACACGCATGCTCCGAAGTCAGGAACGGCCGGATGCTAATTACATGCACCTGAACGTTCTTTCTGTGGTCGTACGATCGGGTAGTGCAGTCAGTATGCTGCATACAACAGCCAACATACGATTTTACACGGTCGTACGTGCGATCGTCGAACCGTGTGTACGAGGCTTTAGTCCGTAGGGTTCAATATTGAGTTGGCCCACCCTTTGTGGCTATTAGACATGTGCACAGCTGAAAAATGTGTGTTCTTCGTTTTCCATTTTGTTTTGTTTGTCTTTTTTTGTTTTCGTTTTTTCATTTTTTTTTTAGTTTTTCATTATGATCGAAATTCGTTACTTCGAATAAATTCCTAAATTCAGAAACATTCAAATTTGGTTTGTTCCATTTGTATAGATGCGGTATTCGTTATTTTGAAAATTCATAAATTCGGATAAAATCGTATTCGTTACATTCACTAACCAGCAGACAAATTTGAAAGGATATTCCAATACCTAACTCATCTAATAGTTTATAACTATTATTATAGTTTTTATTATTATTATTTATGATTAAAAAATAATAATAATAGTAAAAAAAAAAACTGTAATAATGGTTAATAATTCATTACGCTCACTAACAGCCACATTTGAAAGGAAATTCCAATACCTACCTATAATTTAATAGTTTATAATTATTATTATAGTTTTTATAATAATTATTATTATTATTATTATCAATAATAATAACAAACTATAATATTGGTTATGGTTAATAAAAATAATAAACGTAATAATTTAATTATAATAGAAATGATCCAAATATTTTTTGCTCTGCAGGATTTTCGGATTTTCGTTCTTTTGAATTTTCGAATTTTCGTTCTTTTGAATTTTCGGATTTTCTTTCTTTTGAATTTTCGGATTTTCGTTCTTTTGAATTTTCGGATTTTCGTTCTTACTTTCGGATTTACGTTCCTTCAAATTTTCTAATTTTGGGATTTTTGAATTTCGGATTTTCGTTTTTTCGGGTTTTCAAATTTCTGATTTTCGTTTTTTTCTGATTTTCGTTCTTTTCAAAAATTTGATTTCAGAAAAATTGGTAAAAATGTTTTTCATTATTCAGATGTTTCCAAATGAACAAATATTCCAAATTTTGACGAACAACGAATTCGGTACGAAAGGAATTGCAAAAGTCTAGTGGCCATAACAGCTTCAACTCTTCTGGGAAGGCTGTCCACAAGGTTTAGGAGTGTCTATGGGAATGTTTGACCATTCTTCCAGAAACGCAATTGTGAGGTCAGGCACTGATGTTGAATGAGAAGGCCCGGATCGAAGTCTTCTCTCTAATTCATCCCAAAGATGTTCTATCGGGTTGTGGTCAGGACTCTGTGCAGGCCAGTCAAGTTCCTCCACCCCAAACTCGATCATCTATTCTATGCCTTTATGGACCTTGCTTTATGCACTGGTGCGCAGTCATGTTGGAATAGGAAGGGGCCATCCCCAAACTGTTCCCACAATGTTGGGAGCATGAAATTGTCCAAAATGTCTTGGTATGCTGACGCCTTAAGGGCCGGTTCACACAGGGGCGACTTGCGATCCGACTTGAGTTGCCTTAAGTTGCCCCGGGTCGCTTGACACAAGAAATCCCATTGAAGTGAATGGGAGCCGTCTTTATGTACGCTACTGAAGTCACTCCGACTTCAAGGCGACTTCAGAAGAGACTCCTGTACTACTTGGAGGCGACTTCTATCCGACTTGTGCCCATAGAATTCAATGGAAGTCAAATCCCCCATCTAAACAGAAGCGACTTTCACAGTGAAAAGAATAGAATTTATTTAGGGCAACCCCCTCCCTCCCTTCTCTGATTGGCCACAGCAAAGTCGCCTGGCATGAAGTGATGTTGTAAGTCGCCTCAAGTCGCACTATACGTTGCCTAAAGTCGCACTGAAGTTGCTTTCAAATCGCCTAGCAAAGTCACCCCACAAGTCGGATCGCCCCTGTGTGAACCGGCCCTAAGAGTTCCCTTCACTGGAACTAAGGGGCCAAGCCCAACCATTGAAAAACAACCCCACACCATAATCCCCCTCCACCAAATGATTTGGACCTGTGCACAAAGCAAGGTCCATAAAGACATGGATGACCTCACAAATGCGCTTCTGGAAGAACGGTCAAACATTCCCATAGACACTCCTAAACCTTGTGGACAGCCTTCCCAGAAGAGTTGAAGCTGTTATAGCTGCAAAGGGTGGGCCAACTCAATATTGAACCCTATGGACTAAAGCCTCGTACACACGGTGCGAAGATCATACGACCGAATGGACCAAATCGTATGTTGGCTGTTGTATCTCACATACTGGCATGCACTAAACGATCGTACGACCAAGCTGAACGTAGTGATGTGTTATGAACGTATAAAGAGAGAGTTCAGGTGCATTTAATTTGTGAATTAGGAACGAACGGACGCTTCCGGCCGTTCCTGACTTCTAAGCATTCGTGTTTAACACATTAAAGCGTGACGTTACTGCACTACCAATGTAAATAAACTCCAAGCAGCCAGCACAACAACTCGTAAAAATCCAACATAGGTGACATAGTGCAGCGCTAAAAATAAATACAAGTTGGTATTGACATTAGGTGAACAAATCAATCACATATGACATCATTTTAAAGTGCATAAGTATGTGCAATAAAGCAACAAAGTGCTGATTAAAATGTCCCAGGGAAACTCTGTATATCCTTAAAGTGCATAGATATGTGAAGCAATAAGGTAATTGATTAAACGCCCTGGGGGGACTCTGTATATCCTTGCCTTATACGGAGTTCATAAAGTGCAATCTCATGAGGCTAAAAACGTGACTTCAAAAATCCACCAGCATTCAGTGTAGACCTCCACCAAAGATGTAAGTGGGCACCCTTACCAGAAAAACTCTAGGTGTGTGCATGAAGGACACAATATGAATCGGACTCCTGGGTCATCAGGTGGAACCTCATAGACCTCCACACCATAGGGGGCACTCTCCACGATATATACTCACTACTCAACCATCCATATGTGGGCATCACACGGACAGGATATCCTAAACAGTGGGTAGCCACAACCCTCCAAAGTATAATAATGGAGATGACCTCAGCAGAAACAAAAGTGCCACATAGCGTAATACCATTAAGGCAAACAGATTTGTTAAAAAGAATTGCACTTACATGCGTAAAAGGGGCGCAATGAATCAGAGCAGGCGTTCCTCAACTGACGCGTTTCGTCCAAAGAGACTTCAACTGTGTTTTGCACATACAACTTGTTTAACCAACTTCTCTGTACACACAATACAATGGTTGTACGACCGCTTGTTGGTACAACCAAAGTTTTCTAGTTTGCTCATCCAACTTCTGTTGTACGACCATCGTACCTAGGCTGTACTAACGGTCGGATGATCGTACAATGTCCGGCCGTGAGACCGTTTGCATACAACCGTTGAACCATGTGTACGAGGCTTAAGACTGGGATGCCATTAAAGTTCATGTGCGTGTAAAGGCAGGTGTGCCAATACTTTTGGTAATATAGTGTACCTCCCACCTTTTTGTGAATTATAGACAGGTAAAGCCTCCAAAAAATGTAAGAGTACCTTACAAAGATCCTGACTCACCTCTGAAATTCTGTACAGAACGCACATCATCCTGGGACAAAATATTGGTGGCAAGCTGCACAACAACATCCACAATGCTCTCTTGAAGGGTCTTCTTGACAATATTTTAAAGGAGAAGTAGAGCCAAAGCTGGTTTAGCTATACTTCCCCTGGGGATCAGAGGAGTGCAGATCGTTCTACATTTCTGTGACCCGTTTTCAGCAGAGAGTGGGCTGAATAATGCTAATATATTGCAACTTACCAATCATTGGATGTGGTGGCTGCATTCGTTTTTTTTTTTTCTTTCTCTCTGCTTTCACCTGATAATCTGGCCAGTGACACACCTCCTGTATTAAAGTGCCCCCACCATGGATGAAGGAGCACAGGGGGCACCTTTGGACAGCAGCATTGTCAGTCTTGGGGGGGGGGGGGGGGAAGTGTTAGATGTACTAGCAAATTTAGATACACTAAAATTGGAGACAAACTCTAGCTTACACTGCAGTTACAGCAACAGTTTTTTTTTTCTTTTGGGAGGTTTTACACCCCAGTCCATTTGTAAATGGTTTGTCTCAACATTCTAAACTGATACATTTGCAGGAGAGCATGTTCTGTTGTAAAATAACAGACTTACTGGCTGGATCATCAGATGTAAAAAAAAAAAAGAAAATATAAAAAAGAAAACAAATGCAGCTATCACATTTAAGTATTGGTAAGCTGCAATATAATAAATGTTTGCCTTTGCGTTTAATACCGCTTCCCTGCCAGTGACATTTATACAGTAATCAGCGGCTATTTAAATTTCTGATCGCTGTATAAATGTCATTGGTCCCAAAAAAGTGTAAAAAATGTCCGACATGTCCGCTGCAATGTCGCAGTCCCGATAAAAATCGCAGATTGCCGCCATTACTAGTAAAAAAAAAAAATAATAATAAAAACGCCATAAATCCATTCCCATAGTTTGTAGACGTGATAACTTTTGCGCAAACCAATCAATAAATGCCGGTTGCGATTTTTTTTTACCAAAAATATGTAGAAGAATATATATCGGCCAAAACTGATGAATAAAGTGAAAAATATTGTTCTTTTTCAAAATTTTCGGTCTTTTTTTGTTTACAGCGCAAAAAATAAAAACCGCAGATGTGATCAAATACCACCAAAAGAAAGCTCTATTTGTGGGAAATAAATGATAAATATTTTGTTTGAGTACAGAGTTACACGACCGCGCAATTGTCATTCAAAATGCGACAGCACTGGAAGCTGAAAATTGGTCTGGGCAGGAGGGGGGATTAAGTGCCCAGTAAGCAAGTGGTTAATTAATCAGCCACAAAATGGGTATGGTGCTTGCGAACTTAGCACCTATATTTGCATATGATGTCGTTCGAAAGGTAAAAATGTGGTCCTTTAGTTTTATTTGGAAAAAAAAAAACACAAGTAGTCACCAAGGAAATCTGATTGTGTAATCCAAAGAATTATTGGCTGCTCTGATGCTGGGTTAAGGCCACTGCTGCTCTGAGCATGAAGAAAATATAGTATCAGCTATTCTACGACATCTAGTGGTAAGTGTGTAGTACTGCATCCTGCAAAAACAAATATTCAGGTCTCATGTCAAAGATGCCAATTATGATAAAACTAAGCAGATAATTGGCTTGATTTATTAAAGGCTGAAAAGTACAAAGTAGAGCTAATTGTTTTCACATGTAAACATTTGTATCATATGACCAATTCACATTACGCACTGTGATAGTAAAGGTGGCCCATTCATGTTGACATGAAAGCATGGAAAAACAGACATGCTATTTTTTTTTTGTGCAGCAAGATGGTTCACATCAGATAGACAGACTACAGGGAGGGCTGGAGACTGCAGGAAGCAACAAATTCTGGAAAAGGGGATCTGAATAGGTGAGGCTTTCTGATGTATGTTAAGTAGCCCTGACCAATCCCCAACCTGGGTTGGCAGGGGGCAGGCCACCTTAAATACTGTGGTTTGCCCAGTGGGGGGAGGAGGAGAAGTTCAGGTGGAAGTGACAGAGATGGAATAGTGTGGAGGCTGTCAGGGCCTGGAGGGAGCCCCCAGTCTGGGGGGGGGGGGTGACCTCAGCTTGGGAGAGCTCGGGTGCAACCAGGAGGAGAGAGCGAGATCCTGGTGGAGAGGCACAAGGGTGAGCTGAAATAGGACAGCAGGAGAGAACATCAGAGAGATCTCCGGAAGGAACTACAAGTAACAATGAGTGACAGCCCAGGGGAAGGAGATGCACAAAGCAGATTGGGAGGAAGACAGTCTGGCAGAGGTGCAGGAAGAGACTGGGATCTGGTGTCATGGACAGTGTGCGGATGGGCTGGGAGATGTAGTCCATCATGGCTAGCTAGCACCAACTAACTGACTTTCCTACACAAGGGTAACCTCAACCCCATACCCACAACAGGTGGTCCGGAGACCTGATAAATCTACGTCAGGTTTCACATGTGCTGGCTAGGCCGTACAAGTCTGTTTGGAGGCCTGGTAAATTTCCTTCCAGGTCTCACCCGTGCAAAGCAAGAAGTGTGCTGGAGAGAGGAACCAGGAGTTGTAAGCAAAGCAAGAAGTGTGCTGGAGAGAGTATGGAGAAGTGTATATAGTGATCCCGTTTACAGAACTGTTAATTCTTGGGCATCCCATAACTACCCCAATCCCTATCCAAGTTCAATCCCCAAATAAAAACAAAAAAACAAAGAGCAAGCCTGTATTCTGACTCCGGATGCCAGTAGGAGAGTGATTGAGGGCAGTTGGGAGCAGGTGAACCACACTAACCAGTCACCCCTAGGGGGGCCATTGGCTACATTTGGGGGCTCGTCCGGGATTTGCCTGTTCTCACGTAATGCTGCCAGTCATGGCCCCTAGCAACCAAAGTCGACAGAGCCGAGGAACTTTGTTAATGTGCCTTTAAATATGTGGATTGAACCTGGGGGAAAGGATTTATGTGTTTGCCAGCTGAACTGTGCTATGACAAGTGTGCCGTTGTCCATAGCAACCGACAGGAGCCGTTGCCAACCTCTGCAGTCAATTGCCCAGTTGCCCCAACCAGCGCTGGGAACGGACACTTGCAAGTAATATCCTGTAATTCGGTGACTTGTATCATGAGCTGTCGCCCTAAGGGGGCCATTGGCTACATTTGTTTTGGAAAGAGTGGAGAGGGATTAGAGCCCCTGTCAGTTTTTATTGCTGTCTGTGCCCCTGTTAAGAAGGTTCACCCGCTCTATTTGTCCTGTTTACCATTATCATTGAAAGTAAAAGTAAACAGAAAACCCCAATTTTTGTGTTGTCCCCAGAAAAGTAGAAGATGAGAAATCTTCCAATAGGGACACTAGTTCTGGTGACCTGGGGGTCCCCAAAAATTCCTTTAATTTGCAGAGATATCCTCTCACTTCCTGTTTGGCTATGGGCTATGTGAAGGTAAATCTCTGCAATAAGAAAAAAAAAGTTTTGCCCATAGTTCTACTTTAACCACTTGCCGACCGTCAACCGCAGTTTGACGGCGACAAAGTGGTGCGATATCGCAAATCGCCGTCATATGGCGGCGGCTGCGAGATCGCTCACTGTGTTCGTGGAGGGCCAGGGAGCGGGCGCGGTGGCTTCAATTGCCGCCGGCTACCCGTGATGCCCCCCCCCCCCGGAGTGAAAAAAGGAGGTCCGTGTAAGTAAACACCTCCGTTCTGTGAGAGGGGGAAGGGCTGTGATCACAGCCTTCCTCTACACGGAAGCTGTGATCGCTTCCCTTCCCCTGCTAGGGCAGCCCACATACAGTTAGAACACGCCCAGGGAACACAGTTAACCCTTAGAGCGCCCCCTGCCGGTTAACCCCTTCACTGCCAATGGCATTTACACAGTAATCAGTGCATTTTTATAGCACTGATCGCTGTATAAATGTCAGTGGTCCCAAAAAAGTGTCAAAATGGCCCGACATGTCCGCCCCAATATCGCAGTACCGCTAAAAATCGCAGATCGCCGCCATTACTAATAAAAAATAAAAAAATAAATAAAAACCCCAAAAATGAATTCTCATCATCCGTAAATGCGGCCACTTTTGCGCAAACCAATCAATAAACACCGATTGCGATTTTTTTTTATCGCAAATATGAGGAAGAATATAAATCGGCCAAAAACGGTGAAAAAAAAAGTTTTTTTGTATTTTTTTTGTATTTGTATTTTAGCAAAAAGTAAGAAATTTGGGTTTTTTTGCAAAATTGTCGCTCTTCTTTTGTTTATAGCGGCGATCAGAAATGACGCAGCGATGATCAAATACCACCAAAAGAAAGCTCTGTTTGTGGGAAAAAAAGGACGCAAATTTCATTTGGGTACAAAGTGACGCAGCGCCGAATCGCAAAAAGGGCTCTGGTCCTAAAGGGGGAAATCCTTCCGGTCCTTAAGTGGTTAAAGAGGAGAGATTGCGCTGCCTGAGAGCCCAGCGGAAGAGTGACACTGGCTGCAGTAGACGGAACAGGGAGAGCCTAGAGAGACTGCTGAGGACTGAGCTGTCAGGAGTAGGGTTGCCACATCATCCCTTTAATCCAGGACAAATATTAATTACACAGGTTCTCTGGCTGATTAAGGTGGTAATTAAACTCACTTGGTGCCTCATCTGCATTAAATTAGCCTCAGAACAACCTGTGTAATGCATGTGTGCCCTGGATTAAAGGGATGATGTGGCAACCCTAGTCAGGAGTGAGAGCCAAGGACTGTGCAGAACAGAGAGAGCAGCAAAAGAGCCACACACCAGGCACAGGCTTCGGAGGGGAGCCTCAGAGTACAGCATGACCTCTCACCTACACCGCATCCAACAAAAGAGGCCCTTTAGCCACTTCTTATTTCAGTTAAACTTATTTTGCTAAAATCCTAAACAAAACAGTCGCGCTAGGAAATGATGAAAGAATATTAAAAATAACAATAATTTGCATTAATTGTCCATCAACTGCAGCTGAAGATGCATAACTCTTTCATTTGTTCAATAAGCACTGGGCTCATTGAGCCACTAGTAAGTCCCAAGTGATTAGTGACAGAAAAAAAGTGCATCAAAGTGAAAAACTCCTGATAATAAAGGAAAAAATTGTGAAAAATAGAAAATAAAAAATACAAATTGAAAATAGCAGCACAGTGCCAATTAGATTGTGACTTTTCTTCTAAAGATGTACAGACATCGGCCTCTAATCCTTTGTTGGCATTCACCGCCACCAAGGAGCATGCACACCATGTGGGATAGAGAGATGGGTACTCTTACCAGAATGGATCGTCTATTCCTAGTGAGTCAATCAAGCAGGCAGCCGTAACCTGCTGCAAGGTGTATTGAAGGCGCTCTCACTTTCCTAGAAACGTGTCTTGATACAGGATCCAAACTATGTAAAACTTGCGTCCAACCTCCCCAGCGGCACATACTCTGACATTGTTCAGAAAACCTTGCAGTCAGCCATGGCACCTCCTCCTGAGAAACATCCGCCTGCGCAACTTCTCCAAAACACACCCCTTCTCTCAACTATTGCCTACACCTTGCAGCAGGTTACGGCTGCCTGCTTGATTGACTCACTAGGAATAGGCGATCCATTCTGGTAAGAGTACCCATCTCTCTATCCCACATGGTGTGCATGCTCCTTGGTGGAGGTGAATACCAACAAAGGATTAGAGGCCGATGTCTGTACATCTTTAGAAGAAAAGTCACAATCTAATTGGCACTGTGCTGCTATTTTAAATTTGTATTTTTTATTTTCTATTTTTCACATTTTTTCACAATTTTTTCCTTTATTATCAAGAGGTTTTCACTTTGATGCACTTTTTTTCTGTCACTAATCACTTGGGACTTACTAGTGGCTCAATGAGCCCAGTGCTTATTGAACAAATGAAAGAGTTATGCATCTTCAGCTGCAGTTGATGGACAATTAATGCAAATTATTGTTATTTTTAATATTCTTTCATAATTTCCAAGCGCGACTGTTTGTTTAGGATTTGTGTTTTATATCCAGGATAGTATCACGAGGATCACGGTTGCTGCTTGGTGGTCATACATTCTTTGTCTTTTTGCACTTTAGCGCGATACTATTTTTAATATATTTACCTAAACTTATTTTGCTGCCATTGGAACTTTGTTACTGCCAGGAAAATCTGCCTAGGACATGGTCCCAGCTTTGCCCTGACTATTACAAATTCTCTCAGTTTGAGATTGAACATTTCAACAAGAGTTTAAGGGCCCTGCCACCGGCAGACTGCATACTTGTTCTTCCACTGGCCAGGGGTTTCCATGGGGCCTAAGAATATCAGACTGTTTCATAGCTCCCAACTGTCCCTGATTTTGAGGGACTGTCCCTGATTTGGAACAAAGTCCCTCTGTCCTCCTCATTAGTCCCTCATTTTGGTCTGATCTATCTAGTTGTATGTAAAATGCACTTTTTATCTTTCAAAAAAGTGTTTCCCAGTGCTAAACCTTTCATCCAATTTCTAAATTGCTGCATTTGTAAAAAAAAAAAAAAAAAACAGTATAAAGGAATAGTAATGGTAAAAAAGCACTTGTGGGTTTAACTCAGTGGTTCTCAACTCCGGTCCTCGGGACCCACCAACAGGCCAGATTTTAAGTATTACCTTGGGGAGATGCAGACTAGAATACTGCAATCACTGAGCAGCAAATGATATCACCTGTGATGTATTTCAGTTATCCTGCAAACCTGGCCTGTTAGTGGGTCCCGAGGACCGGAGTTGAGAACCACTCGTTTAACGAATCTTATTTTTTGTATTATTCTCCATTAAGGGGGCATGGCGTGGGTGTGTCCTATGCCTACATACGTTTGCTAATAGGTGTCCCTCGTTACCACCTCAAAAAGTTGGGAGGTATGCTGTTTATTAAAGCGGTAGTAAACCCATCCTGTGCTATTTCCACTATATAAAGCATCCCTGCCTAGTGAACTTGTCTATCTGTGTCTATCGCTTCCTACCTTATCCCTTTAGGTATAATCCATCTTTTTCTAACCAATAACGTAGCCCGCGCATGCGCAGTTAATCACATTTTTGGGCAGGCTCTTCTTGCTGGAAAAATGGTGTTTACATGCCAGGGCTACGTCATTTCCTTTGCCTGACGTCAGCTCCGAGATCCCGCGAGACTTTCACATTCACAAGCTGAGCCTCTACCCGCTGGGCTTGATGAGTACTGCGCACGCGCGGGATTAGGGACATGGGAACAAAGTATGGGCGGAAGTAAGATCAGTACAGAACACGGAAGACAGACGTTAGAATGGCGGCGGCTGCAGAGGAAAATGAACTTTATCAAATGCAGTGATTTTACAAGTAAGAAGCCTTCATATATTTTCCCTATGCGGCGATTTCACTTAAAGTAACTTAAGGAACTTCATTCTGTTTTTTTTCAGGTAAATGTATGAGAGTTTACTACCGCTTTAGTGAGCAGGGCCCTCTGATTCCTTCTGTATTGAATTGTATTGCAACTGTACCGTCTGCCCTCATGTTGTAAAGCTATATAGATCCTGTACAGGGGCTTATCATGAAATTAGTGGGCCGTGTGCAAGCCCACACTGCACCGATCATCCCCGGCTGCCAACCAGGGAGAGATCATCCATGGGTGCAGTGTGGGTGAGAGCACAGTGGGCCCCCCACCCCTCAGGGCCCGTGTTCAGTGAACACCCTGCACCCATGGATGATACACCACTGATCCTGTATAATAGTAATAACAACAATAATAATTGCATCTCCAGGAGTTCCCATTTAGAGTTACATATTCTCTATTGCAGGGGTAGACAACCTTAAAGCGGGGGAGATCTCCCTGAACAACATTGGAGAGGTCAAAGATCACTGGGCACAGTGTTGCCTACTCACGCCTGATTTAAACCACTAATTGCCATACTATTGTGTCGCAATCGCATGCATTGCACGGCACATCGCCTCCTCACCACCTGTCAAACACATTTGGTTCGCTTTTCAGGAGAGCAGCAGTGCCTACTGCACTTGTGAATGAACCCTTACTGTTCTGCTTTCACACTGATGTGCTGCAGTGTACCCACACCGGGGGTGCAGCGCAGTGCATCTGCGACTTTCCTGGCATAGCTGCACTTAGCCATAGACTTCTATTATATCCTGCAGGTGTGGTGCACTTTCTGAAAGTGCACCAAAACTCCTGCATTCAGAAAGTGCACCAAACCCGCAGGATATAATACAAGTCTATGGCTAAGCACAGCAAACGGCAGGAAATCTGCAGGTACACTGTACTGTACCCCCCCAGTGTGGGTAAACCGCAGCACATCAGTAGGAAAGCAGCCCTATACTTTAATGCCCAGGGTATTACTTCAAACTGACCCAAAGATCTTTCCTTTCCTGCTGCTGGTACCACTCTGGAAGATCGCTGGCCGGTATAAGAGGTGGAGTGCAGTTGGAATCACTCCACATGGGACAGGAGCCGGCACCACAGAGGAGGCATCAGCTTATACGGCTCTTGCTTCCTACTACAACTCCAACTTTACAAGTAGTCCCTCTGCATTGCACTCTGTTTGATGCTCTGGAATGGCGGTAGGGTATCACCTGTCCAGGATTCACCCGGACAGTTAGGGTTTTGAATCAGGGTTTCAGACTGCCTGAAACCCAGACACATCATTCAGACTTGACTATGGCTTCCTAGCAGGGTTGCTGGCTGCAGTTGTCTAAGCTGAGAGTGTCTGTTACAGTCTCTTTCACACTGCACAAAGCCAGCACTAACAATGCCCCCCCAAATACACACACACAGACGGGAGAGGAGAGAGGGCTTGATCTGCAACTCTTTCGTGCCTACCCTTCTGTGTCTGCCCACACTCCAATCCCTGGCACTGTGCCTCAGAAAAGGAAAGCGGGGGCTGGAAATTTGATGTCCAGCAGCCACTGATACATCTGAATGAGAGGTGCTGACTGCCAAAGGGTGAGTGAGCTCACCCTCCATCCCTGTCTCTGTCTGTGACTGAAGTTTCCCCCCTTCTCTCTCCTGCCTCTGAGTCAATACATTAAGGTAAATCAGGGTTCTCAGAGCACCTTTTTTTACCAGAGGGGGAACGCTGTGGGTGTTCCCCCTTACATCAGAGTCCTCAGTATTCCCCCTTAAATCAGGGTTACCAGACCATCCCTTATGTTAGTGTCCCCAGGTTTCTCCCTTAAATCAGAGTCTGCAGAGTCCCCCTTTACTGGAAAAGGGAACTCTGCGAAATCAGATGTAACAGGGGAACTCTGTGGATTCAGATGTAAAAGGGGAACTCTGTGGACTCTGATGTAAAGGGTGACGTTTGTTATTAACTTCATATGATTAGAAATGTTATTTAATAGCAAAATATATGTATAGTTTATTCTATTAAAAAAATTGCAGTGCACCGCTAAAGTGTTCGGGTTTGACTTGAAGAAAAGGTGGCAACCCTAAATGGTGGGTCAGCAAACCCAGACCGAGATCTATCAGTCACCTCTGCTCTTCTATGTGTTATCACATTGTTGTCAGCCAGGTCGTTCTGCTCTCATACACCCAGAATGTATGGCAAGGCCTTACACAGCCTATACCTCTGGTTCCCCCTTATTGCCTGTGAATTACCATTGTTTGTTCCTGTGCTGGATATCGGGTTAACCCTGTTAGACCTGTAAATGTGCACTCACCGGCCACTTTATTAGATACACCTTGCTAGTACGGGGTCGAACCCCTTTTTGCCTTCAGAACTGCCTTAAAGAAGAGGTCCAGCCCCCCCACAAAAAAATTAAAAGTTAGCGGCTACAAATACTGCAGCTGCTGACTTTTAATATAAGGACACTTACCTGTCCAGGGATCCCACAATGTTGGCACCCCAGACCATCTTCGGATCGGCTGTCAGGTGCAGAGGCTGCCATTCCTTGTAAGGGAACCCAGCAGTGAAGCTTTTTGGTCTCTCAGCCGGTTCCCTACTGCGCATGGGCAAAGCTCGCTGCGCTTTCTAATTGGTCCGGCAGTGGAGGAAGCAGGCGAACTTCCGAGAGATGGCGCCGCGGCCCCGTCTCCCGGAAGTGGGGAACAGTACCTGTCAAAAACTGGTACCCCCCCCCCCCCAAAAGGTGGTAAATGTGGCACCGGAGGGGGGGGGTGGAGACAGATAAACAGAAGTTCCGCTTTTGAGTGGAACTCCGCTTTAATTCTTCGTGGCATAGATTCAACAAGGTGTTGGAAACATTCCTCAGAGATTTTGGTCCATAGTGACATTATAGCATCACACAGTTGCTGCAGATTTGTCGGCTGCACATCCGTGATGCGAAACTCCCGTTCCACCACACCCCAAAGGTGCTCTATTGGATGAGATGTGGGGAGTGTGGAGGCCATTGGAGTGCAGTGACCTCATTATCCAGTGGTGAGATGATTGGAGCTTTGTGACATGGTGCATTATCCTGCAGGAAGGAGCCATCAGAAGATGGGGACACTGCAGTCATAAAGGGATGGACATGGTCAGCAAAAATACTCAGGTAAGCTGTGGTGTTTAAAGTGGTTGTCAAGATG
>BLSH010018949.1:666237-682354 GCA_018402905.1 Glandirana rugosa | reverse complement strand
AAAAACAAGCAAGTGAAAGAAGGCAAAAACACGACAACCCCAAAACCAAACACCTAACTAACTATCTAACTAAATACAAATGCAAGACACACAAAGGCAAAACAGGCAGATATCAAATGAGAATAGGGAGGAAAATACCGAGGGTGGAATGGTGAAGGAGGGAGCAAAATGCAGGTTCCAGGGGGACAGAACACGGATCAGATCAGGTCAGGTCAGGTCTGGAGCATGGATCAGTACAGGTCAGGCTCGGGCAGGATACGGCTTGCAGAGAAAACGCTGAAGCACTGGGACTGGGTGTAAGGCGGGCTTATATAGTCCCAGCAGCCCCATCAGGTGTAGCTTAATGACCTGTGTACTCCATCTGCTAGGAGACACCCACTGGTGGCCACCAGAACTACACCCTTTGATATTCCATACAACAGTGCCACCCGCAGGTGACCCGAGCAAGTACACAGGTCCTGACACAGTCGTTGGAGTTCATGTAGTCCAGGAAGTGGCTCCAAAGAGACTGGGGACTGAGATGCATCAAATCATGAAAATAAGAGAAAAAATATTTATTTAAAAAAAAAGGCAATGATTATAATACACAAGGCTTTACCAACTGAATAAAATCGAAGTGAAGTTACTGCGCTACCTAAATAAATGAAATAAAAGCAGCCAGCACAGCAATCGTAACAAAATTGTAAATATAAACTATAAACTCCAAAGTAATGCAGCGCTAAAAATATAAGGATATCCTATAGAGATAGCCTATGGAGCCTACACATAATGTGAAAGCATCTATACCAAACATATAATAATTGTAGTGTACAAATATTTAAAGTGCAAAATTAAGGTGCAATAAAGTATATGCAATCAAATGTACTGTCCATATGATAAAAGTCCATATAACTTCTTGGGAGTTGTGAATAGTGTTATATCACCCACCGGCATGTACAGTGCACCTCCACCAAATGTATATGTCTAGGTACTCTTACCAGAGCCCTCTAAATTCAAGCGTGATCTGTGAAAATGGTGATAAACCACAGGACTCTCGGAATGAGATGGTACAGTAGGGAGGAGCCTCATATCAGGGCACACATCCAGTTACCACCCCATCCTTTTCTCCGTCCCCTTCATATAAATATATATATATATATATATATATATATATATATATAGGGACATTGGAACTCTCCCGCACAGGTCCTTCACCAATTGGTACCGGATATCCTCATAAATGTGACCTCTCCTCCCACCTCTCTCCGGACCCCAAACACACACCACTACCGTATTCTTCCGTGCCCGGCGTCATATGGACAGTGCATTTGATTGCATATACTTTATTGCACCTTAAAGATGTGTACACTACAAGTATTACATGTTTGGTATAGATGCTTGCACATTATGTGTAGGCTCCATAGGCTATCTCCTTACTATATTTTTAGCGCTGCATTACTTTGAAGTTTATTCTTTACCAGCTGAATGTCTTTCCATTACTGTTCACATCTACTTTGATGTTGATACATTTTAGTTTATGGTGTTTATTGCTGGAAGAGCTAGTGATCCCTGTCCACTGAATAGAGGACAGATTGGAAGAAAGAGAAGGACTTGGAAATGCTAGTGAACATCAAGCTAACCAGCAGCACCAGTGTCAAACAGCAGCTACAATCAAATACAATCCCAGATTTAGGAAAATGGGTGAAGAAGGCCATATATTTAAAATGAAGTAAAACTGAGCATTGCACTATAAAGACAGATCATTCAAAGCTGGGCTGCTCAGGCACCTACCCAAGGCTGGCGGGCTGTGGTGTCACCTCATCTCCTCCTCTCCTCAGGTGCGGGCAGCGGCTCTTGAGGCTCCTCCCGTGGCCTCTTCCTGTTGTGTCTCTTTCCTGTTCCTCCACAGCACTAGGCATCCAATAGGTTCACCTGACACTTTGGCTAATCGGGAAACCGGTCTTGTGACCTACCTCCTGATTGGTGGGGAGGAATATTAGTGTGAAAATGGCGAAAATTAATTTGCTACCATCACACAACTGGGTGGGTTTGGGGCGCAGTACTCTGCACCCCAAGCCAACCCTTTTTTTTGAAGCCTATTAGAGCCCCTGGCTCTAATTACATGCATCAAAAAAGCACTCCCCCTCCCATTGGAATCCACAGTCCGGCACCCTGATATGTAGATAAGTGGGCCGGACGCGGGGGCGGCGCCCGTGTGCCACTGGCTGTAGATAAACAGGTACAACTGATGTTGGAGGATTTGTTTCATGTCTGTGTATCACCTGAGGCCAGTCACTTCACTGGGTATAGATGGAGGGTTTACATACACTTTATGCCTTCTAATGTACTGTTGGTAATAGTGTACAAAAACAAGTAAAAGCAATACATGTTACTAGTGAGAATAAATGCGGCCAGGACCGCTGATAGGGGGGGTACAGCCAGCCCCCATGTGGGGGGCCCGGAGCACACAGGGGGGATTAGTGACAGATGACAATTGTGTCTCTTTCCCTGCAGCAGATGAATGTTGCTCTCCTTCCCTACAAGCTTTTATCTGATAAGAAAAACAGTCATCCCTCACTAATCCCCCTCCTCTCAGCACTGGAGTTTGTTATCTCTAATTTAGGCTCCATTGTACACTGGCTTAAAAAAAAAAATCACTGCTTCTACAGGAGTTTAGTGTTTTGCCTGTAGAAGCAGCTCAATGTTATCCTATGTGTCCATACACAGGACGATTACAGGCATATTTTAAGCTCAACGTTTAAGAGACAGAAAAAAAAAACCCTTCTGGTTCTCCTAAACTCGTCTAAACTTTGTACAAAAAATGTTCTATATGAGCGTTTTTTTCTGCCAATTGAACTGGAGTTTTCTTTTTCTCTCCCTCTGATCCTGGAGCCTGTATATTTTTTTGATCTCATCTTCATTTTTATTTATTAACTCTGTTTTATCTTTCAGATTTAGCAGGAATTCTGTGAGTTATGTTGTATCTGTGTCTGCTAATAGTTTATTGCATTTTTAGCGAAATATAGCTTTAATACTTTCTAGGGGGGAGCCCTGTCACATAGTCTGTATGGGGCCCCGCGATTATCAGCAGCCCTGAATGCGGCAATTGGTTGCAGTGGAACAGTAAGATAGTGGAAGATTGTGAACAGAAAGTAGAAATTTCAGCAATTAATTTGAATTAAGGAGCCCCGAGATTGCAGACGCGTCCTAATGGTCCCCATGTCAATAGTTATATGGCCTTTATGAGCAAAGCTAACTACAAAACAGTAATGTTTTTTTTTTTTTTTCAAAGAGCCATAAAGCTGACAACTTTGTGCTAATGTCATTAGCTGACATGTTTGTAATCACAGTTAAAGCAGAACTAAAATGCACAACTTTTTTTTTTCATTATGGATAGAGTAAGGGAGGGTTACAGCCCCAAGTGAAGGAATCCCTGGTTGTCACTAGAACTAGTGTTCCCATTGGAAGAGTATCCATCCATTACTGTTCTGGTGACAATCCAAAATTTGGAATTTTCTTTTACTTTTAGTGATAACAGCAAACAGGACCGAGGGTGAATCTCTGCAAATGGGGGGAACAGACAGCAAAAAGGAGTTCTAATCGCTCTCCACTCTATCTAAAACTAAAAGGCTTTGGCTTAAGGGTGCATGCAGAACCATGCCAGAGTTTCACTGTTCCCCCTCCCCACTGGTCTGCACTCACACTGGATTGTAAGCAAGTGTTCCTGGGCACACTTATACCAATGCCTCTACTAACCACACCAGTGATCCCACCGCCCAATTGCTTCCACACACCCCAAGTAACCCCAGCAGCTCTGCACATGTTCAGTTTTCAGTGAGTTTCTATGCTGAGCATTTCCTCCCTATCACATCTGAGCAGCCCATGTGACTGTAGAGTCACACATGTGGGCATATACACAGTGGTAAATGACAGCCCACTCCCATCCTCCTCCTCTATGCCAACTATCTGAGCTAAACACAATGGGGGGCAGGATATTACATGTAGATTGACGGAGGCTTCATCTCCTGCCTATTCTAAGACACAGGCTGGAGGGGTATGACAGAAATACGCTCACACTATGTTATTTCCACAGAATGATAAAGATTTAATTTCAAATATATATTTGTATGCCAATTTAAAACAGTTTATTATTTATTTTTGCTCTGTATTCCAAAGGCTTTTTTATTTTGAACATGTGACCAGCAGCAGAGGACTAGAAGCTCCTCCTACTTATGTTTCCCTGCAGACAGGCTGGGAAAGAGCTGTGTCATGTGACAGCTGTATATCGATTAGAATGGGAAATCAATCAGCGCAGACCCACGCACTATAATAAGACTGACAAATGAGTACCAAAGAGCCACTGAACACACAGGGCAAATACAATCACCTCCCTTAATTCATACAATAATAATCAAACTGTGCAGCGCTCCTAGGTGATAAATAAAAGTCCAAAAGTTCATCCAAGAAAGCTTCCTCACACGTGCTGTATAAGTGGAGTCTCAAAGCATGCAAAATTCAGCTTCACACGTGAGAAAGGGTGCTCAGGGGTTCGTCACCAATTCCACAGGCTGCTCACCTTTCTCTTATGATCCTTATTATAGGGATCACACAGAGCCTCTGCCTTTAATTAGGGAAAAGGCACCAACCCTTCTCAAGCAGTAATGCAGGTAGGAAATCCTGGATGACACATATGGTCACTTCTCCCAGAGCCTCTCCGATTGCGTTAATACACAGAAAGCAAATAGAGGACATATAGTGCTCTCCGTATGATAATAACTGTTTATTGTTTTAAAAAGTGTTGCACTTACATTAAAAGGCACTAAGACCTAATGCCAGGTAAACAAACTTTATCTCACAAAATCCAGACATCCATCATATTCTGTGCATCAAACACATTTGTGCGGGTGACGTCACTTGCTCCCTCCGTACGCGTTGCGTTCCACTTAACCAGAACTTCTTCAGCGGATGTGGAAATGACGTCAACTTCCGCTTTAAATAATCAGTAACCGCACTTTGACCCAGGAACCACTCATGGTAACAGGATATGATGGTACGAATAACATGTCAACTTATCCGGAGGAAAGATGGAGAGACCCCCACATATAGGCACCCCCAGGGGGGGATCATACAGGAAAAAGAAAGGGAGGAGAGGGGACAAGAGGCTTAGAAAAACCAAGGCCCCATTAGGAACAGTTTTTTTTCAATTTAAGTGGTGTTCCATTGACAGATGATGAGCTTAGAGTATTGGATAAAGGGCTAAAATATGCCCCAGTACATAATCTGAATACATTTCAGACTTACATAAACATAAAAAAATATATACGTACTCTTAACATTAAGAAAGATTTCCTTTCTAATACAAGCAGATTAGACTCTAGGGATACCACTAGTCATTTGAAATTACATAACCGCTCCACCTTCAATCCTGTTAATAAGGATAATAAATATATAGATGTTTTTAAGAATAAAGTGTGTCAAGAATTGCAATCTTTAGTGGTAAGGAAAGTATCTGATCCGGAATACATTCGGAAGGGTATCCATTCCTTGGAGACAAAGAAGACATTATTATACGTCCCGCAGACAAAGGAGGAGGGTTGATAATTATGAATAAATCCTCATACCTATCTGAAATAATTCACCAATTAAGTGACCAGAATACATATAAGATTCTCAACAAAGAGCCCATGCTGACCTACAAAGATGAATTACACAGACTTGCAGAAAAAGGACAGGTGGAAGGTATTTTAAATTAGGAGCCACGGTATATCTAGACCCTTTGGGCTGCAGAACCCCGATTCTATATATTTTGACTAAAATACACAAGGATAGTCAGAACCCACCTGGCAGACCAATAGTCAATGGCATTGACTCGGTGTCTGCCAGGTTGGGACAATATATGGACACCTTCCTTCAGCCATGCGTGATAAAAACTGAAGCATTTCTGAGAGATACTAGGCACATTATTCAAATATTAGAGAATTTGGAATACTCATCTACATATGCTGGCTAGTAACTGGGGATGGGAGTTCCGTATACACCATTATTAGCCATGAGGATGCTATCTCTGCAGTTGAATGGGCCATAGGAACAACAGAATTATCTGTAAAGCATAAAAGATTTCTGATAGAGTGCTTCAATTTTTGTTTATCTAGGAATTATTTTTGGTTCCAAAATCATTTCTACCTTCAAATAAAGGGAGTGGCTATGGGGGGACGTTTTGCTCCCAGTGTGGCCAGCTTGTTTATGGCCCACTGGGAGGAAGAATACGTATTGAAAGATCATCCCACCGAGCTAAAGTGCTACAAAAGGTTCATAAATGACCTTCTCTTAATTTGGGAAGGTGACAGACCGAGCCTAATTTCCTAAAACATGATGGCAATAACAAAAATATTTCTCTCACTTGGAATGTTAGTAATGACAAAGCAGTTTTTTTGGACCTGGAGATCATGATGAGAGGTGGCAGATTTGAGACAGTCACCCATTTTAAGCCTAGGGATAGGAATTCCTACATATCATGGGGGAGTTGCCACCATCATTCGTGGTTAGGCAACATCCCCAGAGGTCAGTTCATTTGACTTAGGCGGAATTGCTCAAGAGTGGAAGATTATATTAGCCAGTCTAGAATATTACGAGATAGATTCAAACAAAAAGGATATAGTAGAGCTGATCTAGAGGAAGGAGAAAGGGTCAGAAAGATGGAAAGAGAGACTTTAATGTATCCCAAACCTAAAGAGGATTTAGATAAGAACCACCAATATAAAGTAGTCCTTGATTACAACATACATTACAAAAAGATAGAAAAAAATCATAACGAGGAACTGGCCTATATTAAAATAGGATAAGGTATTGGGATCTACATTACCAGAGAGACCATCATTCATTTATAAAAAAAAAAGCCCCAACCTTGAGGGATAGACTGGCCCCGGGAGCTGTGGACCCACCAATCTATAGAGAGAATAGACTTTGGATTTCTGAAAGGCTTTTATGCCTGCGGAAGGTGTGTTGCTTGTAAACATTCAAAATCTAACATAAAAAAATGAAAGGAGTTTATAGCTTCAAGGACAGGTAAATGTTATGAAATCCAGCAGATAATTACCTGCAATACTATTGGCGTTGTTTACAATATGTGGGGAGAACATCTAGACCCCTACATGTGCGTCTTTGCGAACATGTAACTAATATCAAAAAAGGATTAGAGACCCACAATGTCTCCAGACATTTTAAAAGGTATCATAACCAAAATCCCAAAGGTTTGAAATGTTGGGGATTAGAGAAAATAAATAAGCATTGGAGTGGTGGAAATTTTATACACCAAGAAAGAATCCCAATGGATATTTGAAACGGGAGTTTCAGTACCTGGGGGGCTTAACGTTGATTTTGATTTGAATGGTTTTATTTCTAACCAGTGACTAGTATCAGTAGTAGAAATATTTTTCAGAGCTATTCACCCCTTAAGAAATTGGGGTGAATTGATTTGTCATTTTTATATATATATATGCCAACGCTTTTAGAGAGGTTTTATTCATTTATTTATTTTATATGATCATGTTTACATATTACAATGTACTAAAGAAGGGCTTATGGATAAAGAGTGTGTGTTAAATGTGCCGGTCGGCGGGTAGACGTACAATTAACCCCAAATTACGCAGTGATTCCGGCTGATTAGGTATGACACATTGGTGTCACCAATGGTGGTATTACATTGTGTATTTGTACCATCATATCCTGTTACCATGAGTGGTTCCTGGGTCAAAGTGCGGTTACTGATTATTTAAAGCGGACGTTGACGTAATTTCCAAATCCGCTGAAGAGGTTCAGATTAAGTGGAACGCAACGTGTACGGAGGGAGGAAGTGACGTCACCCGCGGACCGGCACGAATATGTTTGATGCACAGAATATGATAGATGTCCAGATTTTATGAGATAAAGCTCATTTACCTGGCACTAGGTCTTAGTGCCTTTTAATGTAAGTGCAATACTTTTTTAAACAATAAATTAACTTTTATTTCTTTCATTTAACAGCCATTACTTGACCAAGAGCCTGGGACTCCATTCAGCTGGGAACAGCCCATCACATGGCAACCTTTTCTTTGAACGGTAATGAAATGTCACAAAGGGGTTGATTTGCAGACCATACTATTTGCAGCGCATACAATTGCATTGGTGTGAAGGGTGCTGATCGTGAATAGCCCAATGCACCTGGTGCACCACTTAGAAAGGAAGCTGAAGCAGTATTTGTTCCTGGAAAGTTAAAGGATAAGTTCACCTTAAAAAAATAATAAATAAATGCACATTTTTGAAAGTGCAAATATGTGCATTTATTATTATTTTTTCTAAGGAGCCTGTAGAGCATTGCACCCGTGATCAGCAGATTGTGGGTACAATGTCTGGCTCCAGCAGACTGTACCTCGTAACAGGCAGTTACCTGAGAGGAGGAAGAGTCAATTAACTAAGAGAATGCTCACCAGCGTCCTTGCAGCTCATTGAAAACTACAAGCCATCTGCCGCAATGGCCAACAGTACTTGTAGGCATTAATTCCCTGGAAACTGAACGAATGACAAAGCCATGTGGGGCTCCCATTGCATAGGCAAAAACGCCAACGTTGTCACGCACATGTGAGACCACAGCACCATATGGTCCCACGTTGGCATGCTTTAAAAAAAAAAAAGGGGGGGGGGAGCTGGGAGGTAAGGAACCGTGCCCCCCCCCCCATATGCCTGTGGGTAGGGAACAAAATGGGCTGTCTACATAGAGAACGTAGATCGCAAAAGTCTGAAGGGAACTTTAATTTGGGAAACCCAAAGCGGTCAGCTGCAAGTATTTTGCAATGAAGGCCCTAACACAAGAAGATCATTGGAATGATGAAAACAAACCTATTCAACCAGGGTACCTTCAGGTTTCTACAGGGGTGTGTCTTGACAATATTTCTAAAATTTGCATACCAGCCAGCGGGTGGATGAAGCCTGTATTATTTACACAATGCCACAGGTTTTCATTGTGCACCTTTATAACCTTCTAGCCTCCGGCATCCTAACAACCAATGACATCATCGTTTGAGAAGGAGGACATTGAGCGCCTGCAGAGTATCCTATATTTGCCCCTCTTTGTCAGCACTGGAGTTACGTTGAGTGAGGGAGAGAAACACTGGAATACTAGTCAGTACCAGTGTGCAAAGGTGTATTTGCTCTGGAAGAATAAATCACCTCCAACACTGGGTGTCCTATGTATGTGGATGAGTTATGTAAAACTATTAGTTTAGTTTTCTACATTTTAGAATGGGGTGCCTCAAGATTGTGCAAAATTTTAAAGGGGAGCTTGACTTTAAAAAGTTTGAGAAACACTGATGTATACAAATAAAAGGAGGCATTTCATTGAATGACAGCTTTATATTGAAAACCATGTTAAATTACAGGTGAAGGTAAGAACTGTATAATATACTTATGGTACAGAAAGTGTACCTATATATACACACACACACACACACACACACACATTGGATTGGGAGCAGAATTATTGCCCAACTCAAAATCACATTTTTTTCTTTTTAATCCTATACATCTGTACATCTATACACTGCATAAATACATTACAGAAAGGAGAAGGTCTTGGAGAGGCAGTCTTTCACCCTCATCTCCGGGAACCTGTGTTCTCAGCCTTGGCCACTACAAAGGGGGTCTTCACCCTATCACAGAAAATACAGAAGGGATGGTGACACTTCAGAGCGCTCAGGGCAGTGCCAGGAAGTCTCATTTCTTGTATGCTCAAGAGATAAAAGAGGCCTTTTGGAGGTGGGGGGCGGGGGGGGGGGGGGTTCTGCCCTGAGCTAGAGGATGTGGTTGATCTTCAGTGGAACCCTCTTTCTGCATTGGAGACTGGTGGACTCTCATGCAACTCAGTAGTTTAATGGGCTGACTCTACCACGATTCATTAATCACATGGGCAGGTTGTGCTCTACTGGCATTTTGCTGGCGTTTCATTATAATGGTGGGCCTAGAATCAGAGAATTAATCTCAAGTCTTAAAGAAATATTAAACCCAAAAGCAAACATTTATTATGTTGTAACTTACCAGTTCTTAGATCTGATAGTTGTGCTAGTTTTCATGTTTAGGCTTTTTTACATGACAGGTGTACTTTGCAGAGAGGGATGGACAGCCTGGTCTTCTCCAGCCTTGGCATGCCTTACTAGCTGCCATCAATCTGAGAGACTTCGGTTACTAGGAAGGAGCTTGTCGGAGGACAATGCAAAATTTTGGCATTTGGTCCAAAAGGAGTAGTAAAAGGTTTCTACAAGCTAAAAAGCAAAACGACAGCTAATTTATTACTTAACTTTTTACCCTTTTCAGCTAAAACCTATTTCGCCTTCTAGAATAAAAATGGTTATTCATTTTTTTTATAAAGGAAAAAACAAAACAATTGACAATAAAGCAGCATGTCAAACGATAGAAAAATAAAAGATTGCACTTTATACTCTATGTATAGGTTCCAACCCCCCGAGAATTAGTTCATTAAATTTCTACCTACTAATGCGGCCAAATTCACAAGTTTACAATAAAAAGATCTTTAAAATTAGATTAATAAAAATATATACAATCTTAATGGCAAGCATAAAAAGCTGCCAGTAATGTATATTTTATTCAATAGTGTCCTTGTTAGCAAGAGTAGGTATATTACATTTCCATGGCACTAGATCTTTCCTTAGTTTAGAATGGTTCCTGTAGAGGCACCATTGTGTCTTCCCACCCACAGTGAAAAAATAAGCCAGTTCATCTCTAATACTGCGCTGCTTCAGATAGCTTTAATGTATGTTATTTCTTGCAGAGCGAGGAGAAGAAGCAATTCTCTCGCTGTTTCTCTGGTGGTTTCCCCTCCAGCCTCTCAGATAGGATTCCCTCGCACGGATTTTTGCGGCAAGGCTCCATGGTGACGGCCACGCCTACACCGCTTCGTCCTGACAACATTTGTGTCACCTCTGTCCATGAATCCTGATCGGGATCATAACATTCCACGCTGTCCAAAAATGTGGTCCCGTCATATCCACCTGCAAGGCAAACAGATTCAAATCTCAATATCACTACTGGGCTTTCAAACCAAGCTAGCAGAAAAGCAAATGGTACAAGTGGGCCAAGCAGGAGTAGACACTGTACCCCCTTTATATCTACCTACCCCTTCCTTAATAACTGTGTCCTCTGCCCTCTTCACACCCCCCTTCCCCCACTGTAGTGTTCTCTGCCCAGCCTCATGGAGTTACAATGATCATGTGAACGGTGAGGAATCAGCCCAGAACGACACGGGAGAATCTTGTCAATGATCTCAAGGCAGCTGGGCCCATAGTAACCAAGAAAACAATTGGTAACCCACTATGCTGTGAAGGACTGAAATCCTGCAGTGCCCGCAAGGTCCCCCTGCTCAAGAAAGCACATGTACAGGCCCATCTGAAGTTTGCTAATGAACATCTGAATTATTCAGAGGAGAACTGGGTGAAAGTGTTGTGGTCAGATGAGGCCAAAATCGAGGTCTTTGGCATCAACTTAACTTGCCATGTTTTGAGGAGGAGGAATGCTGCCTATGACTCCAACACCACCAACCCCACCGTCAAACATGGTGGAAACATTATGCTTTGGGGTGTTTTTCTGCTAAGGGGACAGGACAATTTCACTGTATCAAAGGAAAGATGGACAGAGCCATGTATCGCCAAATCTTGGGTGAGAACCTCCTTCCCTCAGCCAGGGCAATGAAATGGGTTTTAGATGGGTATTAGAGCATGACAATGTCCCAAAACACACGGCCAAGGCAACAAAGGAATGGCTCAAGAAGTAGCACATTAAGGTCCTGGAGTGGCCCAAGCCAGACCTTAATCCCATAGAAAATATGTGGAGGGAGCTGAAGGTTCAAGTTACCAAATGTCAGCCTCGAAACCTTAATGACTTGAAGAAGATCTGCAAAGAGGGTCGGGACAAAATCCCTCCTGAGATGTGTGCAAACCTGGTGGCCAACTACAAGAAACGTCTGACCTCTGTGATTGCCAACAAGGGTTTTGCCACCAAGTCATGCATTGCAAAAGGGTCAAATAATTATTTCACTCATTAAAATGCAAATCAATTTATAACTTTTTTGAAATGCGTTTTTCTGGATATTTTTGTTGTTATTCTTTCTCTCGCTGTTAAAATAAACCTACCATTAAAATTATAGACTGATCATTTCTTTGTCAGTGGGCAAACGCACAAAATCAGCAGGGGATCAAATACTTTTTTCCCTCACGGTACCTGTAAAGCAGACTGCAAAGCATCATACCAAACAGCTTTGAAACCAAACCATCAGCATGACTGCCTGGGAACTAGCATTCTTAAAAAGAGTTCAACAATGGCAGCCTCTATTCTCTCATGAGTCCCCTTAAAGAAATTACAGCAGGTATAATGACCCAGCACCGAGAGGTGCACAGACCTGCAGCAGCCTCAAACCTTCGTGTCATGGCCCAAATCTTGGGCTATTGATAGGCAAAGCTCCAACACTTCCAAATAGTGTTAGAGTACCTTCAAAGTCTTGTCACCCCACAAACACTAAGATGGGTAACCACACTGGCCAATAGGAGATTCAGCCATTACAGGAGGGTTTTGGAAATGGCTATGGGCAAGTGCCTGTACTTCATACCTGTTTCAAAGTCTTTTAAAGTGTTTTGAAAGCACAGCTTTCCCTTAGGATTGTCCTTTCAGTGTTAACTATGAATGTTCATGTAAAGAGTAAATAGAGCTAAATGCACAAAAATTATGCATGCATGTTTAAAGGCTCTGTTACCTAATACATAGATCTTTCCCTGGTGAACGGTGACTCCTAGTGCACTTCTGCGGTGTTTCATAGGCGCCACAAAGCTCCAGGAGTTCTTCTCCACATCGTATTTCTCCACACTGTTCAGCTGGTCTGTGCCATCATAACCCCCCATGGCATACAAGCTGGTGTCTAGAGCGCAGGCGCCTGTAAATGTAAAAGAGCGGATATTAAGTCTGCAAGGCCATTCAAAAGATATCCACAAAAAAAATGCCAATGACTGGTTGGTTAGACTGACTCTTCTACTTGCTGGATAAATAAAGTAGAACTATGGGCAAAACTATTTTAAATTTGGATAGAATAAGGGAGGTTTTTAACCGATGTCAGATTTTTTGCCGCCATCTCTGTCCCATTGCAAAGATTTCCTTTAATTTCCTGTCCCATAGCCAAATAGGAAGTTATAGGAAATCTCACAATGCAAATTAAAGGAACGTCTTGGGGACCCCCAACTCACCAGAACTAGTGTCCCCATTGGAAAATTTCCCCTCTATTACTTTTTTGGGGACAACCCAAAATTTGGGGTTTTCTTTTTACTTTCACTTTCAATGACAAAGGACAAATAGAGCGGGTGAATCTCCTTAACGGGGGCACAGACAGCAATAAAAACTAGTGGGGGTTCTAATCCTTCTCCACTCTGTCCAAAAAACAAAAAAAAAAAGTTTTGCCTTTAGTTATACTTTAATCTCCATACATGACTGTTTTCAAGAAATGTTATAAAAGACCGTTTGGAATATGTGGCAATTCTGAAAGCCCTCTACTGTTCAGACAAACAATCCATCAGGCTAAAACTGCTACGATCAAACCATTCCAGGATACCAATAACTAGAATATATGCCCAAATTATTTTCTATACATCTTCACCAGCTCTCTGCTCAGGTAGCTGTGAAAACCGCAAATCGGCAGAGTTTGACCCCCTTGGTTCCCAGTGTTAGAGCTGGCGAGGGACAAGTGCAGCATTGTACTGATGCTGCATCCACCTAGGTAAGTGTGAAACTGCAAATGAAAAAAAACCCAAGAAAACCCATACTTCTCTTTTAGGCCCCTTTTACACATACGGACCATTTGTCCATTTTTCATCCATCCGTTGATGGCTGAAAAATGAGCATCAATGCATCTCTATGGAAAAACGGATGACAACTGATGATCATTCATTTGCATCAGTTTTCATCCGCTTCAGTCAACATCCGTTTTTTTTTTACGGATTCTGAACGGATGAATGTCCTGTTTTTCATCCGTCAAAAAAACGGATCGGACGAAAAACGGATGTAAACGGACGGTCAGTTTTTCATCCGTTTTTGCATTGGTAGTGGATTTAAAAAAAACGGATGAAAAAGTCAGTTTTGATGTGACGGAACTGATGAATGGTCCGTATGTGTTAAAGGACCCTTAAACACGCTTTTGTATTTTTTTTAAATTTTATTTTCTCTGAAAATCTAAGTCTGTCCCAAGCATGTTTTGTTGTCTGACTCACTCGCTCTGCTTAAAGTCTGCAGAGACGCACAAGGGGGCTGCCATTCATTCTTAATGGCACCCCCACACTTCTCAACCTGCAGCGTTTGTGGGTACAGGAACGGCAGGCAAATCGCATTTTACAAAAGCGGCATGTGATTTGCCTGCGGCCGTGTTTTTAAGAAGGTGCAGGCACCTTTTTATTTTTTTTGCAGAAAACACAGGCATGGCAGCCCATTCCGATAAATGGGCTGCCGTGCCTAGGCAAACGCGGGCTGCAAGAATGCAAACATGTGAACCTAGGGTAAAATACTAAGATTAGTTTGGAACTTTCCTCCTGCTAATTTGACATCATGTACCCGGTTTCTTGATCTCAGTTTCATATTGAAAATCCTGCCCTTTTCAAACTTAATCACCCCCTTGATGTGTTTAAAAGCTTCAATCAGGTTTCCCCTTTCCCTTCTTTGCTCCAGACTGTACATATTACAGGGCATGACAAGCCATGGTGACTTGAAAACCGCGTCCTGGCAAGCGTCAGCCGATCCTTCTCTCCCCTACACTATCTTAAAACAGCATCTCAGAGCCGTTTTCTGCCCAAGCTGACAGCTGTTAAAGAAAAATAAATCCAGGCAGCCTACCAAGTCTCTTACAACATCAGGAGAACTACAAACATTGTAACATTTAGCTCTTTAGATCAAAGGAATGAACTCCGGTCTGTAAATGAGGTCAGTTTAACCACTAAGGCCTCATCTACACTGCTGCTGCTAAACGGACATTTAGGGACAGTTGGGCGTTTTTTTTTCCATCTGCCCCTGAACTCTCCTCTATGTTCTCTTTTCAGTACATGTACACAGGGTTGTTTATAGTAGTGTCTAGGCAGTTGAGTTTATTTGTTGGAAAGGAAAAAAATGCATTTGGGACTGATGTCCAGAGGCATTTGAAAAGCTAAATGCCTATAACCGCTTGTAAATGCACCCAAATGCGGTAACTTGCGTCTAGGAGAGTTTCGTTTAAAAACGATTCTAGGACACAAACGCAGCTACACGCGGCATGCAAACGCAGCTAAACGGACGTTTTTAAATGTCGATTTCTAGCTGTCAAGTTGAGGCGTTCAGGGGAGGTTGAAAAATGTCCCGTGTGCATGTAGCCTTAAAAGACTAAACCTTTTTCTGATATTTGTTGCTTACAAGTAAAAATTTGTATTTTTTGCTAGAAAATTACTTCGAACCTCCAAACATGCCGTGAGAATCGTGATCATTATTCTAAGCAACAAAATCGTAATTCTTGTTTTAGCCTGATTCGTGCAGCTCTACTGTGTTCTGTGAGGTGGAGGAGGGGAGATGAGGCAGCTGGATGTGCTTTAGAAGAGTCTTTCTGTCCTCTGATAATGCCCTGTGTACCATCAACAATTATCACTCTTTATGTGCAGCTGGGCTCCAGTATTTCATGATGACCGGAAACCCACCAGAGCAATGAATAGTCACCGTGGGGGACGCACATGTAGGCAGGAAGTAGCTGCAAAGAGGCAGCAGAAGAGCAGCAGCACTGGGATACTTCTTTCTACTTTATGACCTCGGGTCGACGTGTATTTCTCACTATTAACAACTACCATGTGTCCCGTAATAGTCTCCTGTCTTTCTGAGAAGATTTCGTGTAGGTCGACGGAGTAGAGGGGAGGAGGTGGAGTGTCTTGTGTCATCTCGACGTGCTTAGTCCGATTTTGTTCTTAATGCTAAAACAACGAATCTTATTACTAGTGCTAAGAGTGCCGTACAAACCTCCAAGCTTCATTAAAAGATCGTTTTTTATGTTTAAAAATGAACATTCGTTGTTTATAGTCTTTTTCCAAATCAGAAAATTCCGATG